>QZCP01000026.1:141601-167584 GCA_003956705.1 Brevipalpus yothersi | reverse complement strand
GAGAGAGAGAGAGAAACTCATGAGTTAAATCATCCTAAAACTGAGAATTCTGAGAATTGATAACTGCTCACTCACCGAGTATCCATACTGATCATAACCAGACCCATAACCAGAGTAATTTCCTAGTGCAGAAAATGGAAGAAAAATGAGTCAGAACCACACTCTGAGAACCTATCATACTCCACAACTGATTGGAGTTAATTCCGCATCATGATCACGACTGAGTATGAGGTCTAGAAAAAAATCCCTGAACTTTTCGCATGAAAATTTAACCACTGTGTTTGAGCTAAAACCCGATTTTTTTTCATGAGCATACGCTTAATTTCAATTCGAAAGGTGTTATTGGAATGAATTTTTAGAGCAACCAACCAATGTACAAAGTAAAGGATTTGATTTCATTCCGTACGAAACTAAATAGCTAAAAAAAGGTGTCTTCTAATCGAGATGAGCTTTCTCTAGTACATTGCTTTTGGCGATATAGTCCATAATCATATTATATGTACATATAAAAGTAATATGCACTGTTATATACATACAAGGTTAGGAAAATGAGATTAATTAAATAAGTACAAAGAAACCAGCGTGTTCGTCTTGATGAGTGTTTTTGATGATCAGAGGTATGCAGAATGGGCGAGAGGAGAAGCTTGATAAAGATTATGAAAAAGGTAAAATTGACAATTGGTGTCCATGAAAACTTTGTGGATGACTACTTAATCTGACGGTAAAATGACAATTGATGGCGAACAGAAGAGGGTTGAGTTGGTATAAGAAAAGCCTGATTACTTATCAGAGGAAAAGTTTTCAATCTAACAAAAATATTTTCTCAAAAGCTTGAGCAATCAAAAAATGATCAGATATGTTTGTAAAGAGAAAACAAGACTCAGAGAGTAATGAGCTAGGAAAAGTATCGCAAAAGATGCCCATAATCGGACAATTAACAAGAGAGCAGCAACAACAGTAAATAGACGAATATAATAAAAAGAGAGGAAGTTAACCTTATAAAATGGCTTCTAGACTTCCGAAAAGAGAAAATCGTCATCACTTTAGATTTAGCTAATTAATTAACACATTCAAGAGAAGTGATGATCAAAATGGCCGTGGAGAGGAATAGTTAAACATATCTATTATGAATTATAAATACCATTATAATTCCATGCCTGGTCGTTGGATTGATTGGCAGAACTTCCACTAGTGGATGGACGTTTCTTCATACGAGAGGATGATGATCCACTCGCTGACCCGTCTTGGTATTGATTGTAGGAACCATCTTCATAGTTGTAATTATAGTTATAATTACCATGATAGTTTGAGCTTTGATTTTGGGTCTGTTGCTGCTGTTGCTGGAGTCGCTTTTGTTGTTGAGCCACAGGTTGAGGCTGAAAATTTGGGTCGACATAAGCCGAAATAAATACATTAGGATGGCTTGCCAATAAAAGATAATATGATACACAAGAGTTGTTGAAAGAATTGGTGTAAATACTCTCGTAAAGCTCGGTTAAATATTGCAAAAGACATTCTATGATCGTTTGATTACAGGAAATAGTCACAAATTGAGAATTATTATCAATCTAGTAGATTTGGACGATGAACTCAGCTCATCCTTCCAAAGAGATTCATTGGATTGGAGTGATAAGAATTCAAGTGTAGATTTACCTGGGCTTTCTTGACATCGCATTCCCTCCCGCCGATAGTTTGCTTCGGTTCTTTGCAGGCGATATCAGCCGATTCTTCGGTATCAAATATGATGAAGCAAAACTCTCGTCTCTTTTCACGTTGCCGATCGTAAGGCAACTCGATGCCCTCAATTTTGCCATATCTACTGAAGTAGCGACGAATCTCTTCCTCTGATGTGTTGGAATCAACACCACCAACGAAGATCTTCTTACAAATTGGTCTCGATTTGGCTCGCTTTGGGTCAATCACCTTATTTTTTAAGGAATGCGGGCCATTTTTAAGAACCTGTCATGCATGATCAATCATGGATGGGTGATGATTAGAATTAGATCGAGCGAATCAAAATCTCATTAAAACATGAGCAAAGATTAGAAATCATGTCAAATATACCACTCACATTATCGATACACTCATTTGTGCCAAAAGTGATGAAACCAAATCCTCGAGGATTACCAGTGACCGCATCGTATTTGATGCTTACTTCGACAACTTGTCCAAATTTATTGAAGTAGTTTCGAATATCATCTACAAGAAATTGGAAGAAAAGCACATTGGAAAAAAAGCTCAATAATAATGAAACAAAAGTGAACAGTAATGCATATTATAGCTTGAAACAACAATCCCGTCCAGATGGACTGACATAGTAAATCATCTCCTCAAACACGCTCAACAGGGGCAAAAATCCTCAATTCATATTAAAACACTTACCCTCCGTGGTGTCCCAGCTTAGACCTCCAAGGAATAGTTTACTTTCATTGTAACCATAATCATGATTCATACTGGCAACATCCATCCTTAACTGGCTCAATCGTGTTGTATATAGGGGATTACAAATATAATTCAAGTTCCACTGATAAAGACAGACAGATTCCCTTAATATTGTGATGTGATATCAAATATACTAGTGATTAACAGGATCAATAGGATCAACAGACAGTGTAGCTAGTATGCTTGATGTATATAATATATATATTTACTACACCTAAACAAAATCTACTGGCTAATTGAATTTGATTAAAGATGTGATCCAGTTGAAATTCAACTTGAATCATAAAGAAAAAATGAATCCAATATCAAGCAGCTTGATTTAAGCTTACAAGATTGGACAAGATTGGCTGTTCATTTTTCGAGCGCCTTTTTCAAACTTTCATCACCACAAACCGGCCGCGAAATTGGCAAAAAATTTTTACCGAGACTTTTAATTTTTTGCCAGATGGTCCATTTAATTTCAGATGGACCATGATAATTGATGAGAAAACTGATTCCTTGAACAAAATAGTTTATTTATTAGGAGCATTATGTTTGAGTGTTATTGGTGTTTCTTATTCCAGGGGAGATGGAAAATTTATTATGAAATATGATTCGAAATTAGGGGCGTTTTCAAGTGTAATGTCAATGGAAATGATCCTTCGTTTCTGCGAATATTAGTGGAATAAAATTGGATCACAATTTTTTTGTGTGATAACAAACCCTTTAATTATGCGACGAGATAATCAAGAAGGCAGACAAGATCATCATCATCATTATCATCAAAGATATAGCACAAAATACTCTTTTTAGCGAATTTAACACACGGATAATCTTCTGACGCACAATTTCTCATAAAGTTTTTATAAAAGTTCAAGTAGGAATACTGTTTTTTATCATTCTCAAGAAATAGCTTGAGCTTCAGGCAAGAAAGCTTCCCAGTATAGAATGAGTTGTTGTTGGTCGCTCAAAAGAGATTCAATATACTTGACGAAAGAAGTTTTGAAGTCATGAATACGATCTAATTCGAATTTTTCAACCTCTTTTTTCATATTACGGGAGATGAGATCGAATTCTTCTTGTCCTCTTGTCACCTTGGACTCCCATTCGGTAATTTCTTCTTGAGCTTGAGGAATTTTGTCAGTTTTACCAGCTATTTCGAATCGTACTTTGGCTTCGCGTTTTTTTGTGAGCATTTGCTGAGCATTTTGCCAAGATTGGTAAACTTTCACTCTTTGATGGAACACTTCTTTGATAACTCCTATCAGAGATATGTAATCTCTCAGAGGCTCGGATAGAAGAAAGAAATCATTGTTGGCTTGGTCATTGTGCAATTGCTCTATTTTCTCATGTGTCTCTGCAAGATGAGAGAGAGCACATGATAGTGAATTGTGTTCTTCACAATTTCCTAACATAGCAGCACTTTTAGCAAAGGCTCCGGTTGAAGAAGTAAGCTCTTTGCGACAATGAATCAAACCTTCCACGCTTGCATGGAGTTTACGGAGCTGTTGATCCAAGTTTTCGATTTGCTGTTGCTTCTCCTCAAACCACTGCAAAACCAGAAAAAGAGAGAGGGGATGGATATAATTGATGCAAATTGTGCTGAGAACTTACAGGATCTGTTTCATCCATTCGGAATGTCATCTTGTTCACGGTGTCACCAACTCGCGTGAAAAGACGCCTAACACCGGCCCCACTTAGAGCAGATGTACTCTTGGCTCGTGGTAAATCACTTTCGAGCTCCAAAAATTCACGAAAATCAGGATCAGAGCGCAAATCGGGATGTTGAGCAATACGATTCAGGAAACGTTCCAAAGATGCAGCTCGACGACCAAGAAAATCGGACGACAAACTAGCCTCTTCTTTAGACATGATGACTTTGGCATTGTTGACTGCATCTTTTTCTGGTGCTGGGGGTACAATATGGCCGAGATGGATGTGTTTTTCAGCCAATTTATCACGAAGGCCGAGAAAATCTGAGAAACGTCTGTTCACCGAGAAGCTATTTCGTCTAAAGAATGGTAGGGTCGTTTTAGTGATCACTTTGTAGCACACGAATGAGCTCATCCCTTCACCAATTTTTGTTGGCTCACCAACTTTGATCTCAATCGATGGGACGGAAGAATTTGATTCCGAAGGTGTCATCTTAAATAAGGAGAAAGTACAAGATCAATACATGAACCAATACTAGTAATGGGATATCAACTGCTTGATCAAATGAACTACCTGATCATTGATTTTGGTCTTGGTTATTGTTGATGTTGTTTCAAATACGCCCCCTTGGATTACCTCTTTATCATTTTCATCTCGATTCAATTTATTGGAGGAAGAAGAAGAGCTCACATCCATTATGGCAGGAGCCGGTGTTATGGTCGCTGGTGTGTCCGTATTTTCTGTTTCATTGTAATCGAGATCAATGCTTGCGGTGGTCTCATCGACGGATATCTCTTCCATCACTTATCTTTGGTGTATTACTATTCACTGCTGGAGAACTGAAACTTATATATTATATATGTATTATTATTCTCACTTGTCACAAACATAACACTTGTCTGTGTACAAGATGGGGAGTGTATATGGTAGAGATTTTCTAGGAGTAAGAGTATGTCAACAATTTGTTAACATTAAGCCGACGGATAGAGAGCTTCTGTTTTGATTACAAGTGACACCGGGAATTAATGATATTTATCAGGCTAACCTTTCAAAGTGTGGTGATAAACAGATAAGAAGTTGGAATGCAAAGTAATCACAATGAAAAATCTCTTTACTGTTCTGTTAAGTGACACGAGAAAATATTTAACTTGAAATCAAAACAGTCTTCGGCAAGGCAAGGCAAGTAATGAGAATGCCAATAAAAACTGCGCCGCCATGTATGCCACTTACATAAGAACGACTTCACTTTTGGGTGACACTATGTCAAGGATCATGATTTATGGACTATTTTAGGGTAATAATTTTGTTGGTCATGATTCGCTTCAATCTCGAGACCATTATCAAAATCTGAAGATATCAATTTTCGATTCAATCCTGATTGACAGCAGAAACTTATCGAATTTTAGACTCGTGCATGTGTGTCGACGTATTCGGTGAATATTCTACCATTTATGGTAACATAATCATCTTTATAAATGCTCGGAGATCATTTCGAGTGTGCTGATCACTCGTGAACTCGATCTTAATCCACAAAAGAGGTTACATAGAAGCCAATAATAGAAAATTAGCTTTTTATTACAAAACTATCTTGATTATCAAGAATGACCAACAAGTTAAATCAAAAAGTTCTCCAAACGAGAGTTCTCTGAGCAAATGGTCATTCTCTTTGAGAATTATAGGAATAAACTTTATAACAAAGAATGAAATTGATCAATAACAAAGCTAGGAATGTGTTCAGTTAGATATGTTCGAGGAAGTCTTCCAAGACGAATGATCTCTTCCAAAACGAAAAGATGATTGTGGACTTCAACAGGAAATTCGGTAATTTTGCTCATTCTAGATGAAAAATTGAAAAATTTACAGTATAAGGGGGAGGCAATAGAGTTCATAGTCAACTAGATGAATGGCTTACCCAGGATAGGATGAGTTGATGACTGATTTAATGTAACGGCATGACAGCTCGGTGAAAGGTCGAATGACGTCAATACGATATTGCCGAAGCAAACTGAGAAGTCCCATTACAAAAGGTGACCCATCACAACCATCTGATGGTTTTTTGGCTGTTAATCCGTGGAAATTCTTTGCCGATGCCAATTTTTGCCCAACAGACACAACCAGAATCAAACAAATCCAATCGATGAAAGCTGGCGAGCTAAACGATACGTAGATCTAGAGAAAAAAGAGTCCGTTATGATCTGCAACATGACGAAAGAAAAGCAGATATATACCTTTGATGATGGATCTGATAGACCTGCCCATTCTAGATAATTGGCGAGTTCATAGGAGAGTTGGCACTCATCTTTAGAGAGGAGCAATTGAGGATTTCTCTGGTATTCTGCTAGAAGGATTCTTGAGAAGAAAATTTAAAAATATTAGGAACGAGATGCACAGAGCTTTGAGTCTCATTACTTACTCGTTCAAAGTTTCATAAGCAGAGGCGAGATGCCTCGATTGAAATCGACATTCAGCATTCAACATGAACGCGATGTTATTCTTGATTATTTGCATCTGACCAACTTTCATCAGTGATTCGATGATTAATGGAATAGTACGAGAGTTCTTTAATTGTATTGGTGATTGAGGTTTAGCGGGTTGAGCTGAGAAGTAAAAGGAGTGAGTAAAAGTTGTTTCAAACAATCAGATTAGAGTTTTTTTGAGATTCACATGAACTCACAGTTTGCAGGGTCAGTTTCATTTCTTTGTAAAAAGTTTGTCAAACTTTGTAAAGTTTCCTGCCACCATCTTTCATTGACTATATTCCTCTCAATTGAATCTTTAACAGAATTCAATTCAGTAAGTATCATGAAAGATAAGAAACGATCGAGTCCATTCATCCCTGCAGTTCCTAAGCTTTCCTATTCATTCAGGATAGTCATTTTAGAGTTGTGTGTGTTGGGCAATAGAAATCTACTACTTACCATCAGTAGTTTAAATAGTTTGGGACTCACAATCTCATTGTGACTCTTGTTGTCATACCATGTCCTCATTTCTTCAACATATACTGTCATTCTGATAACAAAGAAGACATCAAATACATTTTATTAGAGAGACAAATTTGAAACTTACCTAGGATCGGTTATTCTCAGAATCTCGCGCGCTAAACGTCCTATAAAGTTGACAGAATATGAGTCAGTTGGAGAGAATCTGGGAACAGGAATAGTTCTTGATTGATGAACGCTCTCCCAATCGAGGACTTTATGTCGCATGAAAGCATTGCATTCTTGCTCGACATTGTAATTTACAATTCTCGATACTTCCTCTTGCCATATTTTGAGGCCATAAATGCAAACATAATCTTGAATGTATTCAAAAGAACGCCTAAAGCCATCCATTATCTGAGAAATAGTAGTCAGTTTCGGGATGATTTCACTTGGTTTCACTTTTGGATTGAAAACAAGACCGTTATGGAGAGCTTTTGCAACCTGATTTACCAATTCTTTTCTGATACCATCTTCTAGCAATCGTTTCGGATCAATCTTAATGATACCAACCAAAGTAGTTTTCATTTGTAGGATTCCTTCCGTAAAAACTGCTATCGAATGAGTGAGGCGAGCAACTTCCAGTCTTTCATCTAGTTTTGCATACTCCTTGATCTGATCTTTCATGAGTCGTGTTGGTAATTCTTTGATTTCATTTGTTTGAATCTCAACGATTCGAGACATCAGGCGAAAAAGTGAGTCAGGAATGATATGTAGAACTTTACGAACATATGATACAAGCTCATTTGAATAATACTGAGAGACAGGAATCAAATCTGGACTAGAAGCCTGATTGATACGAAGTAGAGGCATATCTAAAGCAGAGCCTAACTTGAGAAAAGTGGCTCGTAACTTGTTAACCAGTGTTGGATCGTTTTGAATTCCATTTTGCATATACTGAGTGAAAGAGTCAATTATAAGCCATGCATAAGATAAATCACCAATAATTTGAAGAGTGATAAGTATATCTTCTTTCACATTTGATGTTTTTAGCATACAGTGGAGAAACTTTCGTGCTTCGATCAAATACTGTGTAACTTGCGGACTACTTTCTAATTCTTGAAAATCATCAAGAGCTCTGATCATTTGGATTATTCTCTTGTTAGAATTTGTCATTTCCTCTGACTTGAGTGCGTTGATTTGTTGAGCAAGCTGATTGAACCATTCTTGGCGCCTTTCATTCTTTTCAATTCTGGTTAAAGGTTTTGTGCCAGAAAAAACATCTGACAATTCTAAAATTCTCTCATAACTTTCTCTTTTAAATGATTCCCACTTTTCTACTTTATTGTTTAGTAGCTGACGATAAATTTCCTTCATTTTTAGCTCAATTTGTGATGTATAGAGTAGAAGATGAAATAACTGGGATGGATCATAATGGCTTTCTTGGATGATCAAGTCTCGAGTCTGCTTGCACCTTTTAGCCGTAATCCAATAAGTTTCAACACTAGAACTAGAGGTGTGAAGCATTAACCATCTGATGGTAACGTTACACTCTCGAAGAGTTTTGACCAATTTTGTTGGAGAATCCAATACCATTTCTTCGTTCAATCTACCCTCTTCGAGAAGAGTTTGTGTTTGTGTGATCAACTTTTGGAAGTTTTCTGCATGATATCCAGCACTTCTCTTAAGATTAGCCACCTCTAATGTATTATTTAAAGCTGATTTGGCAGCTTTAAAAGGATCCCAAGCCTCGATTAAATTGACAACCATTCCCATATAAATGTTGATCACAAAGTTATCAGGAAAAAATTTGTCGACTATTTCTCTCATACTGGAATAATTGCTATGCAATAGATCAGGTGAAAAATATAGAACAATGTACAACATAGCTGCTTGACTAGCCATCGCAAAACTGCGATGTTCAGAATGAGGATAAGCTGATAGCTGATTGTAGATATCATCAAATCTCAGTCTACCTATCACAAGATTGAGAAAATCTTCATTGATTCGTACCCGCTTGAAATATTCTTCTGGATAGTTTGCCGGTCTTTTGCTGGAAGCTGCTGAAAATCCAGTACTCCTTAATAGATTGCATACATCATCTATATTGGCATCTGAAGTTGATCTTTGGGCTGAATAACGGTAATACGATACTAGCATCCTTTCTCGAATAATTCCCTCAATTTTGTGGTCAATAATGAGTAGCATGACTCCATACAGATAGAGAGCTTCACACATAAGCTGTTTGCCATCCATGTTGATCATGACTGAATCTAGATTTTGTTGTATAAATTGTCCCTCCTCTAGATCAGTGAGAAAACTATTCAAATCAGTCACATAACGGTGGACACTTTCAAAGGCCAGATAAAAGTTGGTTAAAACAGTCAAGTAATTATCACGAATCTCATCATCTTTATCATGCAGAACAGGGTTAGATTCAATGCGTGTTTCGAAGGCATCTGAACTGTTGAAATAACTGAAATCAACAATTATATCAGCATACTTTTGGGCATCAGATTTGGAATCAGTTCGAAAAGCGCCAGGAATCATGTCAGAAAGTCGAAGTATTTCGGCAACAATTGCATTGCCTCGTGAAACCATGGCCAAAAGAGCGGTTCCACAAGGATTGCTAACATCCAAGAAATCTGCCATCTTTAGCCCACAAATCACTCTCTCACTCTAACTCAACTATGCACACTGATCAATATATGTCAAACGGATTAACTCACATCATAATTCCAAGAAAAAGTGAAGGAAGTGAAGAAATCAAAAGACACTTAATCACAACCTAATAAATCAAGATGTTTTGTGGGAGTTTAAGTGTGTTTACAAACAGTTGCTATGGATGCCAGATGTGTGTGCGTGTTGCTCAAGCATGCTGATCAAATTTTGAGGCCTCGAACTTTAATTTTTATCGGTAAAATTCGATTAAACGATGGGAGATGATCAAAAATAAAGGTGCTGTACGGATAGAAGGCTAAATTTCTTTTTAAAGTTCTGATCAACCATTCATATCACTGTGAGAAAACTTTTTCAACTTTTAACGATAATTCGTACTGGAATAAATTCTGTTCTTCGGGTTTGGTGAAACTGAACGAACGAGATTCTCCAGCATTATAAATTGGACAATTTTTTGAAAAGATTTAGAGGCTATGATTAATATTCTCGATTACCAATTGAAAAAACTCCTGAACCAATGGGAAAATCATGGAAAAAATGATTCATTTCTCTTTCCAAATTTTCGTATCTTATCAATTATTCGAACACTATTCAGATTTCAAAGAATTAGTGTCATCATTGTGTTTGTTTTGTCCTCACTATTTCGCTCCTTTTCTCTCTTCCAATAGATTAGTCACCAAATCAAATGAAACTTGATCACTTCCATGGGAAGTTAAACTTTGGTGACCTCACCCAAAAAAAGCATCAACTCACTTCAATATCATAATCCTCGTTCAATTCCTTTTCTCTCTCTCTCTCTCTCTCTCTCTTGCTTCGAACAATTATCATGAGCAATTTAATTTCAAATCTAATTACAGTTAAATGGTGAGAATAGAATAATTTTCTCACTCTAATCATCATGATTGAAATGCAAAATGAAATCATTTTCACTCTCTCTCGATCTCTCTCTTTCTCTTTCTCTTTCTCTCTCATGGAAAGTTATTGCAAGTAAAAAGTGAAACTCTTGAGCACAGCTTTACAATATGAAGCTTGATGAAGCTTGTTAAAGAGCTGCTTCAACAGTGATAAGCTCTTTGAGTTTGTGTCTCTCTTTCATTTTTCCTGAACAAATCACTCACTTGTTGCCATTATTGTCTTTGTTTAATTAATACTTTTTATGTGTGTGTGTGTGTAAGTCCATTCATCAGTGCCTGTGTGTGTATGTGTGTGTGTTTGTTACCAAAATTAGAATGTGAAAAGGCAACACAACTCGTGAAAGTGATTCCTCGGATCAAATCAAATCTTCCACCTACCAAACCCTATTATCTTCCTCTCTCTCTCTCTCTCTTTCTCTCTCTTTTTCTCTTCCATCATCAAAGTTGCCTTCGGAAATACGGCCTTAATGATTAACACTTCAATCAGTGCTTTAACAGCCATATGATAAGCTGAATATACATACATACATATATTTTCTCTACATTAGTCTCTGGCTTAAGTGGCTGGATTTTTTTGGTGGATTAATTTTAGTCATTCTTTTTTTTGTAAGGCCCTCGATATTGGGCTAAACTGTGTTGTTGTTTGTGAAAGTTTTTGCAATCTTTACACAACGTTTTTTTACTGTTCAAAATGAATTCATTTCTTAACAAATTAAAGCCTGGAGGTAAAAAGAAAGGTGCCTCATCTTCGGCAACACCACCTTTTCGTGGTCCCGAAATTGGACAACCTTTCGAAGTAAAACATCATATACACTGTAATTATGATAGGTCTACTGGTAAAATTGTAGGCCTACCACCGGCATGGATCAAATTATTGGAATCAAGCAATATCTCCAATTCTGAACAATCCGAAAATCCTGAAGCCTTGATTGATGTGCTCAATTTTTATAGTGAATCTATGACCAAAAGTTCCAATAAATTTATAGCCACACAAGAAACCCTCAACAAACACATACTTGATCATGATACCAATTTACTGCATCTTGGTAAAACTCCGGTGAAAACGGACAATGAATCTAGTGATGGATCTTTCATATCTTCATCTGAAGATCTCATCGGAGAAATCGTACCAAATGATGGCAAGCAACCACAACAACCTTCTCCTGAGAAAATTATTCCAACACATCAGCAACCCACACATCATCCTACCACTCATCAGCCCAGTGATCATCAGAACAATGTTTGTCCTCCACATTCTGATACCAATGAAAAGCGAGAAAATGTGGATGTATCCACAACAAATCAGAACAATGTATCAAAGAAAGATGTTTCCAAAAATGAGAAAAAAGATATCCGGGATTTAACTGCAAGCCTTGATCGAGTTATCGGTGAAGCCGAAAATCTTCTTCTAAGTTTCGATGTCAATAAGGTATGTTGTTCTTCTTTCGAGTTTGTGTATAACATTTCTTCGAAAAATTCATGCTATAAAGGTTAAAGTTTCCTCCTCTTCACAGGACAACAAACAAGCTGACTCCGATACCAAATCGAACTTGAAAAAGCCTAAAAGTCCTCCAACAGTTCCTGGTAATGATAATGTAAACAATGTAAATAGGCCTCCCATTCCAGCGAGAAGACAAAAACAGCCTGAGCCTCCTCAAATGACGGAAGATGAGTTTAAAGCAGCTCTTCGAAATATAGTGAATCCAAACAATCCAAGAGATAGGTATAAAGTCATCAAACAAATTGGAATTGGAGCATCTGGCAAAGTATTCACTGCGACAGATAAATTGACCAATACAACGGTCGCTATTAAGACGATGAATTTGTTTCAACAACCAAAAATTGAATTAATCCTCTCTGAAATCATGGTACTGAGAGCCAACAAGTGAGTTGCAATTTATGCTGTAAAATTGTTTGACGTAACAGAATTATCTTTAACTGATTCAAAATTACCTCACTTCCTATAGACATCCAAATTTGGTTAACTTTTTGGATAGCTATCTCATTGATAACGAGCTTTGGGTTGTTATGGAATACTTGGAAGGAGGTCCACTGACTGATGTTGTGATGGAGACAGAAATGAAAGAGTGTCAAATGGCCACCATTTGTAGAGAAACTTTACAGGGTATTGCTTTCTTACATTCAAAAGTGAGTTGTTATTCAAAAGTTCATACAAAGTTTTGAAAGAATTTTCACTCTAAATCCTATTCTTTGATTTCATCTCTTCTTTGATAGGGTATCATTCATCGTGATATAAAGAGTGATAACATTCTTCTCGGTATGGATGGATCGGTTAAACTCACTGACTTTGGCTTTTGTGCTCAAGTTGCTCCGGAAGAGAAACGAAAGACAATGATCGGAACCCCTTATTGGATGGCTCCAGAAGTGGTGAATCGGAAGCAATATGGTGAGTCAATGTGAAACATTAGTTGCCATTATGATTCGAATTTGGTTTACGATCAATTTTTCAGGTAAGAAGATTGATATTTGGAGTCTGGGGATCATGGTCATCGAAATGGTGGAGGGAGAACCTCCATATATTAATGAGAATCCTATCAGGGCATTGTGGCTCATTGCTGTTCATGGTAAACCTCAGATTAACAATTTGGGCAAAGAGCTGTCACCTGAACTGAGGGATTTTTTAGACCGGTAAGTTACTAGCCGCCACAAGAACGATGTATTCTAGCTTATTCAAGGACACTCACTGAACTGATGCTTGATTTCCTTTTCTCTTTCCATCAGTTGTTTGGAAGTGGATGTAGATAAAAGAGCTTCCGCTGACGAGTTACTCTCTCATCGTTTCCTAAAAAAGGCTCGAAGACCAAGCGCAATCATTCCTCTCATTAAAGTTACCAAAGATGTTCTCAGACGTGCTCAAGATAGACAATGATGAGCTATCGAAACTTTTTGAAAAGATAGGTTTTTGAAAATCAAAAGAGCAAGAGTCTCCATTTAATCATTGACTTCATCAAATTTTATTTTTCTGAAAACTTGATGCAATCCCACTATGCTGAATCAACTTATCATGCGTTTGGAGGCTTTCGAACAATCCTGAAAGATTTTCATATTTATCGATAGCTTTGTATTCCAAAAGAGTTGAACAAAAAAAGTTAACTTGAAATTTTTTTCTAATCAACCGAAAAAAAGTTAACCAATTGCATTATACATTGTTCAAATCGAGTAACACTTGTTTCTCTTGAGTTAAAAAGTGGTGGGCATGATAACCTCACCACTTTTTTTTATCAATATTTGTCCCAATCTATGTCAATATTTTCAACTTTCTCAATACAAAGTAGAAAGCTCGCTAACCCCAAAAGAACGAAGTAAACCTCCACTGACTAGTGAGCGGAAAATAAACTAGCCTTGACCGGCTAAGCTTGTCCACTAAAAGTATCAATAGCCTGGTTAGATCAAGCCTGACCTTTGACCGTATCTCGACCAGTTGCAACAGCAGCATTTGCCTGAGGCGCAAAACTCGAGAGCGACTGGCAGCTTGTTCTTCTTTCCTTTTCGCTTACAACCGATCTTTCATTCACATTTTCAATGGAACTTATTCCATTGAAAAGCTATTCAAAGAGAGAGAGAGAGAGAGAGAGAGAGAGAGAGACCAAAAGAGAGAGGAAAAGAAAGAGAGAAAGAGAAAGAGAGATAAAAAGCGCCGAAAAAGGAGAGGGCGCTGGTAAAAGAAAGGCATAAAGAAAGAGAAAAAAAGAGAGAAGAAAGAGAGATGAGAGAGAGAAGAGAGAGAAAAGAGAGAGAAGACAGAGCCAAATAGATGTTGATTGTAATTGATTCAATTTGGATTAAATTTTTTACACTAATGTATTAATGTATTGATAAAAGTGATGTATTTTCTACCATCAACATCATTTCAAGTTGTTCAAGATGAACCATTTCAGGGTGTGGTTCCCAATACAAAACAAATCGCAAATCCATCTCAACAGGGAATGGTTATGGTGAATTCGCAACCGAATCAAGTCAATCAGCAAGCCATTCCACAATTAGAAGGTGAGTTCTTTTTTGCTTGCATACAGATTGCAGTCACTCTATTGGGGATCATTTGTGTCATGTTTTATCATGTATCATCTGTTGAACTCATTTTGACTGTGCAATGACTCGCAAGCGATATTTCACCACTCTCATACATGCTTCTCTCTTCTCTCTTTCTATCTCTCTCCTTTGCCATAACTCAGCCGCCGTTGACTTGCATGAAAGTCCGTATACCCTCGAGGAGCTGGCTAATGATGCAGGCTTCAGCGCGGCAGCTCAGTGCTTCTATCAAGCTGATCGAATGGTAACATTAGAGACTCAATATCCAAACAAGAGTCAACAAGAATTGGTCACAATGGCTATCCATGAGTGGCATAATAAGCTGACGCTGAGTCAAAAAGCCAAGTACCTTAGAATTGCGGAGCGAATGGGCCTTGTATCGGTATGCAGGACAGGCCCATGTCATAATCCCGGCTTAGTGTCTATGAATTATATGAATTCGGGTCTACCAAATTATGGAGGGCCTCCAATGAATTTAGATGAAATGTTAAAAAGAGAGCCGAAAAAACCTCCAAAGAACGGCTATTCACTCTTTACTTCAGAACAATTAGCCAAATATGTTAACGTTGAACCTCAAAAGCGTCTAGCTGAAGTGGCTAGGATATGGAGAGAAAGTGTCACTCCGGAAGAAAAGGAACAATACGATGCAAGAAATAAAGCCTTATTGGCTCAGTATCAAAGACAATTGGAAAACTTCATCGAGGTAAGTCGATTCAATATTATCTTGTTGCCCATATCTGTTGTCGTTACTGTTTTTTTCCTTATAAGTTTATGTTTTGAGTGGCCTTTGTGAGTTCTGAACAATCAATGTTTTTGATCTCAAACACTATCTTGATCTAAAGCCTTCTCCCAAAATGGTTTACATTTCTCCTTCTCTCCATTTGCAGACACTATCCCCCGAGGAGCGATTTATTTATGAGGACTATTGTCGTAAGCGAAACAAATATAAACATCACAAGAAGAAATTAAAGGGTGAAGATGGTTTGGAGCCTAAGAAAAAAAGTAAAAGCAAGAAGAAGAAAGAAGATCATCATCACCAAATGTAATCATTGGAGATCGTGAAAACGTGAATCATTGAGCATATATATAAAATAATATTCGATATATATATACACACTACTCGTTTGTATCAAAAAAAGTGTTACGACCGATTGGACATAGCAAGTAATCCCTCTTCCTTCGTTCTTCTCTAGCACAACTTGCTCTAAGTAGTACAAATCTGTGCTCTATCTCAGATCTACTCCCAAGTTCCTCCTCCACTGCATGAAGTATCATGGAGGAGTTTATCGCTGAATTTCATGCTATCCAATTGAATGGCACTTGACTTCAATCATCTTGAGACCATGTATCCCACCCCCTCGCGAAATAAATCAACTTATATTGGATTAATGTGGATTTTTCTTCCACCGAAACCAGACGAAGCAGTCCATAAGACATTCTGATGAGAATTCCTAAAGGTTCATTACATTTTTTCCATGATTCGTCTTGTCTTCACGAGACCTTTTCATTCTTTCTCACACATCTTCACTTCTTGATATGATTTCATGTGCTGGAGAGATGGGAAAACCAGAACTCATCATCAATTGGATGGATCTGAAAATTGTTTAAAAATATCAGTGGCTGGTAGGTTTGATTAGCTTTATTGAGAGGTTAAAATTCGGATTGAAGCTATAGCAATCAATGCTATTGGTCAGAATCTAGAAGGAAAAATTGGAAATATTCCTTCCTTCCATACTAATTTGATTGTTCATTTTTTATATACGGAAACAAGAACGTTGTCACTAGATGAGTGCAACTAGTTTGATGAATAACGTTCATGTTGTATGGTGTTTCACTTTCTTTGTTGGCAGTAAGTGGCAAGATAGCCAGTCAAGTTGATTAATGGAGGGATGAATGTATGCTTTGGATTCCGCACACGGGACCAGCGAGATCCATCATTTGAATCGTAGCCTAAACGATGATGATGATGATCAAATGTATGTGTATGTGTATGAATGAGGATAGAGGGAAAGAGGTCACACTTAATTTTACTTACTTTGACATTTCAGGTCGAGATATTGACACAAGGCGTGCAAAAGCAGCCTCTCGAAGCCCGAAGGAAGGCAGGATTTGTACGTAGACACCGGAGCAGCGGAGAAGAAGTCGATCACTTCTTTTTCGATAGATTCCAAAAGTGTCTAGTGAAACAGACAAAAATCAGTTGTCTTTTGCCTACATTCGAATGCATTTCTAGCTCTTCGAACATTCGCCGAATATTCGACTTGGCAACCTGCTCTATCTGACTGGAATTTCAAGCTTGTGCTAGGCACACACAAGATAATTTCAGCCAGTCATTTGCATGCTTCCTCGGATTAATATATGGATTACTTTCCTCATGGAAAGGCATTCATAATAATAATATTCAGTGAACATACCATAGGAATATGTTTCTTTTTGAGCAAGCCTTTCAGATAATTATCGATTCTCGAAAAGCATTGCTGGGCCGTGAATGCGGGATGCTGAGCCCGTTTGTCTCGACTCTGTGGCTTATAATCATTGTTTGAGTTCAAATTGTTCTCATCGTTTTCAGAGATCGAAGAGCCCTTCTCTCTGATGTCTTTCTTTTTTCGAGAGAAAATTTTATCGTCCTCTTGGTGATCAATCTCATCAAGAAGAAGCTCTTGAGCCTCTTCCGACATGTTGATGAAATCGTTCCAAATCTCATGGAAGAGAATCGAGAATGTAAGATAAAAACTCTACTCTACTCGAGAGTCAGGCATAAAATACCTTCATATTCTCTCGCTCATTGAGAAGCTGAGTGAAAGCGGACTCGGTATAAGGAACGAAATCATAGATCGAGATTTCGTTAAGGTAATCGTCACTGTCCACCCCGATGAAGTTTCCACTGAGGTTGGCTGAGAGTGCATGAAAAAAGAAGTTTCTTATCATCAACATTGTTGTATGCTATGTGATTCATGATTTCGAGTCAATTTTTTGATTGTTCAGGAGCTTATCGAGAATTGATGTAATTTGCGCATAGCCATATGTAACATGATGCGCACCAAATTCGATAGAATGATGAGGATCATGATGTGATCATCGCCAGGCGAGTGATGGCAAGCTGAGGATTAATTAATGACAGGAGGGGGATGTTGAAAAGTCAACAACCGAGGTTCAGTGTTTCCTATCATCATGATCACAGATCCGTACCTGAAACTAGCGCAATAAAGTTTTTCTGGGTATGAGCAACCAGAAATCAAATCTCACGATACACACAGACACAATCAGTGAATTGACACCGATAAGAGGTGAAAAAAGGGGATAGAGAGAATTTTGTTTTCTGGTTACCATTCTCGTAGCGTCGATACTTTTTGTAACTTTTCCCTCGACAACCAAGACCACGAAAAGCAGGCTCTGGCCTGACAACGGTCTTTTTTAGTTGCTCTCGATATTTTTTGGTTCGATTTCTCGCTTGTCGGGCGAGCTCTCGGTCCTGGAGCTCTTCAGCAACAGCTCGATCAGATTCGATAACATTTGCATCCGTTTGTCTTGCATAAATTGGATTATTATTGTCGTTAAAATTGACAGCCTCATTTAAGTTGCTGTAATGGAATGAAAGTTGGGAAGAAAGAGAGAAAGAAAGAGAACAAAAATCAAATTAAGTATCATTCTTATAACTCTTTTCTCGTTGATCGACTTGGCAAGATTGCGTTTCTCTAGTCGAATTTGGAAACAGGTTCACATTCAAACGACATCCTTGTCCTTGTGCGCCTAGTTTTTCAAGTTCATCCACCTAAAAGATGTTCCAGATGCTCCACCAAAGGATTATCCCAAGTGAGCCCCTCAGGATGTGTGTGTACCACTTCTTTGTTCCCTATCGAATCATCATCACTACATTGCGATAACCAAAATGGTTATCGATGCTGATGGATACTGATTACTATCACCAACAAGTACGGAGTACTACCACTCAAACCACCTTTATTAACCCAAAGCTTACTTTTCTCTCTCTCTCTTTCTCCCATTTTCCTCTAACAACAACAACTATCACTTGAACTCAAAACAAAAATTTGAAGGAATGAAAAAACAAAAAGCATAACAACAACAATCTTGCATTATTAGGACATTTCAGTGAGAGTTTACACATTTTTTGTTCATTCTTTGTTGCTTGGCCACTCGAAAGCATATATTTCAGAAATGATGGACTGATTAAAATGAGATAATAGCTCATCGGACAGAGAGAAAGTTAAATAATTAGATAATTTGACACTTACTCATTGGTTATTCCTTCCAGAGGATTGAAAGACTCGTCATTTTCGCAGGTACTGTAGGTAAACTTTCGGATGACTCCCATGATTGTTTGATTTCAATTTTTGACTCAATAAACACTCGAAAAAATACAATGGAGGTTTTAAATTAAAATAGATTGCGAACGATCAAGATGATCAAGGTGAGAACGGAGAGAATGAAAAAGTGACAAGCTTAATAGGATTGTTGCCAGGCTCCAGCAACCTATCCGAGCGCTGCTCCATCTCACACAAACAACCAGAAATATAAACTTTCCGATATTGAAGCGCGATCAACAGGAGGGAATACAATAATGGACATGTTTGATTTTTTTTCCAATAGCAGAAAATTTGGAAAGGTATCTTCTGTGAGGTGATGAAAGACAATTCTTGGAATTTTATTTTATCATGCTGTGAGATGCTGAATTAAACGAGACGAAAAATGAAGAGAATTTCGATTCCAATTTTTCTTGCAAAATTTTATTGCTCCATAAAGTGCTGCCTCCTATAACTACTATACAAATTAGTGTATCGAGGATACTATCTTAATCGATCCATAATGAGTAAGATTTAATGTGAAAAAATTTGCAAGATTTTGGAAATAAATCCATGGCCAGATAATAAAGGTTTATCAATTTGAACTTGTCTCTTCACTCGATTGTGATAGAGTATTGTGCAATAGAGGATGGAGATAAACGCAAGATAAGGAATTGCTTTATCGGCTCGCTCACTTGGACGAGTGGACACTTCCGGTCGATAAGAAAGAATTGAAAACTAATCTACTTTCGAATCACCCAGTAGTTTCACAAAGAGACAGATATTTTTTCATTTCAAAGAGATTGAGACAAAGTCTTCAAACTTTTCTTTCCTCTTCTCTCTCTCTCTCTCTCTCTCTCTCTCTCTCTCTCTCTCTCTCTCTCTCTCTCTCTCTCTCTCTTTCTTCCTTTCTCTCTCTCTTCAGTTCTTAGGAAATAAAGAATTGAAACTTCCAACTCACTTATATACTAGATACCAATTTTCCTGGAGCAAAGTAACAATTAATTGATTAATCCATTCTTAATGCTCACTCCTCACTCTCTCTTTCCAGTCTCCTCAAAGGTAACGATTGGAGAGAGAAAATATCTTCTTCTCATGTTCATCGGCCCTGTGAGCCTACTTGAATGAACTCTTTTGTTCCCATGAATGTTCCAAGAAGAAGAAGGAGAAGAAGTGGAAGAAGTTCTAACTCACACAGAGAAGAAGAAGAAGAGGAAAAAGAAGAAGAGGATGAAAAAGAGGAGAGATTGGCTGACTGTTTATACAGATCGCAATTCACATCGCGATCGCGTGGAAGAGAGAGAAAAAGAGAGAGAAAAAGAGATCGAGGGAGTCGAGAATAGTTGGCAGTGTTCATGAACATTTGAACATTAACATGAGTTGACTATATTGAGAAGCTTTTTCATCATCAGAACTCGTTAACCAGTAGACTGAGACTCTAATTTGGTGTCTTACTTTGTCGTATTTAGATTCCTCTTGTTACCTTAAAATACACACCTCGTTTTCAATGTGAACCATGATGCGAGCAAACCGGCTCAATTTTTTTTTCACCAAGCCAATTTGAAATCATATCATCATCAGAGAGAATATGTGAAAGTATTTCAGTGAATATGTTCACCATACTTTAATCCTCCAACGACATTCAACATTGGAGAAAAAAAATTGTGTGTGTATGGAGTGTTTATGCTCATCTTACTATGATCCTCTTTTTCTATGCTCTGGTTAGTTGCAATATTGTGTATGTTGAAAGAAAGAGAAGAGTTAAAGTAGAATAAAGTCAGATTCATCACATACACACACACACATTCACAAAAAATTGCATCTTCAAGCCATTGAATCGATTTTTTCTTTCTCAACTTCAACTGAGCACCGTTTGATTCACTTGTTCTAAGAGCCGTTATTCTTGACGAAAGTCTTGTTCTCAGTGTAGATAATCATCATCTATTTTTCCTTCTCTTTTTTATCACTCATCAACCATGCATCTGATCAACATCACTGATCTCCAGTTCAAATTATTGTCTTGCATTGTGAGCCTTTCGGTTAAAAAAAATATTCTCTGTCCTCTTTATAGTTCCTTTTCGAGCATTGGCTCATCGTGTTTATCAGGTGTCTATATCGTTTGTTCTTCCACTGCCTACTTTTATCAATTGCCATCATGATGATGATCAAAGTGTACCTTATATTTTTACCTGCACATAATCATCTACATGAATACAAGTGAAAATGATCATTTTTTCTTCTTCTCATAACCACATCAATGTTACCAGTGGCCGTTAAATAAGTGGATAGCCAGTGAGAATAGATCAGTTCAAATTGCAACAAGAGCACAAATAGTAGTAGCAGTAGTAGTTGTAGCTCTTGTATCAAGGAAAAAGAAAATAAGTGTGATTACTTTCAAGGGCCATCATCATGAATCTTCTCCAACGATCTATCGGAGGTCAAGGCCATTCGTCGTCCAGTGCCCCTAGTTCAGCCAAAAAGAGCACTTTTAACACCAATTCAACCAATACTCACGTCCTTTTCCACCTTAACGATCCTTATGCCAGCTACACAAGTAGCCCACCTTCGCCTTCATCACAATTTTTCTCAGCTCCTGGCAGTGGACGACCAGGCAAAGGAAAATCTGCCAAAAGTTCCTCTGGATTTCAAGAATACAACTCAGGTCATTCAAATGCAAACAATTCATCGGGCGGCTCATCGTTCGATTATTATGAATATTTCAGTAATTATGGTCGAGTGTTGGCAACTCCACCAGCAAGCCCTCATCCACTGGATAACGGTGCTTTTGGGCCTGGTGTTGGGGGTGATCATTCATCGCCTCGTGATGGAGGAGGCTTCAAGCGCTTTTGGCGCCGAAATAGTCCAGCCAAATTTCAGTCCCTATCTCTCAATAATTCCTCTGAACGACCAGGCGTTGAGCGAGGCCGTGATCCATATCAAACATCCCATGGTATACCTTCATCGCCCCGAGCAATTCAACGGTATCCATCAGCACCAGGTAAATCATCGTACCGATTATCACCCAGTCCAAGTTCACCTGGACTGGGCTATGGGAGCGATGGAATGGGGCCTTTAATGTCTTCTCCACGTGATAATTATGGTGGCATGAGTCCAATGATGGGTCTTCGTGGTGATATTCCTTTTCGTATAAGTTTCATCGAGACCAATCTGTATATACCCATTGACCTGCCTCAATCACCAGACAACATCGGTCCTCGTCCATTTCGTCATCATCAATTTTTGCACCAAGAATGGGTTGCCCACACTGTGGCACAATTGAAGGCCCAATTCAAATCAACTCAAATATTGATCAACGTTGAACGTAAAGCTCGATATCCATTCGTTATATACGGTTCTCCCGGGCCAAGTTTCGATCCAAACGCGGGGCCTGTTGTGCCAACAGCATCGTGTAATGCCTTATCACCTGAATTGAGGATATTTGAAGGTCTATATGATATTTGTGCTTCCATTTCGAGACCAGGTTCCAATAGGATGGAAGAAGATCCATCCAAACCAGTGGGATACATAATATGTGCATTTCAAACGTTCCCAGGGGAAGATAGTGAAAAATTAGAACGAAATTGGCTCGTATGGACAGGTGAGTGCAATAAAATCATGTGTCGCAATCGCCTCTCTAAGCTCAATATACTAGCTTCCCTGAACCTTGCCATGAAATGCTGGGGCTATGGTGTTAAATCCACTGGTTGATTGAGGGGTTTGATGGAAGTAGTTATTTGAGGTTCACTGACTTTATGGTCCTCTCTCTCTCTCTCTCTCTCTCTCTCTCTCTCTCTCTCTCTCTCTCTCTCTCTCTCTCTCTCTCTCTCTTTATGCTTGCTCGACCATGGATTTAGAACGAAGATTTCCAAGTGATGCTTAGTATTATTATTGTTATTATTTTTACTGTTATTATCGGTTGAGAGAAACTGTAGCATGATGCTTCCTGTCAGAAACAAGTATGATTAATGATAGGGTGAAAGTAAAAATCATTCTTCAAGGGATTAATATTCTGGTGTGACAATCATCTAGATCCCTGTGACCAAATTCACATTGATGATTCTCGGTGGCCTTGGAAAGTCTAAATGAACAGGGCTGATCGTTTCCAATTTATAAGCTGAAAATTCCAATCTCAGAAAATCTTCTCAGGATGAGCATAAGTGTGTGTCTTATCATGAGTGAATGTATTTTTGTGTTTTTTTCGAGCAGAATCTAGAGGAGCCATCTTGCTGCCATATTCTTGTCGACCTCATTCACTCAGCCCATGTTCGTCAGACTAAGATTCTGAGAGATGCTAATTAAGACTCTCTGGAGATATACTTTTATTCACCGAATCACTATGCCTTTGGGCATCATCGTATTAATTCTGTTCACTGGCAAAGCCTATTATGTTGATCATTGAAAGTTATGAGAGAAAAGCTTTTCCACTGATTTGCTAGGAAATACATCTGATCATCCAACTGGAATGAACATAATCTTCTCATCCTCTCTTCTTCTCTGATGTACTGATTTGCAGTCATCAATTTGAATGAAATGGGATGAAAGGAAACAGGAAGTGAGCTTCTCCCTTTCTCATCATTTTCCATCAAATCATATTCTCTTCTCTACTCTTCTGTTATTCTTCGAATTATATCATTATTGGGTGATCCTATGAAGAAGAAGAAGAAGAAGAAGAAGATGCTATTCATCTCGTTGCCTGAACTCATCTTCGCTCTTTCTTCTCGACTCTTTCTCTTTTTTCATATCGCATAGAGAACCATTCGAAGTGGAGATCATTCCAGTCATACCGAAAATCTATTCAGATGATGATGTTGGAAAAGGTTGGTCAGCATAATAGAAGCATGGAAAATTGAATCAGCAGACCCTGAGAGAGAGAAAGAGAGAGAGAGAGAGAGAAACCATCATCTTTCCATTAGTTTAACGTATGATTCGGGCCGAGATCAAGCCCACATAGTCAATGATGGTGAAAAGAGTGGAAATACAAAGAGAATAAAACCAACATCAAAATTCACTATAATATTCATAAAGCAACCAATTCAGGGAGGCAAAAGCAGTATATATATTTATAGCACGATTTGAGTGAAGAATTTTTATGAATACACACACTCAATTCTGTACTTCAATACTCAACTGGATATTTGTTATGAAGTTATTTGGAAAAGCTTCATATCTTGTTGTTTCATAATGAATAGTTTTGATAGTTGCTCAGCCAACCAGTTGAACGTCATTCAACGGGAATAGCTTTCTACTCCATTGGATCTGATCATGCTTTCAATTTATCACATAAATTCGAAGGAATCCAGCTAGCTGCATCAAGTGGAAGTTAATATTTATTCCCTGGTCCATTAGTTGACTCGATCTTCAGCCAAAAGAGAAAGAGATGAGCTTTTTGAGAGGAACACCTAATTCAATTACCTTGCCTGGGAATTGTCCAGCCGATTCTTGCTCTTTATTCCCAGTCATTGATAGGAAATGAGCATATCGTCACGGTAATTTTTCATCCCTCGAATTGGGACTATTTCTCTCTCTCTCTTTCCATTTCTTCTCCACTCGATTGCAATACCAACTCACGTCTTGCAAGTTTTCGAATTTTCTTTCCCTCTCCTTTACGTCTATACTTTCACCCAAAACATTCAATCAAGAAAGCTCATCAATCATGAAGTAAAGTGGTGCCTTGTGAACACCTCTAGGATAGATAAATTCTGTCATAAAGACACTTGTGAAGTAGGCGAAAAAAGAGAGAAGAAAAGTATCATTTGTATGTTTCACACCTAATTCGAATTCGTTTGAGAGTATATCTTGACTTTTCGTGTAAGAGGATGGTCAATGGAAAGTTAATTATTTACTTCCTGGAGGCAAAGAAATGACTCTCGAGAATTTAAGTCAAATGTCTAGTCGATTATTAATGCTGGGAAATCCCATTTATTCTTGTCCAAATGTCGTGTGAGAAAATGATATCAAAGCTCCTGTGATGGCTCCTCAATGATAGTTCTCATGTACTATCAGTATCTTTTGAGCTCAAAATCATACCAAATTCTGATCATGAGCATGGGAATAGTAGAAAAAATGAGAAGTTGTATCTCTTATCATATTCAAAAAGGAACAAGAAACACTGCTTGCTACTTGGAACCATTCCACTCAGCATATATAAGATTATGTGACTCATAGCGTGTGTGCCAGAACTTTTTTTCCTTCTGTATATACACGTTCTTGTTCCTGTATTTGTTCACTGTTGTTTCGAACTCATTTTTTTTGCAAGAGAATGTGCATTGGATGCCAATTGACGGTCGATTCAGATCATGATGATGATAATTATTGAGGAGTAAAATGCTCCAGTGAATGGTGAAATAACAAATAACTCGATGGGAATATCGATTTGAACATACTTATGATTAGAAGGGAGGAGGACATCGGAGTTTGAATATAGTTTTAAAACAAAAGGCGGAAATAAAAGAGGGTAAATGTGAAAGCAAAAGTAAAAGTGAAAGAGAGAGAGAGAAAAAAAATTTTGGTATATTCCGAGAAGTGGGACAAGGAGGAACTCAGTTCTTTTTTCATCAGAAAATAGCTTGCAATTTATAACATTTCTCTTTCGAGATGAATTCAGTGGAAACAGCAATTCTTTTATACTGAAACTTTACACGAAATAAGCTCATGATAATTCGATGGGAATTTTCATTGAGAAAACGAAATGAAAATTTGAATGTTTCACTTGAGAGATAGATAGAAGAAGATATTTATTTGAAAGAGCAAAGAAAAGCAAAAGCCTTGAACTAGACAAATTTTGAGCAGTTATTGCTTCAAAGAAAAACGATAAGTTTGAACTTTTTCCTTGAAAATTGGAATGACGAATGTTGATCGTGTGAAGTGGTATTGACACAAGTTGAGTAAATCGGTCCAAAAAGCATCACAAATCTCACTCGAATCATAGTGAGATCACAAAAAGTTAAAGAGAGAGAGAAGGTTTTCTCTTTCCACCGGAATGATGATATTCCAGGGAAAAAGAGAGAGAGAGAGAGAGAGAGAGAGAGAGAGAGAGAGAGAGAGAGA
>QZCP01000026.1:81796-141430 GCA_003956705.1 Brevipalpus yothersi | reverse complement strand
GAGAGAGAGAGAGAGAGAGAGAGAGAGAGAGAGAGAGAGAGAGAGAATCCGAAAGATGAGAAGAGATGAAGGCTGTGGAATAACATTACAGACATCATCAACAACACACTGTATCGAGTGATCATCGTAGTCAACATCGATTCTCGTTTAGATAAAAGCTTTGCTTGAATCTGTTCGCTTCCTATTCCTCTCTCGTTTACTTCTTTAAAGTAACTTTTACTACAACTTCTGGCCCTTTTGATGATAGAAAATCGATTTTAGGGCACTAAATCATCAACTGATCTATCCCTATCTTTCTCTCTTTCTCTCTCTCTTTTCTCATTTCTAGGAGCAACCATTCTATACAAGCAGCTACCCATGTCAATTGGTTTAAGGAGACTTATATTCTACAAGCGGCACGATTTGCATCTATTAAAGACTTATACAACAGCCCAAAGTGAAATGACTGAAATACCCATATTCACTTACGTTATGCTCTGTGAATGCTTTAATCTTAGAGATTGTCATTTGGCAATGACCTGTGCTATTATAGATCAACTACGTGCAAGGTGTTGTGGCTATTCGGGTCTTTACATATGTCACTCATGATATGATTTTTGTGCATCATCATGAGAACAATTTCCACTGGTTCAATCTTCTTCTTCTTGTAATCCAGCCTTTTTCCTTTCTTTTTTTGAAAAAAAGTAAAAAGCATAATATTAAATAATTTATTTATAATTTAAAATCTTACTCTACAGTGATGATTCGTTCTCTTCTTCTTCTCCTCACAAAATCATCATCATAATAACCATTAGAACTTATCTACAGACCGTATTGATAATATAATGACAGGAGAAACAAGTGATGAAGTAAATTACAAAAGAGAGAAAAAGAATGCAATGAACAAGAACACGAAAATGGAATGGATTTGGAAATAATAGGAGAATAAAATATCAAAAATTTAAAAAAAACAATCAATTTTAGAAAATAATTGGCGAAACGGAAGAGATCAGATTAGACCGTAAACATCTGCAATTGGAATCTTTAAAAAATTCTTACACAAACAGTTTTTGGAGAAATTCTCAAACAAGATATAGTATTTGCCAAAGATTAGCTCATTTCTTTTCTTGTTCCATTATTCTAGGTGAATCTATAAGTTTGATTGATAGCAGAAAAAGTATATCCAATAGATCAATCAAAGTGACGGAATAATCATCAACATCATCATGATTTCATCTTAGTCAGGCCGGATTCTGTGACGATGGACTCTTCTGCTTGCCTGGATGGTTGAATGCTGGTCACCTTCTGAGTTGCCGGAACTTTCATCTCCTGATCAACATCCTCATCAGGCAGCATCACCTTGAATGGCGGAGAATCATCCTCCTCATCTGCATCTAGACACGAAGCTCCGATCAGTGTTGGAAGAATTAGTGTTACCGCAACTGAACATCCTCCCAAGCAGAAGAAGATTAATCCAAGTATCTTGAGAAAGTCTAATTTCTTGTTGAAATCGAAAGCTCGAGGATCGATGATTTGCATCTCCTCTCGCTGACCAATTATCACCTCCTCTCTTGGATAAAAGTACGTGAATATAAGTGTCAAGGAGCCACTAAGTAGAAGTAGTAACCCTGTGTGAAGAAAAAAGATTGAGAAGATGAGGATGAAGAAGAGAGAAAAACAAAATTGGTGCACTAAGCAAGGATTTAGGTTCAGGGTCTCTCTCTCTCTCTCTCTCTCTCTCTCTCTCTCTCTCTCTCTCTCTCTCTCTAATTTGAGCTCAATCCTCTAATTCCGCAAACCTCAACTTTCGTCAGGTTGAGTGTTGTCACTCAAAATGAGTCTTTAGATTTACGACTGTCAGTAATTATACATAGATTCAGTCGGCCATTGATAAGTTTCCTTGAGAATACAACGGAAGCTATGGGAAATTCGAAATTTTGCAATAACGGAGGTGAAACTCATTAGTGGGGGATGGTGCAGGAAGATAATGAGATTAAGAGGTATTTCGGATCCTTTCCCTATAGAAAAAGATAATCAATGATCTTGAGCTTGTTAAAATGAGATCTCATAATAAGTGGGAAAAAAATTAGCAAAAATAAAGGCTCAACGTTCTTTCATTATATGAAAGACTGACGTGCATGAAAATACCAGAGTTTATGGAAGTAAAAAACTGCCACACATCATCAAAGGCGCCCACGACTATAACTCGGAATCAGATGCGTTGATAAATTGGAAAAATATCAAAGGTATACAAAATTTACGCCAAGAGAAGCCAAAATAATCAGGGGAGAAAATGAAATCTCAATGTCCTCCAAAAGTTACACATGCATCAACATAGGAAAGAGATACAATGATTCAATTCAATTGGCCGGGAGAAAAGTTGTTGAGAATGTTGCTGTCAGGATGATATCTAAGAAAGGAATCATCAGAAAACCACGAGTAAGATTGTAGCTGTTACCACAGGAAGGAAGATGAAATGATAGTCGAAATTGACAAATGAAAGAGCAAATGGATTTGACTCCTGGGACAAGAATTCAGGCGTATTGCTTTGGTTAGAATATGGTGAAGAGGGAAGATGCTGCCAGATAAAAGTATAGAGAGTATCGATCGATGGAAGTGCGTGGGTGTTTTAGTGTGTATATCGAATGAGAAAGAAGAAAAGAAAGAAAGAGGAAAAGAGAGAGCGAGAAAGTGAATTCATGGTGTACTAGAAAAAGAATTCACTTCCTTCTGATGTTCCGAGATGTATCCACAAGGATTCACTCAACGAAGTGAGTGTAAAGAATCGTAGGTGTAATAGTACGCAGAGGAAAGCCAATGTGCCTCAATCTCAAATAATTCAGGAGGAAAAACAGATCAATGGGTTAATCTGAATGTTAGTCTGAAACATTTCAAGCTCCTTTGAGCATGGTATTTGGAGGAATATCCGAATAACCTATTCATCGTAGCCTAAGGTTTGTAGGTCAGAGTGGAATCGACTGCAAAAGTTCTCTCTTGGATGAATGTCACCTGATGGCTAACTTGGAATGTGATATTGCCAAAAATTCATGAATAAACTACGGTATTACTACACTCAATGGTCTAAGTTTGGCTCATCTGTGATGACAACTGCGGAGGAAGACAAGAATAATTGATCACGGACTGAGTTCATTCATTCGAGTTCAATTGAGTTATCTCTCGTTTCACTTCACAAATCCTATTTTTGTTAACTTTTTCACTCAGTTTATGATGACATTTTCTATATTCATTTGATAAATTGAAAGAGGGTCGAAAAATACTTTTCAAAAAGGTTACATTCTTTCACCTTTAACTTGCATAGAGAATTCCATGATAAATTATCACACTGAAACACTTAAACAAGATTGTATTGTTCTACACATATGCATGAGGAATACTCACCAGTCCAGAAGAAGAATCTCCATATTCTTGATGCCTTCTTGCTATCCTTGGGAGCGATCAAATATCTGAAGATTCAAAGAAAACAAGTTTACTGAGGTTATAGAGGTGGTCATCTTTATGAGCTGAGATCGAGAGAAAATAATGAATGAGTAAGCTTATGATGGATTATTTGTTGGCTATGGGTAAATATCGTTCCATTATTCTCTATAACATTCGGCTTGAGTGGAAGAATGGCTTAATTTGAGGGATACGTGAGCTTCCATTGAATCAATAGTAGTGAAAGTTCAGGGAATGCTCGAGGGTCTCTAAAAATCATCATATTTGCTCAATATGGTCAACTGACTGAACTTTTGGTCCATAGACCTTTGGAAACAATCAAGTTAAGATTGAGATGAGATTCTGACAGAAAACGGAAAAAACGCAATGCAGACAATGGGTGATCAATAAAAACCCTCAGTAGAGGATTGAGGAGGCAAGAAATTATCTCTCGATAGCTGGCAACATGTAAACTGTTTGAAATCAGTCGAACAACTCAGAGGGACTTTCCATTGAACCTGAACTGAACAGTGGCCATGCTGAGAGTCTGATGTAGTTTTTTAGGGATTACTTTTCTTTCCTATACCAGTACAGTTTAAGAGTAAGAATCGTAGCGGAAAGATCACCGCGGTAAGCCAAAAGTCTGAATTGTATTGTGACAGTATCGATTTCAATGGCAAACTTCCAACGACATTAAGTGTGTGTAATAGAAAAGATCTCAATCACACGTGGCTGAGGCTCTAAATCAGTACAACAAACTCGGAAATATGATCAAGGCGATGAATCAACGGAAAGAAAGAAATAGAAATGCGGGAATGATGGTAGATGAGGGTGTATATCATTTGAAGGTTGAACAATATTTCAGGGATTTATTTTCAGGGTTCTTGGAGATTTATCGCTTCGGAGCACGAGACATGATTGAAAGGGACTATGAGATGCATGATTATGAATGAGCTAACAGGAGACAATGGTGAATCATGGAGAATTCGAAGTAAAAAAGATTTTCTTACCTAGAATTTTCATCCAAATCCTCTGATCCGTCACTCCTGAAGCCATCGTGAGATGAGATGGGTTCATAAAAATGATGGATATAAGAACGAACACCAAAGAACGATGGTCGATCATCAGCAATTGGCTCAGAATCTTCACCGTCATTATTATTATTATCTCCACTTTCAGCATTCTTTTCTATTGAGCTCTCCTTTAGAATGCCTAATTTTGGCTTAACTAACTTCATTCCTCCAATAATCCTCTAGTTTAAATCATCATTATTATAAGAAAATTTATCACTTCAATTTATTAGATCATACGCCACCATTTCACCAAATTTCAGTTCGAAAAGTCAAATAGGGTGATGAAAATGGCTGTGTTACTTGTCACAAGCAGTACTTTCAGATTATGACGTTATGTTGTCAGCATATAACTAACAAGCGTTCATTTCAATCGAGAAAACAAAATTATGTTACTCTTTCCGATTCTAGGATGATGATGATTAAAAACGATGTCAAACAATCTACAAAGCCACAATCGGTATGATACACTGTAAAAAAAATCAGCTTTTCACGATTTGATTCTATTTAAAATATCATTTGCACTCAACAATCTGTTGATAGAGAATAAAAGGGAAAGAGAGACTGTGAACCCTAGAAGAATGGGGAAAAAAGAAGCGAACCATTACCAATGGGCAATCCAGAATATCGGGCAATCTCTCTTATCGCATTCATGAAACTTATCGAATGGAGTGCGGCAAATCTGAAACATAATCATGAATGGCAAAGTCATAGGACAACTTCGGCTGGGCGCATTTCAACATTCAGCTAGCTCCAACAATTATCAATACCTTATTGGATGGAAATTTTCCACATATTCATTTAATTACGTAAATTCTTTTCCAGTTACTCCAGAATTCTGTGAAAATTTATTCCAACTCGTCACCCAATTGGACTGAAACCGCCGCCTAGGATACTGATTGGCTCACAACCAAAGAGTAAGTACTTACTCTTTGCTCACAACTGTGTGGCTTTTAAATGAGCGTAAACAGTTACCAATGTTGCATGTTGTTTTTGATGCCGACAACAAACCATGAACATTTACCTTATTTTTTTATTCTTGTTTCACTTGAGTGTCAATTAAAATTTTTGTGCCAATCACATTTTGTGTAGTTGAATCTCTCTGTTTTTCGGGAATCAAGTGTTTGTCAGCGTTCTTAACTTGATCTGACATCGACCACATTTAGGTGGTTTTGAGTCGGCTTTTGAAAGAAGAGTTTTCTGTGGAATTCTCGATTTTTGATCTGAAAAATAGTATTTATTTGTCATATTTAAAGATATAATGTTTCCGATTAGTCATAAAACTGTAATTGTTTTGGATAACACAGCTCGATTTCGATCACTTTCGAGCAATCAGCCTATCGATTTTGATGTTGGAATCAAGATGAAAAATCCTGTCTCTGCTGGAATAATTCCATTGGCGCCCGTTTGTAAATCACTATGGACATCTGCGATCGAAGGCCTACAAGAGTATGCCAGAATTGTTTATGATCTCTTCTACCATACTGATCGTCTGTTGTCAATTGTTGCGGTCGACGATCGAACTTCCAGTGTAGTTCAAGATTGGAGTCCACAGCTTCAGAATATGGTTCATCTCAATTCATGCTTGGCACGAATAAGCTCGAGCGGTCAAAGTTATGCTGATCAATACTCCTCTTCACACCGTGATGATGATAGTGAAGACGATTGTCTTAAGAATGGTCTACGTATGGCTCTAGACTCATTGAGCAATCCATCGTCTATCCAAAGAAATATGAAAAAGAAAGAAGCCAAGTCAAGCAATAAAGGTCGAATAATAGTGGTCAGTAGTTTCCAAGATAAAGCTGTGATGCGATCTCTAGCTGAATTCTTGGTGGAATCTATCAACAAGTTGAATATTGGTCTACGAGAGGCCAATGGTAACTTGTTACCGGTCAATGAGTGTCATTTATCCATTGTGAATACTCATCCGGTTGATGATCCTTTTATCACTCACTTTCCTGATCACTTTTCACTTTTCAATTCACCTCTCGTTTCCTCTGAAGTCCATACCGTGAAAGGTGGAAGTTTCCTCGCTTTAAAGTTCATTTCTCTTGTTCAAAGCCATTATGGACTTGCCTCAACAACGGTGACTGGAATTCCCATGAAAGAAGAGCAAAATGCTAGCTCCTCAGCAAATTATGATGTTGAAATAATGCATCTAGCAGAAGCACATACAAACTTGATGAGATTCACCAATCGAGAGGGAGTGCCTACAAATTTTTCCAAAGTTTACAAAGAAGATGAAAATTATGAAACTTTACCTCTCAAGTGGTGTACACCTCGATCTTCATCAATCGAGTTGCATCAGTGTGATACTGCCTTCAGAATATCTCCTGTTGATGTCAACAGTAGACCCTCTTCATGTTTGACCAATTTTCTTCTGAGTGGCCGAACAGTCATGCTGGAATTGACCAAGCTCAAGGGCTCCAAAATCATGTCTCACATGCTCTCCAGTCATCATGGAGAGCTTTATATTCACACTTTACAAACTGATCGCTCTCAACTAGAGGATCCACCATCGATCACGGAGGGGGTTGGAGGTCGAATAAGTGATTATCGAATCAATGATTTTTGTGAACTTATGAAGAGCAATAAGTTAGGTTTGTGTTCACGAACTGCAAGAGTTGGTGGAGTCCGCGTTCCAACGATTGGAATGAGTTTAGGAGTTTTGAGGCGCCAAACTTCTTACTGGCCCATTGTGCTGAGCCACACGATAATTTTCAACCATCAATTGCACATTCAATCCCTCATCAATTTGATTCCAAAGGAAGAGCTCACATTAGAAGATGTGAATGAATGTAAAAATGCAATTTATCAAATTGTCAAGCTTGAAAGCAAGGGAAGCTCGCTCGTCCTTCCAAGCATAAGTGGCCGTGGAAAAGGACCAAAGAAAGAGGAACTCTATAAGCTTCTCTGGAAAGAACTTGACCATTTCATTCGAGTCCATGCAACAACACCTGAGCATGAAGAAATTCTGAAATGCTTACGAGATCTCCACAGCAGTCAAAATTCTCACTCGAACTCGAACCAATCTTCCACAGCACCACAATCTGGGAAGAAAGAGAGCACTCTAGTCGAGCATCAAGAGCCATCAAGTGGAAATCAGAACTCGACATCTGCTCCAAGCTCTGTGATTGGAATCAAGTTGGAAGAAGAAACTTCCTTGGCATGGAAAGAGTTGGATGCCTACAATACCTTGACTGAAAGGGAGAAAAGAGAGATAAATGACAACGCCTCAGCCAAAAGAGCACGGATTCAGGATATACAAAGCCCACCGCCAGAATTAGCCGAAACTGACAAAGACGTTGAAATGAAAAAAGTGAGAGATGAAAGCGTTACCAAAATAAATCGATCACTTTTCGAGATATGGACCGAAAAATTGAAACAAAATTTCAATCGGAGACCAGATTTTGATGGTAGGTCATACAAAATAGCTCCTCTTTACACCCATTTGAATCAAGTGATCGAATGATCAACTTCGTGCGAATAAATAATAGAAAAATATCTTTCTTATGGAGACCAGATTCTTTTTTCGGGTCATACTGTGATATTGTTTAATTGACAAATAAAAAAATAGCTTCACGTCATGTTTATTAACTTTCTCTTCTTTTTCCTGAAGCTTTCCAGTCATTTGTTGAAAGATTAGGAGTGAAAAATTCCGAAAATAATAAAAGTGCAAATAATCAATTGTAAACTCTTTAAAGGAGGCTATTTTAGTTTTAATCTCCTCGCTCTTTGACCGGAACAAAACTTCTTACAATTCTGCCATATATTATCAAATTGATCAGTAAAAACAAAAAGGAACAGCCAGCAAGAATTTCCAAGCAATTCCATCTTCGATATTGATAGAAGTACGCCACCAGTAACCACTGGAATTGACCAAATATCCAGAGAGCAAATAGCTTGAAAGCTTCACGATTTCGTTGGAAAAGGTTCCTCAGAAAAGGAGTTACAATAGGTAAAAACGAGAAATACCATAAAAAGTACTGAGAAGTGACTACCTTATTGAATGTTACAAAAATATAAGTCGACGTGAAGAGGCAAAACATCAATTGAATAGCGCTCTTATGTGGATCTTTGCAAATGCAATAGCGAATTGATAAATAAATGATTGTCAAAAATTGAGGCACAAACGAAAAGAGTGAAACTACTCGCAGTGCAGTTTCATCGGAGTTTTTGATCGTACGATATATGTAAAAATATGGTGAAAAATTGTGAGCAGTATCACGTCGACTTATGTGATATAACCATGCCTCATTCAAATACATTTGACCATAACGAACGTAGGACAAATATGTTAGTGAAGTGAATGAAAAGCATACAGAAGAGAGGAAGGAAAGTCTCTTCCTGGTAAAAGGCGACAAAGCGTTGACGCTTACCACCGATGTCAATTTGCCACCAAGATACAGATAAATTGGCAAGGTGTATATGATTGGATATAGTTTACAGTGAATGGCAGTTCCAAAAAGAAGACCAGAGCGGAAATAATTTTCGTTCAATAATTCATGACAGGCATACAGGACTAGGAATGTGATCACTGAATCGGATGAGCCTCGAGTTGAAACGACAATGGATAACGGATTATATATCCACAGAGAGGCCATCATCAGGGCAGTCTGATGATTACATCCGATCAACGGATGGGCTACTATTTTGTAGATCAGATGACCATTGGCGACATCGAAAGCAGCGAACAAAAATTTACCAAACTCATTGAATATATAAACATTTGGTAAGGAAAGAGCGGCAAAAACCGGCGAGTAGCGATAACCATGTCTCAAGTATGGTGATCGACCACTCTTCATGTATCTCGCTCCATCAGTGAACACAGTGTAATCAATATCCGTGTAAGGTAGATGAAAAATTTGATCTTGAATCAATCCCCATATTATGGAGAAAACTCTCACCAAATAACCGAAAATGAGATGAGCTCGTATATTAAAAAATTCGATAAATTCAACAATCATGATACTGGTCAGTAAAATGGAACTCAAATCACTTGAAAGCACACACACACACAATGTATCTTTCCGACAACTTCTCAGCTAAATACACTCATTCATCCACCAGTAACGATCATCATCACGATTATTATTCATCTATTCATATCTCACAAAACAAATATCCACTAAATTCACGGATAATTTAGTAACATCATCTTTGCGTTTTGTGTCATTTGTTTTGTGCTGTTTGTTGTTGCTCAATCATTTGCCTTTCTTGGCTTGATTCACCCGACTTTTGAATTGTGCGCCAAAAATTTTCATATTCACACATGCTGCCACTGCCATCTGTTGGATAAAGTTTTCTAGACGAGAAAAGCTTCAAGCTTGCTGCTAAAATGCTAAAATGTTGAGCTTGATGTATCATTAATTAATGTGTATCTGTTTTATTCATTAACTCAAACTTATTGAATGATTTAATTGGTTTTATAGCCAAAATTATACCTATTACACATGAACAAAATGAAGTGTTCAAGTGGTGATTCATCTCATCATACTCAATAGACCGGGTAAATATTTTTTCTTCTCTCTCTCCCTCTCTCACTATTATCAGTTGGGCAAATGGTGTATAAACATTAAGGTGTGGATCATCATTTTTGGCAGTCCAATTGATGTCCAATATTTTCTCCTTAAGGTTGATCCACCTGTGTGATATGTGAGATTTTATTAATATTTTTTGGTTGTGATTGGTGTTCGGTGTTTGATTTTCTCTTCCTCTTGTCACACTGTTTACTATAGAAAATTATCTCTAGCCGAAGGCTGCCACACACATTTTTTTTGGTGGGCTCGCTCCGGATAGCAGCAATTAACACACAAGGAAAAATGAAGGAAGAAGAGATGAGAACCAATTTACTCAAGTCCAGTAAATTCAAACCACATGCGCTCAACTCGTCCATAGAGAATATAACCAAAGGAAAAGATAAGTTGACAAAGCCAACAGTTATTAAACAGCTTTGTGAAGATGACTCCAAGTGTAAGAAAGCTGATAAATTGTCACCATATAATGGTTCCAAGCATGCCTCAGAGTCTCAATCAAATCATCATCATAGTCAACATGGACTTAAATCATCGTCTGAATTGAACACCAATCATGCATTATCACAAAATTCATCCAACGGTATCACCTCTAGGAATAACTCCAGTTCAAGCGTTTGTACTCGTTGTAAAAAGAAGCAAGTTTGTAATGTTCGAATCCAGTGTAAGATGGATCAATATTTGGCTTCTAAACTGCCTTCAATGAAAAAAGAAATCAGTCTTTCTCTGAGAATGCCTAGACAGCCATTGCCTGCTCACGAATTATCTCATTTAAAGTATGGCAAATACATAAGATATGAAGAGCATCCAAATGGAGGTGGAAGAATATTGAGACTGTATTGGGATGAGATAATCAATCTTGGAACTAGTGAGAAGCAAGAACTTGCTGCAGAGTTTCTTAAAGAAAGTTTTGTGTAAGTACTCTCATCTTTTCTTCACCTATCCATTTTATAACACTTCCTCAATCTCTTTCTCTGTCTCTCTCTACTACTTCATAACACTCTTCTACCAATTATTCTGATCAGTTTTCCATTGACCGAATCAGTCTCAATCCCCACTCAAACATCAATGTAGCTCTTTCATATCGTTCCTTTTTCCAACTTTAGTTTTTGTTACACCATATGAATCGTTTGTCTGAGCTGAAGATTAGGGTGTAATGCCATTCAGGAAACCAGTTTGGTGTGTAAAAGTCTGCTCACTCAAACAATCATTTTTTTTTACCGCACATCTCAGTGGACAGATAGTGGATCATCAACTCGATTATTTTTTCTTTCAATATGAATTGTAACTTCCACCCTCTACGGGAGAGAGCTATATGTACTCTCATTCACTGGTCATCCCTCACACTCATACACATACACACACAACTCACGACCATCCTTTTTCACCTTTCCTTATCGCTTTTGCAAACAACCATGCGAAGCCAGATAACCACTCATATCCTCTTCTTGCTCTCTTATACTTTTCTCTCACTCGTTTGTTTCCCTCTTTTAACTTACTTTATTCTGCTACTATCTGATTCTTCCAGTGAGGACCCGGTTGGTGTGGCCAAATATATAATCACTGTTGTACATAATGGAGCCTGTCATCTTCCTGACTTTCTGGACTATTTTGCCGAAACCCATCCAAATTCGGTGGTAAAGACCGGCATAATAGGTCATTCTGGATCTGACATTGAAACCACTACCATGTCAGCATATCGAGATGCTGTTCGCAAAAATTATTGCAATGGTACCTTCAGAGCTGGCCCTCTCCATCAATTGAGTTTGGTGGGAACAGCACATGAAGAAGTCGGTGGATATTATCCTGAGTTCCTCGAAATTCTAGAGAAGAATCCTTTTCTCAAGCTAACAATGCCATGGGGTCACATGAGCAATCTGAAAATGGACCCTCAAGAGAGTGACGATGGTCCAATATTGTGGATCAGGCCCGGTGAGCAGCTTATTCCTACGGCTGATTTGGGCTCTAAAACACCTTGCAAAAGAGGAGGAAGTAGGGGTAATGAACTCAAATCACTACAGATGCGGCGTAAAAGTGAGCCAAGGGAGATGATGTTTGAGGATCGAACTCGATGTCATGCGGATCATGTTGGGCAAGGTTTCGATCGCCACACCACTGCTGCCGTAGGAATTCTCAAAGCAGTTCATTGTTATGAAAAACCAACTAGTAATCGAGTCGTCAAAGATGTCGTTGCTTTCGATGCTTCTCATTTTGACGAATTGGTTGAAAAACTTCAATTAGATCTCCATGAACCACCGGTTTCACAGTGCATTCAATGGGTTGAGGATGCCAAGCTGAATCAACTCCGACGAGAGGGTATCAAATACGCTCGACTACATCTGTACGATAATGATACTTATTTTCTGCCACGAAACATAATCCATCAGTTTCGCACAGTCACAGCCGTTGCCTCGATAGCCTGGCATGTCAGGTTGCGACAATACTATAAGGAGAGGGGGAATAGTGATACTCCAATACCGCAATCTAATCTTGATAATACTAACCACCGGAAACGCTTGGACAAAGCCAAGAGAAAAGTTGATTTCGATGGCTCAGGGGATGAAAATTTGTCTGATTCGGCTGTCAAAAAGAAGAGGACAAAAAGTTCCACTCCCTCTAATTCCATTACATCTTCTGACCAATGCGATCAAAAACCTAGGAAGCGATCAAAATCGGGTCCATCAAAGACATCATCTCGAGAAAAAGATCCCTATTTATCAAAAGACGAAATCAAGTCATCGGAGAGATCATCCAAAGGAAAAGAACATAGAATACCAAAACCCGTTTTGAGCAACTTTACTAAAGAAAATGGAAATATTAAGTCTCCTAAGAGATCGAAAGATAATCAGCAACAGCTTAAGTCCCCGAAAGGGGAGAATGACCCTGAACTAGTGAAAAATTCTGATCTTATTGAGTCCGAGAAACCTATAAAGGAGGAAGAATCCCAGGCAACCTCCGAAAACGATCCATCTGTAATGAATGGCGACCATGCTCTTGAAATCGATACAAATGTTCTCCATGAAGTGGTTCAAACAATAGACGTTCATTCATCGCCAAGTCCGCACATTCAAAATGAGATTGTTGTCGAAATTCAGCCAAATTCACCTCAAGATATCGAAAATGATGGAATTTTTCAAGAACCCTTCGTGAATGAAGAAGCTGAAGTGTAGTCTCCATAGATCAGTATTTCAATACATATTTGGTAAGCTTTGGTTCACAGCTGTTCCCATCAGCTATTGTCCCAGGGTTGTAAATACGTCATAATAATCACTCGAAGACGTTGGAATCTACTTCGATTGATGTGGAACTTCTCTCCTCGTTTTTCAAACCATCTAATTGTTGAGAATTTCTACATTCGAACATCTTGAACTAAACTTATTCCCCTGGGAAAATTTTGTTGGTCTTACCAGTTCAGCGCTTTATCAGAGTCTACTCATTTTTTGGTAATCAAATCTGAACTCGGATCAACTTTTTTTTGATTATTTGTCATTTGATTAGATCATAGATCGTGCGCTACCAATTGAGTGTTGGTAACACAGTAATATTCATCTTATTATCATGTATTCATAGTCGCACAAACATTGTCACACGATGAGACAACGTTTCCCACACGTTCTGTAAATACAATCAATAAATCTCTCATCCAGCTCTCATTTGAAGCTTGGAGATGATTGATGGGTAAAATAATTATTAGATTTTAAGTGATTTATTTAAAAACTTTAGATGAAAAAAACCAATTTGGTGGGTGGAAAGGTGTATATTAGCTAATAGAATCTTTTTCTAGACGTTTCTTGATGTTTCTGGAAGAATGTGAAGCCGAGAGCAGCTAAGATGACGAGCACAACAATGGCACAGACAATTATAAGGAAAAATTTTAAATTAGACATGCCTTGTGGTTGATCGTCCACTCTAGCGCGAGGCGCAGCAAAGTGTGCTGCTGAGGGTAACACATGTCGCCGATCCACTTCATTCACATTAGGTGGAGGCGTTAATTCGAAAGTCTTAACAGATACAACGTCATGATTGTCAGTTAGATCCCCAGTTGCGGCGCTGACACCGATGTGATAGTGTGTTGGAAGAATCACACCTTGAACATTGAAGCACTCCTTCCATCCTTGACCATCGAAATCAGTGTGAACAGAGAGTATATCGTTCTCATATCTTATCAATGCTAATGTATCACGCTCCACATTACGAAATTTGCCTTCACATCCAGCCACCTCAGTGTGGGTACCATCACGATCATGATCGTAATGCAAACTACCATTATTGATCATAGCAGAAATGTATGGATGACCATGGCTGTGAGCTCCATTTTGATTTGCATAGGTGTCGAAAAAAATGCCTAATCCGGTAAAGGGATCTTTTGCTCCAAAAACATTTCCTGGAAAAAAGAGATTCAATACATCAATATAATTTTTTATGCACATTCATGGCACACACGAACCTTGTTCCAAGGGATCTTTGACATACCAAAAAGCCAATCCATCACCATATAATTCTTTACCTCTTCCACTAATTTTGAAATGGAGATGAACTTCCCAATTTCGTACTTGTAAAGGCTAGAAAAAAGGATGGACAAATGTCGATATATTCACACAAATCTCAATGAATCTTTTGACATGATCTCAATTCTAACTGTCAAGTAGAGAGCTAACAAGTATTGTGAGTAATTTATTTGAAGAGAAAATGATAATTTTCCCAAATTCTCTCCAAAACCAACAAATGAGAAGGAAGATTCTAGAAAATTTATCACATCAATACTGATCCAACAAGTCTTCATGGTAGATGCATCTAATTTGAAAAAATATATACTCACATTATTATTATAAAGACCACCGGCTCTACTCTGTTGATCCGGTGTTAATCTCACGAAGGAAGGAGTGACAATGGTAGACCCAAAAATTTCCCATCCTGGTATCACCATTCCAGAGCCTAAATTATGCCAATTAAAGGGAAGAAAAGCATCGTCACCTCTGAACAATTCATTCTTACAAAGCTGTTACCGGCTTCTTCAGAAAAGCTCATACCGACATCATTTAACAGCTCTTACCTTGATACGGTCTTGTGAGAGAATTATCTCTCTTATAATATGATGAATCACCATAACTGGATTTCACAAATAATAATAATACGTATGTGGTGAAAAAAATAGACACAGTCTTGAACACTTCTTGAATCATGATGATGATGAGGTAAATGATTGTAAAATGTCAACTATATAGGAAAGAGAAGAAAGGAAAATAATAATAAACACAATTCACAAGACTCAAAACATGATCAAGAAATGGATTTAAGTTACTTTCACTTGAAGCTGCTCTCAAGTTTCTCTCTCTTCCAACATTAAACACCACAGATACCAGAGGTTTCACTGCTATGAGAGGGAGCACGCTGGGGAAAAAATTGAGGGAACTGAAGAGAGAGAAGAAAATTTAGTTCATCCAATAGAGGGCGGTGCACAACGTCGATATCTGATCGAATTCATGCGACCAGTTCTAATGAACGAAAATGACTTTGAGCTTAGAATCATCTATACAACCGATACTTTTCAATTTCAATTTGATTGAAATTCGAGTCAGCTCGGAAAAATCATGAAAATATGAATTTTTTAGCAATTGTAATCGATATCGGTTCTGATTGGCCTGAATATAGAACTTTTTCAACTTTTGACAGATTGAGACTCTGGATCTTATCTATATCTATTCGGGAAATGCAGTTTCATCGACTTGGCTCACTTTTTGGAGAAGTTATTCAACATTGAATTTTTTTTAACATGGGATTCGAGGTGGTATCTGGTTTTATTTAGAACAAAAGTTGAGCCAAGTCGTGAAAATGATATTTTTCTAATAGAACTGAATGAGTTCTATCCTGGAAAGTCAGATTCCTAGTCTTTGACTCAATCTAAGTTCTAATAAATCGATTTATCTGAGAAAGTCTATGGGAATCTGCATTTTGAGCGCCATCTATGATCATTTTCTCGAACTTCTGCCGAATTCAGGTCGATTTTCTGGCCTTCTAGGCCAAAATTTCGAATTTTTGAGACTGTATTAATACTCTGCATACTCTATTCTATCGAAATATCCAGTTGTTCATGTAAAATTCCAATCCCAGAAAATCGTTTTTTTTCATTCAATTTTCCCTCTTCTTCGCTCTACTTGTTTTGATCATGTGATCGGGAGTTTTGTTTGGCGTTTTAGGGAGAATGGCAGTGAAACCTCTGGTGTCTGTGATTAAACACAAACTGCGCTGCGCTTCTTTTGAATTGTTTCCCGCCTCTCAATACCTCATCAATTTATCACCTCAAATATGATTATCATTGATTATTGGTCAAGGTAGATTGGATTGATTTTTCATTCCAATCAAAAATTGCCAGATTTAATTGCTTGAGATGAGTCAAAGGTGAGGATGAGAAAATTCGGACCGATCACAGTCCGACTAGCTGATGAACTGTTTGTAGTTCCTTTTTCAATTGAGAATGTGTGAATCAGAAATGAACTCGAAGATTGACTGACAAGTATAATTCCATCAGATTTTTAGTGTATGTTGATTGTTGAGTTACTGAATTTGTAATCAAAAATTTAAACTCCTTGAAATCATTGTTAAGGGAATTTTTTCCGGTGATGAATCATCTTCTCTGATGAGAAGATTCTCAAATCGAAATGAGGGATTCAGAAATGAGATCAGCTCGAGAGAAATTGAAAGTTCTTTCCTATCCTACTGTTCATGAGTAAAAGATTGGGCTAATAAATTTCTTGGATAGTTCGATACTAGGTTCCCATGATTCTTTTTCTGGTAACGGCAATTTGCATTTTGATAAAAAAAAATTCAGGGCTAGATCTAGTGATGTGAAAATTTTCTAGAGGAAGCGATAAATGAACAGAATCAGAATAGATCAGATTCTCCCTCCAAAAAAGTGATCGATGATAGGGAAAATTCTGTACAAAACAAGAAAAATGACGATGAAGACCAAATAAACATTGTTAAATCAATGTTCTATATCAAGATCAAGTTTAATCGTGAGAAAATTTCTCCCATAGAACATATTGTCTTCATCGCATCCCATCGAATTTAGTTACAGACGCCATCTCCATCGTTATGATCCTGAGCAATTATTGGTTTCGCAAACCCAGCCATAATTTAACGTTGATACATGTACGTATGTATCTGATCAAATACAATGTATCTCCCCGGAAGAATGTTAGGATTGTTAGTCAGCTCTTACTCAATACTTCTCTACGATTGCATCTATTGCATATTACATGTAATATCTTCATATTTCACACCTTGCATCACAAAATTCTGTGCGGTTGTATAAAATTTTATGCAGCTAAATGCCACTATACATGTATTTGAGAATTCAAGAGAAAGATAATAGAAAATGAACAAGAATAAGCTGTAAACACAACTGATGCTTGATACTTTTAAAGAGAATAGATAAGAAATCATAAAATCCATTTTTATAGGCAGGATTGGAATACATCCGTATAAAATATTGTAAGTTAAATGGCAGGCAGATATTGGTCAGTTAAAATGGTATGTGATATCAACATGCTCAACATGTCTTAAATATTAAGATACAATAGAATGTTTCGATGGTAACTAAAATATTTTGGAAAGTACGAAAGAAAGTAAAAAAAATTAATGAGAAACTGAACAAAATTGAGAATTGAGCAAATATCATGGACAAATGAGTAGAATAAGACAAGATGGGACTTTTTTGACCATGACGATAAGGATTTTCAAATTAGATTGTTCTTTATGTACATGGCAAAAGCTACCGATCCAAGTACGGCGCAAACGGTGACTGCGGCTCCACGAGCAGTTCCACTGATTACACTTTGCTGTAATATACATGTAACAAGAAATAAGAGTGAGCCACAAAACATATCTCAGGTGATGATTCATTCGTAAACTTACCCAACCACCCTGGGCTCGAACCCAGTCACAAATGTGCTGATATATGTAGCGGAGGGACCAGTTAATGAGTTGATGGAAGCAAGCAATAGGACCAGATGAATATGCCCTGAAGGCAACATCAGAGCAAAAGAAGAACAGAACGACGATCCCTTCTCGTGTTATCTGGCCATTTGGGAAAAGTTCTCGCAATATTGCTGCAAAGTGTTCATATGTGCTGATTTTTACATCAACCTAGAAAAAGATATGCAAAGTATATCATCATTGTCGCTAATTTGAATGCATCGAATTTTGGTAAACACTACTCACATCACCAGCTCTTCGACGTATTATATGTCTTTCTTGTGATTGTTCAATCTGTTGGGCAATTCGACGCAAATCTTGTCCAACACTGGCCATAACTTCCATAGCATAGGATTCATTTTGGCTATGAGAAGATGCAGTTTGTAGAGAAGAAGTATGTGGATGAGTGCTAGTGGATGCAAATTTTTCATACATTCAAAGCAAAACAAAATGAATAACAGAAAATAACTTTGCAACAAAAAGAGAAGAGAGTAATTTAGTTCCACTTACGCTTACCTGATCTGATTTTGTAGTGGATCATCATGCAATACAACACCATTGTTCATGAAAGCAACTTGATAAAAATCATGGAAAAGGACTTGAGCAGCAATGGCAGTTTGATCGGCTGGTGAGCCTTCGAGGGTATTGCCAAGGTTGGAGACTAAATGAACCCTGGAAGATCTAGAATCACTGGACTCTGAGGATGAATTAGTTTGACATCCCACTGGCTTGAATCCTCTGGCCATCTCGAGGAATGATTGCAGTTGGATCACAACTCAAAGTATTTATAGTTAAAAGTAGAAAGTTTCACTGATCAACCCACCAGACAACAACAATTGTTCACAAAAGAAAGAGAGAAAGTTAAAAGCGGAAGAAGAAAACTTGTCTTGCAAGAAAGTGACCACAAATAAAATCACAATGACAATGATTTGAATGTGATAATAATCTGGTGGATAGCAGTCAAAAGTTTTGCAGGAAACTATAATTTCAACTGTTGAATCAATACTGAACTATCATCAAAAATGCAAAAGTGATTAGCATTCAAAACGTACACTAAGATCAGCTCGCCTAATTCAGATAACAACAAAGACCAGAGATAAACATGAAGATCGAGAGAGATGCAAATCGTAGACAGTGAGATGGGCAGTGAGAAAGATTGTAACGGTAAATGATGATGGCAATGAATCTTCACGAAAGAGAGAGAGAGAGAGGAGCCTTGATGAAGGAGCGCAGTGTGTGTGTATATAAACACAGTCACTCACCAAAAAACTTATCAAGTATTATCTTTGTTTGCACGATGGACAGCAACCGATGATGATGGCTGTTCCATCCACACGAGAGATAAAAATATAGACACTCTTTCTCTCTCTCTTTTTCTACTCTCTTTTTCCACTCTCTTCACAGATTACCAACATACAACATACAAGCAACTGATTGCGTGCAACTGGTTTCCACGAGCGCCATGTTGGACTGCTTTTTAAATGCTATGGAACCAGAGAAGTGAGAAAGAGAATGAGAAAGAGAGATTGTGGACCAATGAACATGTCAAGCCCAGATCTACCATCTCTCCATGAGCACATCCCTGGGCCAAAAATATTTTCTCTCTCTCTATCTGTCAGGCTGGCTATCTATCTATCTGTCTTTTCGTCCGTTGACAATATCGTACAGATAGTTGCTTGGTTCGAAAAACTTATCTCTCTTATCTCTCTCGATTCCTTACTAATGGACAATATTCTCACGGATGAGTTATGCTGATGAAATCTGTGCTCATATTAAAATGCCTGGGAAAAGGAGGAAAAGATGAAGGTGTAAAGTTTGCCCAGATGGACTTGAGTCACTTTTTTCGTATCACATGATGATGATATGATCGATCGTGCTGAAAAGAGAGTGTGGGAAAGTTTATCGTAAACCAATAATGATCATCAATAAAAATACCGATACTGAAAATTATATTATTTTTCATGATGAAAAATGATGAAAAATGATGAATGAAAATTGCATTCGAAAGGTGAAAACAAGTTGTGGAAATGTTAAAGGGTTGAGTGAACCAAAATTTTGTTTCGCCATTCGCCAAAAAGTGACGGAACCGGTGATCGATCTCAATGTATGTATCGTCCCACGATAAGTTTGAAGAAGTTTTGCGAAAATTTTCTTGGGTACAAGAAGAAGGCTACAAATGTGAATCACCCAAAGTTCCGAATGAATCGCTTAGTACTGCCTCTTACAATTTTTCATTATCTCTCTTTCTCAGCTTTTTCGCGGAGAAAATACTTTATACACTACTCTATTCCATGGACATTCCAACCAAACTCGGTAATAAAGAACCAGAAAACAAGCGCCCACGATGATTGCATTCGTCATCATGGCCATCCCACACTTTGATCTGCCTTGTGGCCCAAGAATCATCATCACAATGAATATAATTGTTACTGGAGGTTGTTGGTGAGAATTCAGGCCTCCGATATATTTGTATGTGTCAGGACAGCCCCTCAGATGATTGTTGATGTATAGGGATGAAAGATGGAGAAAAAATAATTTGTGTCACTTATAGTGTTGGAAAGTTATATGAAACAAAATAAAACAGAAGGCGGTCAAGTTTTCTCATCGAAAACATTTTTTTTTTCATTCGCCTACTTTCGAACCAAACCACTTACCTTGACGAATTTTTTTTTCGATTTCCTATCCAATTTTTCAGTCGTTCAGAATCTTCTGATAACCTTTCTTCTACGGTTGTCGATTTTTTGTGCCATGATTTTTGTTGGTCTGAGACTGATTTATTTTGAGTCATCAACAGAGAGAAAGTGAAAACTTCCCTTCCAATGATTAACAGGATGACGCTTCCATGTTTTCAGCCAAGATGGTAACTGAAGCGATTCTTACTCAATCTGACTTCTTGAGGGGCATGATTTTTGGCAAAGGCGATAGTATTTGTTGTACCCGAAAATAATTGGAAAAACACTCCTCATGAGTCACAACTAAGATGTGGAGATGAATTTTTCCCGAGACTTCTCAATTATGAATTCTTCTATAAAATCGGATATGAACGCAGCTCAATTTTTTGTGAGGAGAGAGAGTTAATGGAGAATTTTTGTCATCTTCTACCTCTTGAAAGTACTCCTATATACATGTATTATTATTCTTGAAATATGTAGGCAAGTGAATGGCTTGGAAAACATCAATAAACTTGAAAAAGACTCAAGACAGGGATGCAAGCTCTTATAGCTCTTACATTCTTGTTTGCTTTCTTAAGTAATTCAACTAGAAAAGAAGGACAGAGATGAGGAGAGAGAAGAGAGGAAATACGCAAGATTTGTTTGAAAACTTTTACTAGTTAGTAGAAAATGTGGCCCATTACAGTGATTGTATAGTTTTGTTGGTACAAAATTAACTCAGCTTCCAAAAATTTTTCTCATCAAGGCCAGTTGAATATGTATATATTGCTGATGTTTAGCTGAGTATTTTAATGGGAGAGATAAAACTCAATGAAGAATACAATAGAATACAAGATTAAGGAGTAAAGATGCTAAGCCAACTTGAGACAAGCTAGGGTTTCCTGCACTTCGAAGTCTCTTCCGTTGATTTTTATCCTCTTTAAAAGGTTCACTTATAACGGCATTACCAGATTCGAATTCTCTTTCCCTCTGATTGAAGTCATCCAAAGTTTCATGTGTAAAGGTTTCCGGTGGGAAAGCTCCAGTATGAGAGCCTGGAACTTTTAGCTGACTTGTGGCTTTGAGCAAAAATTTGTTGAATTGTATAAGACCTTCGCACGAATAGCTTGTCTCACTATCATCAGGAACATAGCTCAATCGAGATTTGGATATCTGAATAAGTATACAGGAATCATATGTTAGTTTTTTGGACAATAGCAAGTCTACGAGATGGAATGCTGTTAAATCGAGTAATACACAGGATTGAAAGTCAAGTATGGAATGGAACCAACTTATTCAGCAATGGAGACGATCAAAATTGACTCAAAGCCAAAAATTCGAATGAAAAATGAGAAAGAAAGAGAGAAAGAGAGAAAGAGAGAAAGAGAGAAAGAGAGAAAGAGAGAAAGAGAAAGGAAGAAAGATTCACTTCAAGTGAATACAGAGTCGTTATTCTCATGAATATACGCATAAAAATGTAGCCTTCCAATTTTTTCGAAGCTTCCTACTCGATCCTCAACTAATCTCAGATGAGCAATCGAGACAAAAGCTTATTCCTTTCTCTCATCTTCTTGGTGGGGACAAAATTCGAGACATTCTAATCTCTCGATGGGAATGAATGAATAAATAATTGAACTCGAGTTCAAGTACCATCATGGTACTGTAAGTATCATCATCGAACATCAAATTGAGCATAATGAACTGGGAATTTTTTCAAAGACTCTCCAAGACTTCCATGGAGAATGTGTTAGGAATTGGCAATAACTTTTCTTCTCACATTTTGACAAGAATAACGTTCCTTAACTGTTTGGTGTATCAATAATTTTTCATGACTAAGAAAATTTGGAGGTCTCACTTACTGAATATAGACATTTTTATTTATTGCTTACCTTGAGATTTTCGCGAGTTGTTTCGACCGGATAATTCGTAACTCTATTCCACGCAGCTGGCTCACCATTAATGTACCAAGTTAATTTAACTTCCGGATGAGTAGGAGCCGAAGTACATTCAAGATCACCTCGACCATTTGGATCATCGGTACTGATTTTGACCACAGTTTTAAAATCACCAGGAACTGAGAACATCCGTAAAAGGCTTGCATTTCGAGCTGATCGAAAACTTGGACCACGAGTTTCAACTTCACAGGCATATATACCTTCGGCCGAAATATCTGCTTGCTTCAGATACAGATGAGTCAAATTGGAAGCCAATGGATCAATCTGAACACCGGGCACATGGAATGTTTCTCGATCTCGAGGATGATTGATCTTGAAACGATACAATCGTTCCCCATCTTTCAGCCAGGTTATCCGATAAAGTTCATGATCCTCTAAATCTGGTGTATAACAAGCCAGTATAGCATCATGTCCACGTTCAACTGACTGTGGGACCAGTACAAAAACACGAAAAGCATTCAAACATGGGAACAAGATGATCACCACACAAGTGATTATAAAAAAAGATGAATAAAAATTACTACCACCATTACTACTTCTACTGATTCGACTTTTGGGAAACATTTTCACAGCCATCATTGAACACTTTTCACTTCTTCTCAAGTCATCGGATGATACTCAAAATCGAATATGAATAAATATTTTTATCAATCAAACTTTCCGATTCTGGATAAAATATTCAACTGAAACGGAGATAGAGAGAACTTTTCGAATATCGAAGTCTCTCTCTCTGTTGGTGAGTGAGCATAGTAAAGTTGATTGCGTGAGTCTTTGCCACAAGAAAACATGCTCAACATGCTCAACATCCCAAGCAGCATGTTTCTTCATCTCTTCATCACATGTTAGATGTGTGTATGTTTTCGGCATGGATTTAAATTGTGATCAACTTGAATCGATAGTGGTATGGTCTCTCTTTGGGTGTTTAATTGTTTTCGTTCCCACTCTTGTTTGATCGTGAATGTTTTATGTATGTGATAGTGAAGGCTTGAGTAAATTGTAGCTAAATATAATTGTAGGTGAAAGGTGAGGAAGGCTTCTGATTACTTTATGCTTTATGATTAGAGTAAACATCACTCTTTTCGCTGTTGAAAGAAGTGTGTTTTTGTGTGTGAATATATTGTGATGGGAGCGACTTAACACTTTGTCGCTTGATTGCTGTTACAATCCGCCTTGTAAATGATATCTCTTGTTAGTGAATCGGTCAGAATTGGAAACAAAGTTATTCCCTGAATATCATTCCCACCAGGCCCTTCTTTTTAATTAATTTTGAGCACGAAAATTTTCAATCAGCTAATGACAATTTTTGTTTTCATAGATTTTTCAAGATGGATCAAACACCACTACAATACAAGAATGCAAGTAAAATATTCGAGGGATACAAAGCTCTCGGCATGGTATCAATGGATAAGCCTTTTATCGTTCGTTACATTGAAAAGTTGGAAGATCTGAGAATTGTCATACCAGTTGGTCGTTATTTTCACACTTACAATTCTAAACTGCAACTATTAGAGACAAGTAAATATCTGACTCTTGTTTGCCTGTTATGTTTAGAGTCATGAAATTTCGTTTCTCCATTAGGCCACTCAACTCCCGATCCAATCAGTGCAATTGCAGCAGATTCGAAGCATGTCTTCACAAGCGCGGGAAACAAAATCTACGGATGGAGACATGGCCATAGATGGGTAAAATGATCAAAACTCATTCGAAATAAGCTCAATTTTAAACCTGAACTGTTTTCTAACAGCTTTATCATACTTTTGGAGGCCATGATGCATCTATTCATTCTCTAATTAATTTTGGACAGCATTTAATATCGATAGATTCTAACAACGTTCTGCGTGTAATCGAAATATCCAATGGGGGTAGGTTCATCTCTATTCTTCACTGAAACTCTTGCTGAAATATTGATTTTATCTTCTGAATTCTTAGAAATCACTTTAGAGATGCCTTTTGGTCCATCTTTTACAATATCTTGTATTCTTCATCCAAGTACCTATTTGAACAAAGTTTTACTTGGCTCTCAACAAGGTTCTCTGCAGCTGTGGAACGTACGAACACAAAAGTTGATTTTTACATTCAAAGGCTGGCAATCTCCAGTAAAAACAATCGAACAAGCTCCTGCTGTTGATCTAGTAGCAATTGGATTAGAAGATGGACTTATCATCATACACAATATTAGATACGATGAGACTCTCCTAAAATTTATCCAAGACTGGGGTCCAGTCGTACGAATATCATTTCGTACTGATGGACCTCCACATATGGCAACTACCTCAGATAAGGGACATATTGCTATCTGGGACTTGGATAAGGGTGCTCTCAAGTGCCACAAGAGAGATGTCCACCGAGGAGCCATTCATGGGTGTCAATACATCAATGGTGAACCTCTGATGTTAACTAGCTCAACAGATAACTCATTGAAAATGTGGTGCTTTGATGATACCGAGAATAATGGTCGAATTCTTCATCAGAGGGATGGTCACTCATTTCCACCAAATTTTATTCGATTTTATGGTTCAGAGGACAACCAAATTTTGAGCGTCGCATCAGACTCAACTTTCAGATGTTTCTCTGTATGGAGTGAACGGCTCAATAGATCACTAGGAACTGCATCTTTCAATCGTAAATTTGCAAAAAAAGTTGGAGTAGCTCATGACCCTAACGTAATGCCGCCAATCGTTGAGATTGCCACAGGTTCGTATCTTTGTCATCATAGGGAAGGTCTTAATTTCATAATTACTGTTCCTCTATTTCAAGAGAGTATTCGTGAATCTGAATGGGACAATGTCATCGCTCGACACAAAAATCTTGCTCTTGTAACAACTTGGACCACCCAAAAGATGCGAATGGGATCTCACAAACTACTTCATCAGAGATTCTCCTACAAGAAGGACGTAGAGGCTACGGTAGGAATTTTCTTTTCCAATCCTCAAGGAATCGAAATAAATTAATCCTTTTGCGATTTTTAGGCAATCACTTTGAGTAGTTGTGGAAATTTTGCCACTATCGGCTATAACACTGGTCATATAGATAAGTACAATATTCAGTCAGGCATCTTCAGACTCTCTTATGGTGATGAAAGAGGTGAGTATTTATAGTCAAATTTCAAGCGAAAGTTCATTCTCAAAGTTTTCTATTTCCAGCTCATGAATCCCCCGTTCGTGGCCTTTCATGTGACGAAGTTTCCCGTTTCTTACTAAGTGGAGACGACTTAGGTACTGTGAAATTTTGGTCTTTCAAAAAGGGAGAGTTAATTCATACCTTGAAACTCGAATCATCTATCCGAAAGTTTTATTTTCATAAAGAGAGGTAAAAATTTAGAACCTTTATGATCAGAAAGTAATTTGCCTTTTATTTTCTCAGTTCTTTACTAGCGATTGCACTTTCTGATTACACTGTACGTGTAATTGATGTAGACACAAAACGCATAATCCGTAATCTTCCCTCTCATGGCGATCGTATCAATGATCTCACTATGAGTTATAACTCCAAGTGGCTGATAGTTGCTTCAGATGAATGCTCCATAAGAACTTGGGATCTTGCCTTGGGAAAATTGATTGATTGGTTCAAGATGCCAAACCCCTGCACCAGTCTTTCGATGTCTCCTAATGGAGAATATTTGGCTTTATCATTGGAAAAAGATCTAGGAATATTCATCTTTACTAATTTATCAGTGTTCTTCCCCCTGTCCCTGAGGCCAATCCTATCCGATTTTGTTCCAATGATCAATGAGCTACCAAGTGTTAGGAAAGATGATGATGATAACGAACATGTCAACTCTGAGGATGAGGGCTCCTTGGATGACATCCAAGCAGATTCTGGAAAATCGAATGACTCAGATGCAGAAATGATTGATTTAGAATACAAATCTCCTGATCAAATTTCCTCAGAGCTTATCACTTTATCCAACCTACCAACTTCTCGATGGAAAAATCTTTTGAACTTAGATCTGATCAAGGTAAGATGTTAGTCATAAGTTTTAGCGACAGTCAACTAATAATTTGCATTTTCAGTTGAGGAACAAACCAAAAGAGCCGCCACAAAAGCCAAAAGATGCCCCTTTTTTCCTTCCGACCCTTGACGGGTTAGAGCCTGATTTTGCCTTGGATACGGGCAATAAGGATCAGACTGATAAAAGTCAAGTTGTAAAGAATTTGATCTCAATATCTCCTTTTGGTCAACTATTGCTGAGCTGTTCGGAAAGTGGTGATTGCTTATCACTTATTGAAAAGCTTAAAAAAATGACCCCAAACGAGATAGATACAGAGATCCGTTCTCTAGATGTTCAAAGACCATCTGATGGAGAAAATGAATTCGAAGAGTATCATCTTTTAGAATGCTTCTTGAGTATGATCAGATTTGCTCTGGAGAAGCGTCAAGATTTTGAGTTAATCCATTCTTATTTAGCTGTTTTCCTGAAAGTTCATTCCAATGTTATTTTACAGACACCCGAACTCTTGCAAGCTTGCGAAAAACTCATATCATTAGAGAAAAACTATACTGACTTGCAAGATAAGTTCGATGAATCCTTATTCATAATTAATTTTATACGCGGCATTGTGTAAATACATGTTTTGTTAAATCGCCTCTAATTCTTGATGAGACTGAACTTTGCTACCCAAGTCGACCGGAACGAACCCTGGATGACTGTGGGAAAGTAAACGGATGATTTGAAAGATATTCACAAAATTTCCTGGAAATTTTTGACATTTTATGTTTCTTCAAGATTATCTGGTTTGCAGCTAGATGAGATAAAAAATTCCAAGGTTTGAGAAAATGGCCTGTGGTTATTTACAAATGGTATCTGCTGCAACATATATATATCGAACGAAGTACATTGAAATTGATCAAGATAGTTCATAAATAGGATCATCACAGTGGAGATAAACATAACGGAATATATGATGGCTCTCAAAGCTCAAAAATCTATCTTTGGTCGATAGTTAAGTTTTAGAGGAGGATCCTGGTGGAAAGAAAGAAGGGATCATGAAAATTCTGAAAAGTTAGACCTGATGAAATGAGAAAATTACCTTGTATCGCCATCGTGTTACCCAAACAAATTTGAGCGTATGATCTTTACCTAATAATTCATCATTACAAAGAATATCAATCTGAAAGAGAGTAAGATAGAAGGAAGTTAGACCAATGGTCTTGCATGATCTTTCTAGACTTTCATTTTATAAGATGTAAGTTTCTCTACTTGCCTCTTTATATTTGTCATAATTATTGAAAACTTTCTTCGCCACGAACTTTTTCAGATGAGTCACCGTTGCATGAGAAGAACATCTTATAAATTTTCTCTTCATTTGTTTCAAATTGCAACCAGGTTGACTCTCGAGAAGGATGTTTACTTGTTCATCAGATCGATGATAATCACTATTCTCCTCATTTGAATTAGATTCATTCTGATATTTATGAACATCTTTCTCATTATTTGCTGAGAATGAATTAGTAACAGCTTTCGGATAGGGAAGATTTCGTTTACGATAGAAATCTCTTTCTCTCTTTTGTTCATCTGAAAAGAGTATTTGGTTATTATTGGATATGGTCCAGTGACAAGAAAAAAATGATAATCAAACAATCATTGATATGACACTTCTGATATCTTACTTAGTTGAAGATCAGGAACAAGTTTGTAAACTATATCTTGCATAGTCCTATCATACGAAATGTAGTTCAATGGCTGGCTTTCGTGAATCACATGTGAACATGAAGGACATGTGTTGTGTTCCTCCAAATGTTTGACGAGACAACTTTTGCAAACTAAATGAGTAGAGTGAAGAGTGAAGAGAGAAAGAAAAAAGATTATCAACTTGAATTAATCGAAGACTGAATATATAGATGCAAGAAATTTCCTCATAGTACTCACATGTATGAAGACATTCGGCAACTGTTGTCGCATCGATGAGGTATCCTTTACAAATTTGACACGTTATATGTGGATTCAATGATTTCAAGCTGATCCTTCGTTCCATCATACTGACAATTGAGATGCTCTACCACAAAAATTCGATTATGTGGCCTCTGAATATCAGAAGCGTTTTTATTACCACGGAATAGGGCAAGAAAAAATGACTGAGCCTCTTGACACAATTCACTCAATCAGTTACACTTGTAGCTCTTTATTCGACGTTGAGCTATAGATATATATTCACAAACACTTGGTATATTCGATTTAACAATATTGGTATCATGAGATCATGATGATGTCCAGCGTTCACCAAGAACGGTCGATCACATCTTATCCAAAAACATAGAGAGAGAGAGAGAGAAAGAGAGAGAACAAGAAACACACACAAAGGCTATTGAGCCCTGTTTCTCTCTCTTTTCACGCGTCCACCAGTGAGCGATCAGATCAATTGAAAATAGTAAATTTATCAACACCTTTCTTTAACACGTCACACAATCGTGTATTGAGATATCTGTTAAACGATGGACATGATGATTATATCAATGTGTTAACTGTAATTCCTGATAATTCTCTATTCCTAATGATAATGATAATTTTTCGGCAATATAAGCCTCTCACTGAAATACATGTAACATGCACATGTATATTCCGAGTTGAAAATATTTTGATTCATTCGCACCTCTAGAGGGCAGCAGCAGCAGCATGTTCGAAAATTTTCGAAATTAATTTTTTTTTAAAAATTTTTGAGAGAGAGTTCTATTCCGTTCTGAACCCTCATGCTGTAACTTTTGTGATTGAATTTTTTCATTGAGATAACTTGTAGAATGAATCATGGATAGATGATCTATCTTGATTAGGGAAATGTGGAAATTATATATAGATTGGCTTGAAAAATAATGTTCCTAGAATGCAGGGTCCAACATCTTCCGAAAGCCTTTTCCAGATGATAGCATTTATGGGGGAAATTTTCTAAAACGGTTTAAATATTCGATGATTTTGAATCGAGATTTTCAAAACCAAGCTGTGAATATGATTCTTCAATTGAGCGGCACTCATCAGAACTTGTTGTACGTTGTATGTTGTTGAAGTTGTTGACTGTGCTTTTTTGCCTCCTATATCCACCTGTAACTTTCATACCCAACTCAAGTTTATCAGAGATTCTCCGAATATGTTCTTTACGACATCATTTTGACACATTCATAACTGAGACTATGATTTCTTCTTCTTTCTTTCAATCAGTCAGTTCTAAGTATTTGCGACTATTATGTATTTTGAGGAAAGAGAAAAGTGTAATCATAGCTCATCTTCCGCAAAACGATTGAATAGCATTCTCTAACTGGAGTTGTGGTTATAGATATCGGTTTCAAATTAAGGAAACAAATACTGAGATAAACTGCTGAATGGTGTGTAAAAAACAGCTTGTAAATCAGCGTGAGCAAATTTTAATTAGCCATCCAAGTTAGCTGACTGCTGGTCAATGAGAACTCAAATAGAAAGGATGAAATAAACTTAGATTAAAAAATTTCCACCATGAGAACAATTCATTCCACTTCCTTGGGGATGATTTATATCATGGATCTTTTTCATGGTTCGAATCTTGAATCCAAATCAAAGTTTCTGGCAACCACTGAGATGCCATTTCAATAATACTTTTATTGGTTTGTTTGGTAAAAAAAACTTTTTCTTTTTCTCAAACTGTTTCTCAATTCACAGGCCGAGATATCCGCAAAATATAAATTCCAGTCCAAGATAGGCCTTATTTTGAGATCATTTGGCAAAAAACTCTTCCGATACCATAAAAACCACTCAACTTTTTCACTTATAAGCATTTGTAAACAGATTCTTTTAGTTTGCAGTAAGCGAGACAATTTTTTCAATTGAACGGGGACAGAAAAGAAGAAAAATTGTCACCATTCATTATCATCCGATTATCTGTGAACACTAACAATCGAGTTATGTAGATGTTTGGGGGGTAACGCAATGTTTGAGTCAACTGATTTGTTTTGAATACAGTAAAATCTTTTGACTGTAATACTTGAATGTTAAGCAACGCACATTGTACCAGATCAATGTTGATCAGGTTAAGTGTAGAAAGTAAATTTTAATTGTTGAATTAGTTTAATGATCAAGGAAGGTGTCCTATTTACGAAAACACCAATTGCAAAATGAATCAGTAGTGAAAGTGACAGTATTCCATCCTCTTTTACTGGTTTCCACTTTCTCTCTCTCTCTCTCTCTCTCTCTCTCTCTCTCTCTCTCTCTCTCTCTCTCTCTCTCTCTCTCTCTCTCTCTCTCTTTGCTTATTGCTCACCGAGCATCTTTTATGCTCTCCTGACTGTCTCAACCAATTTTCACTATCAAATTCCATTCTTTCAACCCTATCTCTGCCATCCCCACCGTTTCCCGCCCTTTTACTCAATTCGTTGCAACGTTCGAACGTTTCTCTCTCTCTCTCTTACGTTCATTTGTTCGTTGCTTTCTTGGCTCCTTCAAACAGAGCCAGAATGATATTTCATCCGGACGTTAGGAGATGATGTAAATATCCAGTAATGCTCGACTTGAGAGTGAATATTTATTCACATATTGAGCATTTTGAGCGCGTGCTGAGGGTGAAAGATCGAAATGCTTGATCGTTGTTAACGTTTCTAATGATTTTGTTCACTTGTAAAAATATTGCATCATTATCATCTACTTCATCAGCAGCGACACCGTCGAGCTTGATTTCAAATTCAAAGTTGAATGATTTTCCAGTCAATTGGAAATTCGGTGTCGAATCAGGATCATAATTGGCATCTTGAATAATCTACTCGAAAGGTTTACATGTTCCTCTCCTGGCTTCACACCGGAATCGATTTTTCTTCGGAACTGTCCAGCTTCCGGAGAAGTGAAAAAATTCACTCTTCGAATCGAGACCACTCCTAGAATTTGTGATGAGTCCCTCAAATTTGTGGATCTTCTGTGTAAATCTAGTGCTACTGATTGATATAAGATTCGTTTGTGGTTTCACTGACTGCGGTAAGAGTGTAACAATTGACGACTATCTACTCCCATGAAAATTCACCTTTAGCCTGCTCTATCATTAGATTGTGGCCAGGCTGGAGTTCAGCGTCGAGTGTTTGGTGGCAATGAAACCTCTGAGAATCAATATCCATGGGTAGTTCATCTCAGGTGAGTTAGTTAGTTGTGTTCTCGTGATCTGTTCGAGCCTGTGTCAGAAGTTTGTAGAAAGTTTATCTTTTGCAACAGGTTCGGTGAAAAGTTTTGTTTATTTGATTTGATTAGATTAGATTACTTGGATCAGATTTTTATGAAATCTTGCTATTCACATCAATCAGGAAGATATTTTTTGATGAACTAATTTTATAGATCTCTCTGGAGCTCAGATACCAGTTTGATAGTCTCATCATGGACGGGTTGCAAGCTAACTGCTTGAGCATGGAGAAAAATTCATTCAAAGTTATAATCTTCATGAATCTGAAATCTGAAATCGATAGTCAAGTTTGAATAATGCAATTCGACATGAGAAAAAATATTTGTCTCAATTTTTGAATCATGCTGGTGAGACTATTTGTGTTCCATTTGATCCACTACAACCCTGACTGATAAAAAGGAATAAGAAACGATTTATGTAAATAACGTAGAGTAGCTTCGATCAGTGAACTTTTATCATCTTCTATAAATCATCAAGCCTCAGTTGATTGATTTTTTAGCGTTAAATCTAGGGCTGAATCATGTTTTGTGTTTTTGTTGTTCTGAATGTATCCATAGTTTGAAGCTCAAAGAAAATTCTCCACACGAGAAAAGCACTTCTTCTCTGAAAAAAATCATACAAAGAACATTTAAGTTGAGAAAATTTAATAATGGCTCAAATAAACAATGGATGATGGCTGATTTCCATATTTCTGTTCACTATCTATATAGTAAAGCTTGATTGTGAGACTTAATCAACTCATCATTTTAACTTTTTTTGAAACTTATTCAAATTTTGCCTTGACCAGTAAAATATTCACGCCTCTCATTTGATTGAAACATTATCTTTTTTACGCTTTGAAATCAGTAGTATTTCAGATTTCATATTCTAAAAATCCAATTGTCTGAAAATAGACATTTCTCTCATTTTCTTGGAATGCTTATCTGATTTTTTCTATTTTACACCTCTTTTTTTTGTCATAAAAGCTAGAAGAATGATTCAAGTCAAAGTTACTTTCTAGCAAAAAATCTATTTTCCCATCTTTCACATATTATACTTTCCCTAGGTTTTACGACTATCCAGGATCCACTCAATTTGGTCTATGTGGAGGATCACTGATAGACCATCAACATATAGTGACCGCAGCTCATTGTGTCCACGATGCCAGAGGGAACACTCGAGATGTTGAGGCTGTTCAAGCATTTTTGGGGGCTCACAATTTATTACTATTACCTAGAGCTCGAGCAGTTGAGCGGTTCATTTTACCCAAACACTATGATTTCAAGAAGCCGGTCCACAATGATTTTGCCATACTTCGACTTCGTAAGCCGGTGAAATTTAGTCGAAAAATTAGTCCTATTTGTATACCAAAATCTGATTATGAGCCCTATGATAAGCTCACTGTTGCTGGTTGGGGCCACTTAGGACCTCGTCAACGAACGGCAACGGTTTTACAGCATGTGGATGTATACCATGTTGACAGTAAGTTGATCCAAAAGCCTGAAAATTTTGTTTGTTGCATCTTAGAATCATGAGCTTTCGATTTTAACATGTCAAATAAGGTGTAGAAAAGTGATACTATCAAGTGCAATTTCTACAATGACAATGATAATTATGAATCATTGCTACATCATTAACATGATTTAAAATTGTTTCTTCCAACAGCTGATAAATGTTTTGGAATGGTAAAGAATTATATTCTCAAGAATTATCCATCTGTTCGTCGAAACCCGGAAAAATACAAGATTCCACCAATTCATGAACATCATATGTGTGCCGTTGATGGAAGAACGGGAGGAGATGCATGTCAGGGTGATTCTGGTGGTCCTCTAATGTACTTAAATCCAAACAATAATCGATTTTATTTGATCGGAATAGTTTCAGGTGCCTACGATCAGTGTGGAGATAAGGAAACTCCCGGCTTTTATACAATCGTTAAAGATTTCAGACAGATGATTAGGCATCTTGTTCCCGCTAGTTATGTCTGCGACTATTGATTCCGATATTCGATTCATTTATTTTCACTCAACTATTGTCAGAATGGAATGTGAATAATATGCTAAATTATTTTCTTTATTACCTCGAGTGGAGGGTTTTTGTTGAGAGGATAAAAGTTTACCTCTCTCCAATGTCAAACAAGCAGTTCAACTTGATCGATACACTTTCGATTGAAAAATGTTGAGAGTTAGAGACGATAATTCTCAAATTATTGTATATTGTTTTCCATAATTGATGATATTCGATTCGAATAACAGACATCAATTCAATTCGATCAATTTTGATCTCAAAATGGAACAAATTCCAGTTACTATCGCCTGAAAAGTTTATCATATCACAATTTTGTATCGATTGGAGCAGTTAATCTTGATCTCGATAATTCTAATCACTTAGATTTGATTACCGTTTCTTTTTGTTTTTTCACTCCACTGATATGGTCAGCTTTTCACTTGATTGCAAGTTTTCATGGTTTTAGTAGCCATCTCATCGAAGGATTTAATACTTTATCGTGAACAGTTACCACAAGATAATCGGAAAGGTACAACCATTTTGATAATGATTGGGCTGAACATTGGCGACAAGAACACTAGTCGATGCTACCCTATTGCCAATGTTTGGCTCAATTATTATCAAAATGACTGTAAGTTAATGGACTCGAACTCAATTTTTGATGGATTTTACGAAACCTGCAAACGACGAAACTTGTGTGTACGATCAAAACGGTCAAGATCTGCTCCCGACTTGAGATGCACATCAAATGTCGTTCGATAAACTACGCATTTTGTTGATTGTTCAGATCAAAATTCGCGTCCATTATGAACTTAAACTTAAACTCTGAAAACAGAACTATTGACATTGTCGCCCATGAAGGGCAATGGATTCAAAAGTCGCCTGTTTGACCATCTGACATATATCATCTTGAACTCTCGTTTTAAGATAATTACCCCACAAATATTGTGATTCAATCGAATTTCTCTGGTAGTTTGTTTTATCAATGAAATTGAGTAGCAAAAAATTTTCCCTTGAAATTCACGGAAGTAGATGAAAAAAGTTCCTTCAATCGAACGATCCAGTCAATTGGAAGTAATCACATCATTCCAGACGAAAGGCACCATTTTGGAATAAATTTGTTCATGGTCAACTCATGGTCAGCTCATACTCAAAATAGAAATGAAACGCTGAAATGATTCAAGAACAGATTTCTATGAGATCAATTTTTGTTCGAAATCATCTTTCTAAGAGTATGAAGAGAGAAAAAGTTGGCAATATTAGAGAGCTAAGAAAATTCTGTTCTGAATTAAAAACCTTTCAAATAAAATTAAACCACACCAAACATCACAGATAAATTACCTGTTTACAACTTTCTAACCTAGACCACTCTAGATCTAGAGAGCAATTTACCAAATTATTGCCTTCTTATCATTTTCTTCAAGCAATCATCACGAAATAATGAACAATTCTCTCTCCACGAAAATTTTCTTCGCCTCTGAACAAAATCTTGAACTTTTCAAATATCCATCCAATCTCCTATCCTTCGAAACATCACACCACATGACTTCCTCTGGTACAAAACTTTTCACCTCTCTCTTCTCTTCATTCTCTTTTATCCCATAAGTTCAGAAAGTTGAGATATTGGAAAGAATTTCAAGAGAAAGAGAGACAAAAAAGCTGTCTCTCTGTACAATAAGCAATAAGCAATTGGCGCGCCAATCGCACTGTCTTCTCTCTTGCTTGCCTGTTTGAGATCTTTTCTCTCTGTTTCCTGCTCTCTCTCTCTATCTCACTCTCACTCATATTGTGTGTACCTGTGTGCGAGGTGCGGTCCTAGTGTAAGTGAAATTTGAGATATTTGAAATTTTTTCTCTCTCAACTTTCCGCTTTTACCGTCAACATTATCATCGTACATTGATATAAATATTTTTATTCCAAATTGATGATTTTATAAACAAGCAATTACTTTTTCGTAAGCAAGGCTTCACAAAGTTTGATAGTGATCAGTTCCACAATTCCATTCACACACAAAAATGCTCTCATCACAACAAATTCTACTTACTCTTGGAATATTTACCTTTATTGCTCTTCATCACCAAGGTGAGTACTTTGCTTCCTTTCTTTCTTTCTCTCTTTCTTTCTCTGTCTCTCTCCTTCTTCTCTCTGTGTTGGCCCAACTGATATCTTTTCATACTGCCCCGCTGACCCATTGTCATTTGATGCACTCTTTTAAATGAATATTCAGCGGTTCAATTAACACTTTTGTTTACACTTTTCATCATAATATTTGGATAGCTTGGTCCCTAGAATGTTGGGATTGTACAACACGCATTAATGTGGCCTGTGGTGATCCATTTTTTGATAAACCTTTTGCCAAAAAGAATTGCACCTTGGATCCGCGATATGCTGAATTAAAAGCTCAATATCCCAATCAAACGGTTGAAATGTGTCGTAAAATAATCGAAAAAGGTAAGTTGTATCGTTTAATGGGAAATGTAGAGGAAAAAAATGAAACTCTTTTCAAATTTTTCTGCGTGAATCATTCTAACTTCTATTTTTTCTCATGTGAATTTTTCTTTCCTCTTATACATCAATTTGTACGCTATCTATAGTGGATGGAACGATTCATGTAATCAGATCTTGCGGATATCTTGATGATTTGAAGGGAGACCGTATGGGAAGATGCCAAAAACGAAGTGATTCTGTTGGTATCATGCAAGAATCCTGTGTTTGCTTCACCGATGGTTGTAACTCTGGCGTCGATTTGAGCCCTCGCATCATAACAGCCCTCGGTTCGTGTTTCGTCAGTCTAATTGTTTTAATAAGGAAGTCATCTTTATGAAATACAATTTGTAGTGGAAGCAGCAACGCTCATGCATGAGTTTTATCAATGAAGCATGAAGAGCTTAAGTACAAAAAGTATCACTGCAACAAACTGCACTCATTTGTAGGGCGTCTCTCGTTTGTCATCTAGCCTCATTCTCATCTTTAAATTGTCACAACTCTGTGGGAGACTTGCTGTAATCCACCTCTGATATTTGCAGCAGTGAGCATCGCCTTAATTTCGCGCCATCGACAAGTTCCCTCTCCCTCGCTTTCGTATCTCAATCTTGAGAGGATCTCACACATTCAGCTACACGTACATTTACTTTTATAGCTCTACAAGGCACTCTTCGCCCTGCCTTGAAAATGTATTTATCAATCAATGCTCTTAAAAGAGTTCCTATAATCAATTCAATGAATGTGTCTCTGAATTCATTGGAAATCTATTCTCTTTTCTATGAGACATGAGTATCGGTCCATGAGTGTTCTTGAGAAATTGAGCCTTTGGACTAGACCGATGAGTTGCCTTTTCTCTTCTTACTCTTTTGAGTTTTATCACGCTTTTTGGATGAAGTATGGCTATTAGGGGTGATTTCTACGGATGTTTGAGTGTCAGGATCAGGACCTTTTGGAGGCTCAAGCTGATATCCAACCATTTGACACCATCCGATCGGGTATAATTCGGGTGACTCACAGTCACACCATTGATCATATGTTTCATCCCAACCAGTGAAATGTATTCTCAATAGCCTGCCAACGACTTTCTTAATGGTGGCTACACAAACCAGCTTGGGGACCATGAGATCTACAGCTTCTAGTAGCATTCCTTCCTTGAAACCATGGTTCGGTTGATCCCGCTTGAACAGATGTGCAGGAGCCACAGTTGCATTTGTCTCTTTGATATAATCATACCATTCAAAAACTTGGGAGTATTCTTTCGGTGGAGTTAATGGAATTTTTTGGAGTAAACAAAATCCTAGAGGTAAAATATTTGGAGAGGAAGCATGATAACAAAACCAGTCTGATCCATCATCAGCCATCACTCCATCGATGCCAACCATAAGATAGTTGTTTCTTAAAACTTTGGTTACCGTGGCAGGACAAATGGTGGAAAGATTGAGAGGATCTATTGCTTCTAGTTTCATTCCTTCTTTAAAGTTAACACCAGCTTTTTTGATAGCTTCTTTGTCAACTTTTGGTATTGGAAATAGAGACCAGCTCGCGTCTTTTTCGTCAACTTTTTTTTTGATCACTTTATCTAAGGAGGAAGCAGCGTATTCGGAAGTTGATTTTAGGTCATGTCCAACCACTTGAGCCCAGCCCACAGGATGGATAAGAGGTGAGTCTTGGTGACACCAAAAACCCTCTTCGTCTTCAGGATCGTTGTCATACTCTAGATGCAAACGGCATCCGATGATTTTCTTAATAGTCGCTGGTCTGATAGCACTCAAACGGCACTTATCAACACATTCTAATCTCATACCAACTTTCATTCTACTTTTTAGACTTTCTCTAAGAAATTTAATGAAATTCTCAGGCAATGTAGGTGAATCGATCATACTTTTGATAAGTAAACTCTTCCAATCGTCATGCTTTTTGCGAATACATTCGGGAGGAATTAAAATTTTGCCTTTAGATGTACACCATCCAACACGCTGTATTTCTGTTGACAGAAGAGTTTCCCAAAAATCATCTGAGCTATCATCACTGCCGACATATCTTAAGCGAACAAAATAGCCTGCCACTTGTACTACGGACGCTAACCAGTAGCTTTCACTGGCCTTGTTGTACTTGTCAGATTTAGAATTAGTTCCTCCCGGATGATCTATTGATGATGATGAATGGCGATTCTTCACTTCAACCATCACATTGGGCTTAATAAAAGTGTCCCAAACAGAAGCCATCGGACAATGTTTGAAAGAAGAAACTGGTGCAGCACGAGAAAACCAATTTTTACCCACACTAGGAAAGCTATTATAACTATCGGCACTACTGTTCATAGTGTTAACTTTAATGTTATTCGGATCACGAGACATCATCAACTAGTTTCACTCAATCAGAATCAGGAGAACAGTTTATCAAACAATTCGCTTAATTAATCAAATCGTCAAAACAATTCCTGAAGAATCCCGCCAATCAATCGAAAATAAAAAGTGTCACTTTTCCCGTTCTTTTTATACAGCGCCACCTAAGCATCCTCTCCAAGTTCTGTCCATTCTATTGAGATCACTTTCGCACGATTACTAATTAATTGAGGTCACAATGATTCACAATCAACCATCAACACCATAGATTGTTACTACGCACATGTATCCTTGTACTTGGGGACTGAGAGCGTTATTGCTTTCTTTTTTTGATATTACTCACAAGCTATCGGCTTGACCATCGTAGTCATTAGTGGACGATATCGAGTGATCTTCATATGGCCTCAGATTTACTCTTGATTAACAATGTTTCTTAGTTTGGTCACTTTTTATCATTAGCAACTGGCAACTATTCACTGAAATGCTAGCTCTGATTCTACTAGAGAGAGAAAAGTTTTATCAAGAATGGAATTTTGTGAGGTTTTCTTTTTATTTCGATGAATTAGAGGTTATTTCCATATTTTGATCTCGGATGAGTTAATAGTTTGATACATTTACAAATATATGTTACGAGTCATGAGGTGGATGGACTATTTTCTGCATGCACTGTTGAGATCTCAGGCAAAAATTGGAGATCTCACCAGTTCATGTCTAGGAAGCACTGATCAGCAAAATGCACTAAAATTTGATTTGTGATATAAGGCAAATAGAGGGGAAGATCATGGAAGATGCTCATTTTCCTCTGACTCGAGAAATTTTCTTGGCTTTTCGTTCCTCATTTTTGGGTGGTATGGCAGCGGTAGTCATTGTCTGAGAGTGACGTCCATATAAGAATTTGTAGGTGTCTAAGCGGATGTATTCAATAACATGTGAAACTCCAATTTGAAGTTGGTCAGCAATAGGAGGAACCCATGGATTGCCCTCCATTCTCACAACACTACGGCTAGAGGTAAGGTCAAGATTTCCCAGTTCAGGTGGCAAAACACTGTTCGAGAAAATAAATACTTAAATACTTGGAATATGATCGATCATGACCAATAGGATAATTATTCACCTCAATCTATTGTTTTGGAGATGTAATTCTCTGAGTCGAGTCAATTGACCAAGTTCTTTAGGCAAAGCAATCAGATCGTTATCTCGAAGACACAGCTAATTCGAACAGAAAACAAGAACGATTTAAATTATTGTTTTTCAAATTTCCAAGATTCTTACTTACAATCAATAGATTTTTCAACTGTCCGATGTCTGGAGGAAGGTATTCAAAGTCATTGTCTCCTAGGTACAGTGCTCGCAATGTTTCTATAAAAAGAATAATTCGATGATCACAAACCTGTAGAAGTGTGTGAAAAATAGATCATCCGAAGCTAACTTACCCATCATGAAAAAATTGCCAGGAAAAGATCTAGCATCAAGATTATTGTAGGTCAAGTCAAGAACCTCTAGAGCTGGAAAAGCCCCAAACCCTCTTGGCAAATTGTTGAGGCGGTTCATTCTGGATAAGTAAATTACAAGAATCAGTGAGTCAAATCATGAGCGTATCAAAAGTCTGGCCAATATTTGAAACAATTAATTACGAGATGAATAAGCAACTTGACTAGAAGAGTTTGGAATGAAACATCAACCAAAACTCGAGAGACATCATCTCACAAGTTCCTAGCTGAGCACAATGATTCGTTAGAATACCGATCTATCGAATGCACTCTGTCCAACGAGTTCATCAAATTATTTTTCATAAACTGCAGCTAAATTTAATCAATTTCCCCTCTGACAGGTTCTGATTTTCACATGATACATGATTATTGGATTTCAAGAAGCTCTACACTCGCTTAGGTTGATGGCACAAGTTGCTCAATATTGTTGTTGTTTGAGGTCGTATCTTGCTGCGTGGGAGTCAAAACCCGATGATTACAAGCCCACTCGAGAAGCGACCGGAAGTGGGTTGGACAAGCCATAGAAGGCATTAATCACATGTGAGAGGAGAGAAAAAAATGATAAGTTTTATGAATATGCTTACCCAACATTGAGAAGCTTCAATTTGGGCATCGATGATAGGGAAACGGGCAGTTCATCTATCTGATTATTGAATAAATTTATTGTTTCCAGGTTGGACATATTCGCGATCGATGGAGGAATGGAACGAATTTTGTTGTGACTCAACGTTAGCCTGGTAATGTTGTTGAGATAGACTATTGGAAAAAAGAGTAAATATGATTAGAAATAGTGAAATAGTATGCTTTCTAAGGAAAATGTCAACATTCAAACGGATGAAGAAACTAAATTAAGAGGCATACATCATCAAGTTGGTAAAATTTGCCTAATAAGGAGATGACAAGGCTGGCTCAAAGGAAGTAAATTTTTCTCGATCAACAGAATGTGATTGATTTTTTATGGGATTACTGTCCTTTTTCACAGTATATTTATTGTTATTGGCCTAAAATTTTATCTATATGGCACCAAAAGGGTTCAATAAGTATTAATCTACTCACAAATTCGTGGTATCTCCTCCAAGCTGTTCAAATTTCGATCAACCAGACTCGCCTCACTATCATCTTCATCCAGAGTTTTTTGTTTAGACGCTGAGGTCGGAGCACAGCCTTCACGGCCAGGTAAACACGATTTGGACAGAACCATGATAACTACTAATAGAACTAAAATTTATAGAAAGATATTGGATAATGGAATCCGGCGAATGATTAGTATTAAATCAACTAAATGCGAAAGTAGAACTCGATTTTAACTTCACTTTACCCACAATCTTGACTCGCTCGCAAGTAATCACAGCGAAGAGAGCGCCTTCATGAGGAGAGAGCCTCTTAAATGACTGAAAAATTATTTGTGGATCACCAAGATGAGGATGGAAATGAGGATGCAGATGAGGATGAAGATGAAGGAAAATAATTTGCCTGATTGATGCCAACAAAATCGAGAGAGAAAGAGAGAGCTCCACACATAACGTTACGCTTTTTTTTCAACCAGAGGAGCTCAAAATTTTATTGCCTGATGGAAGAAGAATGATCGGCTTCTCTGATCGAGTTGATGTTTGCCAAACGAAATTCTTGGAAGAATTCGATATGTTCTGAAAAATAATTGAGCTTGAGAGAATATTTCATTGGAACATCGAATAAGAAGGGACTTTGGACAGGAAGAATTTGTTTTTTCACGACCATCTCTGACCACCTCTCCTCGTCCGGCCGATGAGGACAGAACATTTTCTTAGACTTTTAAGTGATATCGCCATCATTTCGAGTGGACTATTCATACAAACAAGCGAAATCACACAACTACAAATGGAATTCGAAAAGCAATGTGTTTATTCATCCGTCTTTCATGATCGAAGTTAGGAAATCAGAGAGAAAGACAGTTCAATGGCTAACATTTAAACTCTCTCTGATATCGACAAAAGCTAAGGATAACCTTAACGTTCAGGTAAATTTTCCATTCGAGATCACTTGACTCTAGGCTACCAATCTAATTACACAATCGGAAGGATACAGCAGCTTGAAAGCTAGATCAAAAAATTTTGCAATGTTATAAATACATGGAAAACCGATCCTCAAGAATGCCATCAATTGCCTTCATCCAAACCCTTTTCTTTGTTCCATCTCTGATCAATCGATCTATTCTATCCGCGTTGGCTGTCATTCCATCATCTGATCAACTAGCTCAATGCGTATATTCGTTCGCATCATTATCAGATAATATTAAAAAACGCCATTCAGATAGACAATCATTCCAACAATCGACTATTAATGATAGTTCATTCTTGCATCTAAGAAGAAATGCTTTTTCCAGCGATAGGATATCGTTAAGCATCTGTATGTGTGGTGAGACATTCCACTTCGTGAGAAGAGGAGCAGAAGAGAAGTTTTAGCTTGCCAAATTGCGAAACAAGATGAAAGATAGCTTCTGGCCCTCGAGTAATCTTGACACCGTTACAGGGAGTTGTTCATTCCCGGTGTCTAGAAATAGAAGGTCTGAGTGAGAGTATTCTCATTAAATAATCCCTTCAAGCTACATGATATGAATCGAATTGTAGAGGTAAGATTGCAGAATTAGATATCGAGAAAAGCCGCTGAATCATGGGATGAATGAATGAATGTTTGAGGCTAGGAAATTTTAATAGATAAGGGGGGAGGAAATAGATCTCTGAATGACAGTTCTTTGAGCTCCAATATGGCAATGAAAATTTGGAAGGAAATCAGTAGAGGAAATACAATACCAAACAAAGTTTGGTGAAAGAAGAAGTCCAATATCGGTGTTCATTGCTTCTTCGTCGATTTGGAAGATGCAACATTTCCACCCATCTTTAGGACTCGTGCCTTAGCACGATCGAGATAGCCATTGGTGTAGGCACCTGGTAGCATTGCTACAGCGAGGACGATCATGTAAGTCAAGAATAAATTGTTGAAAATGTTGGCAATCCATGCAAAGGCCATCAAGAAGGAGATCACAGTGACGTAGAAGGCTTTTGGTCGATATTTTCGTGCTTCCAGGGCAAGATCAAAACCGTTCTTAATAGAATCATAAAGAGCAAGCAATTGGGCAATCAGCTTTGAATAGGTTTGTTCGTCCTTCTCTTTCCTGTAAAAGAGATTCATTTACAATCATTATAAAGGTAAATGTAGATCGTGATCTGATGATGCATTGATGAAGGTTATCAGCAGAGAGTCTGAATTCGAATCTTTTCGACTCAGACTATTTCAGGAGACTCCAAAAATGAATGCTTACCATAGCTGAGGCTCCAGGTATCTCTCTGAAATGATCGGCATCGCATAGTCGAGAACACAGGCAAAAATTCCAACCAGAGATAGACCAGTCAACACCGAAGCATGCATGAAGTGAATGGTTCTGGGTGTGAATGTCATGGGAGAGAAAATTGGACGGTCAAGACTTGTGAGTTGTATAAAGAGAATCATCTAAGTGGGTTACAAAAAGATGTGGTTCCACTTACGCAAAGAATGCAGTTATTAACCCAAAGAGTATATGAGGCGACAAAGGTTTCTCCCACAATATAATTGGGTGAATCTGGGTGAGTATACATCTCCATGGTTTAAGAGTGTCGGCTAGATATGGTTGGTAATGAGACTAAAAATAAAGGGATACAATGATGATGGTAGAAAATTGAATATTCAAGAATCATTAACAATAGCAATTCACATGCAGCTCACATATGTACTTACAGTGCTTGGATCAATTGAGTCCATTTTGGCAAGTAATCTTCCAAAGAAGATTTGAATACAGAACAGAGGAAACAGGACAATAATTGTCTAATAAAATGACGATGAACAACCTTTACAAAAAAAAGAAGATTAACACAAACACGATTCAAAGTTTGGAACAGTGTGAAACAAGAATAAAGTCTTTTATGAACAACTACACACAACGAACGTGAAAGGCGCGTGAGTTGAGAATCTCAACATTATTGTTTAAGCGCCCTCTCAATCTCCACTCAAAATTCGAATCCTTCAAGAATGGTTAACCGGATTCGTTGATTGTATAATTGTATCATTGTGCCATTCAAAAAACGCTAACGTTAGTGACAAAAGTATTCCACAACAATTGCAACGCTAGAACGTATCCTATGTGTGTGTAAGATTGAAAGAATTACAGTTATGATTGCTTTCTTGTGATTGATCATCAATCACACAATTTTCCAAATCTAACTCGTTCTTGTAAGGGAGTCATCACAATAATGAGAAAGGAAGAAGAATCAAGAAATTAAGGGTTGAGAAATGAGAGAAAAATATCGGGATAACAGGAGCATTTATTACTCATTATAAAATATTAGTCCAAGTTTACGATTGACGAAACGATGATTCGATACCTTCTTCGACCAAGATGAATGATTCATTTACATAGAACTTTTTAAACACTTTTATATGGTCTAGAAGGGTATAATATAATGTGGTATATAAATGTTAGTGGAATTTTTTGCTACTTCGGATCGATTGTATAAGAGCGTATATTTTGAGCACGGGACCTAATTTATCATTTGTAATTTTCAGTAAATCGTCTCTAGACATTTTTAACATTTGAGATCCATCGATTTTCTGTGGACGAGAGAGAAATTAGATAAATGAATGAGAATGAGAATAGTAGCAATAGGATTGATCAGTGGGCATTGGTATGAAGAAAATTGACTAACCCTTTCCGAAAAATTATGACAATATGCACCACAGTCATTGGCCTGTAGAAAAAGTGATACGTGAGAAACACTCCAATGTCTAGGATCATCAGGCAGCTTCTCTCCTGGTAATCCCCACAATAGGGGTTGAATTGGTGATGGCTTGATAACAACAGAGCTAGACATGCTATGTTGATCAGAAGATGGTCCTGAAGAGGTTTCAGGGCCTGTTGTCGGTGTCCATTCGTTATTATTTGATAATGATGATAATGATGATCCTGAAGTATTCAGATGATCAGAGGTAGATGCTTTTTCGAAATAATTGAAAGTCGCGGACGTATTCATTCCACTTGCATTTTGTGAGTTATGCTTTCTTTTTTTGTATTTCCCTTTGTAGCTACTGCGCTTTTTCTGGCGACTATCCAAAGGTCCGAAACTTGTATAGGTTGTTTCGTTTCCATTGGGATCCTTTGGTGGCTCCAGAGGATATCCAACCATTTGGCACCACCCAATAGGGTAAAGTTCTGGCGATTCGCAGTCACACCATTGATCATATGTTTCATCCCAACCATTGAAATGTATTCTCAGTAGTCTTCCAACCACCTTTTTTATAGTCGCTACACATACCAGTTTGGGAACCATAAGATCCACAGCTTCAAGATACATTCCTTCCTTGAAACCATGATTTGGAAGATCTCGCTTGAATAGATGCACAGGAGCTGCATTCGAATGAGTTGCTTGTAGATATTCATACCATTCGAATTCTTTTGGATATTCTTTCGGTGGGGTAAGTGGGATGTTGTTGAGCATACAAAATCCTACGGGAAGAATATTCGGAGAGGAAGCATGATAACAAAACCAGTCTGATCCATCGTCAGCCATCACTCCATCGATGCCAACCATAAGATAGTTGTTTCTTAAAACTTTGGTTACCGTGGCAGGACAAATGGTGGAAAGATTGAGAGGATCTATTGCTTCTAGTTTCATTCCTTCTCGAAACTTTACATCACCCTTTCCAGATAGAACTGGGTTATATTTTGGTACTGGAAATGAAGACCATTTTGCATCATTGGGATCGAACTTTTTATCAATCACTTTCTCCAATGAAGAACGAGCATACTCTGGGGTCGCTTTCAGCTCATGTCCCACGACCTGAGCCCAACCGACAGGATGAATCAATGGTGAATCCTGATGACACCAGAAACCATCATCTTCCTCATCGCCTTCATACTTGAGGTGTAGCCGACATCCGATGATTTTACTAACAATAGCTGTTCTTACTGCACTTATGCGACACTTGTCAACACACTCAAGTCTCATTCCAACTTTCATTCTACTTTTCAGGCTATCTTTTAATTGATCAATGAAGTTTTCAGGCAATGTTGGTGAGCCAGTTAAACTTTTTACGAGTATAGCTTTCCAATCGGAATATTTTTCAGCAATAGCTTTCGGAGGGATCAAAATTTTGCCTTGTGATGCACACCAGCCAACAGGATGAATTTGATTCGATAAAATATTGACCCAAAAATCAGCTGAACCATCCTCGAAACCTTCATATCTCAATCGAATAAAATAGCCAGCAACTTTGACCACAGAAGCAATCCAATAGTAATCAGATTTGTTCTTAGAATTTTTGGTTGATGAATGATTGTTACCTATCTGATTATTGCGTGATGGTACATCTCGATTTTTCACTTCAACTTTCAGTCCAACAGTCACAAAATTGTTCCATACATCGGCCAGAGGACAATGTTTGAAAGATGATACTGGAGCAGCAGAGAAAGATAAATCTTCATCAAGTGGTGGGTCTCCTCGATAACAATGTTCAGATTTGCTGTTATCCATACTCAATTGATGTGTTTGATAACAGATCAAATCTTATTCTACTTCACTTTTTTTATGTACACACACTCACACTCACACACATAAACACACAAATTTAAACCAAACTACTATGATTTAAATCACTCTCAGCTACCTTCAACCCAGCCAGTAACCATTAAATCAGAATAGGTACCCCATCGATGCACTTTTGACCACATCAGAACGCAATTAAATCAACAATGATCACCACAAGCAACCCGGTATTGACAAGCTTTTTTACACTGTCACACAGTATACACCAAGTCACCTTTGCAATTGACTATTGAACAATTCACTGAATACAGCACATTAATTACAATACCATTGGCACAACTATATACAATCAGAAGGGTGTATTACGCATGGATAGCAAATGGTCAACAATAATTATTTTGGATCATAAATGTCCAAAAAAATTAACGTTGTTTACACCAGACATACATACACACATCAAAAAAAGTGCATTAAATGTACAGTGCAAATGTGTGTGGATCTTTATGTTGGTATCCAATATCTTTTGCAACTGCAAAAACCTTTTTCAACAATCTTGATTTGATATTGCAATTTAAACTTTTGTACTATTAAAATTTTCTTTCCCAAAACCTTGGATAAAAAAAATCATTTATTCTCTGTTTCTCTTTCCCTCACTTTCTTGAGAACAACTTACTGGCATATCCAAATGGATTGTGTTAATCCGGGAAAAATTTGGATCCATAATGATCGGTAATAGAGTCGCAAAGAGGCCTCATCTCTTGAAATAGAGAGCTTTTGCTGACAGAAAAGCAAGAGAAAGAGAAAGAAGAGAGAGAAAGAAAGACTGGCAGCAACAGTTGATCATGAAGCCTAGAATTGAGTAGCTCTCACTTTTGGGAAAACAATTTTCACCAATTGGCCATCGATTGTAATCACTGATTTCGATTGAAAATTGCAGTGTTGTCCACACGTATCGGATATAATCGAATTGTGATCACTTCTTTTTATCTTCTGATTTTTTTTCCTCCACAAGAAAACAATCAGAGCTCTCATCTCACTTCCCTGTCAGAATATACACTTGTGTTAGTGTTTGTAAGAGTGTTTGTGGAAGTGTTGATGTCAAAAACCTTCGGAATGTCAGAGAGACAAAATAAAATAAAAGCTCGAAAATATTCCCTTGAAAATTTCCAGGATAGGATTTTCCGGACATATAATGAAATAGGAAATCATGTGCGTGCGTTTATATGTACAAGAGGAGAGGCATTATTTTTAAAGATAAGTTGGAATTTTAGATGAAAAATCGAGAGGATCTTTTTGCTAACGAAAACTTAGAACAAGGATTTCGGCATCTTTTATTCATACTCAAAGCTGATGATAATTTGGCTCATCTCTTGTTTCTGATTAACATTTTCCATCTTTAGATAAGAAGAAGTTAGAGAGCATTTAATCAATTCAGGATCCCGGATGAAGAGTTCTGAGGCCCAAACTTTTTGGAGCAGAAGTTCTAATAGCGGATCTTCTGAGAGTGGTGCGCTCACAATATCAGTGATATGAATTTTTTTTCGATTATTTGAAAAAATCAATTCCTCATGAAAGGCATAATTTTTCAAAGAGAACTTGATGAGCATTGACTTATACATCTCATTTGTACGATGGCCATTCAACCCTTTCACTCAAGATGAATTTTACATCGAATCATTGTTCATTCAAGTGTTCCTGTGAAGAAGCTTTTGAGTGTCAACCAGGAAGGTTGAAAACCATATCTGATTTATGCAGATCAGAAAGAAGAGAAATGTGAAAGGATTGGTCACGATTCCGTCACTCTATGTCATAACATTTCTCAGGAAGTTTTTTTCTCAAAGATGTTACTTTCTCGAAGAATAGTGAAGAAATTTTTCACCATCTCTCTCTGGTTTCATGCTGAGTGTGTGTAAGGAGTAGACTAGAAAAAAAAATCTTCCCTTACTTTTGGAAAAAAATACCTGCTGATCAATTGGAATTCTGTTCCTAGAACAATAAGCGAATGAACTTTTCGGAAAAGTCAATATCTTGTCCATAAAAGTAGAAATATTTATGTTTGACAATTTGTAGGATGTTTACTGTTCGCATGATTGGTTTACTGAATTTTTATTAGCAAAATCTTTTCTCACCCAACATCCAGCTTCTCCAATGGGGTCGAGTAAAAAATTACTGGGATGAAAAGATGGCATCATCACTTTCATGGTGAAGTTCACATCGAGAGAGAAAGAGTTAAGTCAATAAGCTGAGGAACGATAGTGATGATGTTGAATGCATGAAAAAGTGTTTAAAATCTCGATTAATCACAGTCTATAGATGAATTGCCTGACACAGTCCCCATTCTTGATTTTGAGAGTTAAAATAGTTATCACGTAAGAAAATACTTGTTTTTTTCACTCATTGGATATTATTCTGACGATATTCTGACGAGGATTAGAAATGTCTCTGGAAAACACCAAAATATTCATCATTCATGCAATCACATTACATTATTATTATTAGGCCTGTGGATCGAGTGATTGACGTTTTGCTAGCTTTTGTTTCCAATCATAACCTTCGATTCATCATTCGGTTGTAATTTTTTCATTCATTGAAAACTTTTGCATGTATAAACTTTTCGATATGTAAAGTGTATGTGTAATACATGCCAAAAAGATGTAATCATACCAGCTGGATTCATCGTGTCAGCTTAGATCCAAGAAAAAGAAACGAGGCTTATGAAAGTGTCCTAATCTTCAGGAAATGGAAGTGGTGAAGGTCAAAAATAGTGGAACCATTCCTGAAACTATAACTTGCTGGAGCAAGCAACCAGCCAGCTTCCGATCAGTTCTGGTCCTCCACTTGATTATGGCAGTGATCGAGAGAAAGGTAATATGCTCCAACAACTATTCATCTCAGGTTAGCTAATGTTCATTGATTGAAAATGGCCCGGGAACATCCCACTGAGGGCTCTCTACCCACTTCAGATCCGGTCATCTTGTAAAAATTTTGCCAATCTCTCTCTCTCTCTCTCTCTCTCTCTCTTGGTTGCCCCAACAAGCTCTCTTTTACCGAAAGTTTTTCAGTTGTTCAACTATTTAAAAATTTTTCACGTTACAAGATGCTTCGTTCAACAATATTCTGAATTCACCCTTACAAACTCGCCCGCCTCCTTTTCCAAAACTTCGATCCATCCTTGAAAAACTTTCGATTTGATCAGCATTCATACATCAACCGAGAATTTTATTTCACTATTGATCGGTTGTTTTTCTTGTTTTTTTTCTCGGATTCTCATCTATACTAATTTCCACTCTCTCACACACATTTTCTCTCTCTCTCCGTGTTCTGAGAGTTCACTTTGCAACATCTAACTTTTTATTGTGTCCGTGAGACCCATTATTATCGCCAGTGGATTTTTCACAAGTCAACATAGGATAGAAGAAGGTACATATTATAAAACTCTGTCCTTGTTAAGCTGGGAAAATTTGCCTCATCGAACATGTAAAACGGTTCAAAACTTCGAAACGCCCCCGCTTTCCTCATCTTATCTCATCATCTTTGAGTTTTTTAAGAAATTTTCTACGTACAGATCTAACATGCCCCTATTTTTATGTGAATTTATCTTCAATGTTCCAGAATGGATTTAAAGTTGTGAAAATCTACTCGTTCGTTAAACAACTAGCCGTTCACCATCATTAATGTGTCATCGTTCGCATCTTCTTTTCTCTATCATCTTCCTAGCCCATCTAACTGCAATTCATGGTGAGTTTTACTGTTACTCGGATAAATTCCGATGAATCCGATGAATCTGAAAACAATTGATTTTCAACGAAAAATTTTATCCATTCCTGAATATCTCCCCCTTTTGCTTTGAGAATGTACAAAAAATTTTCTTCCTTCATTGTATTAAGTTTATAATTATTGGTCTCAAAAAGAATCTTTCGAAACGAAATTTCGTCAAGAAGTATTCAAATCGAGAATCTCATCATTCGAATCTCTTTTGGCTCAGCTCTCGTATTGATAGGATTGTAGGAGATAATCTGAACTGGTCCAATCGTTTCGCCAATACTGTAGTTATTGACCTTTGATTTTATCAAGATTATCCGGGAACCGAATTGAATAAACGGCTTGTTGACATTGTCTCATAATACGATGAGTTGCACCAATCTTGTGGCCAAAATGTTGTCGGTTCGCTCATTTCCCGCCATTCAACACCGACGTCAGGGTCATGACAGAATCAATTTTCGACTGAATGTCGATCCAAATTTGAGACCTCTTGCTAGTCCCAGGATATTTACGTCATGGTTGGTTCAATTCTGAAGTCCAAACAATTTTCTCAGCCCTCTCCTTTCCAATTCTTATAAACAACTGTAGCCAAGGAGAGAGTGATTGTTTTGGGCATTCAAATAAACTGACTCTTAAATATTAATAGTTCCAATCAAGCACACAACTGATCATTAAATTTATGTTGGGGAGCAAATAATATGAGCCAGTATTTTGTCTTGACAATGCAAAATTTAATCTAATTTTTTCTGAAAACAATCAGCATAAAAATATTGAATATTGAATATTGCCTGATGCAAAATTTTTCTAATCACAGGCTTGAGACCACCTAAGAGTAATTGGCATTTTCCTCCGTTTGTGATAGAGACAGCTCGTGAGGATCACGAGTTGGACAGTAATGATGAAGATGAAGAGAACACGATAAGTGATACGGATCGAGTCAAGAACTATGCAGACTTTGAATCAAATCAACTTCTCTATCATTCAACCATGGCTGAAGATGTGGAAAAACGATTGGCCTATGCTGTCACTTTGACACGTAAAACTCGAATGTATTTCTTCTATGGACTTATGTTGAAATCATATAATTATATGCGATCATTGCGAGAGGAAGCAGATCAATTGGTCGGTGAATTGGATAAAAATGCTCGTGAGCTAGAAGTTATGGAAAGATCTGGTAAAAGTTTGAGCTCCACCAAGATGGCCAAAAAATTAAATCATATGCAATATTTAATGAAGAGAGCCGATAAATTGGGTAAAAGAATAGAAAAAAGTACTCGAGAATTCAATGGAATCTTGGATGATTTTATGGTTGAAGTGTATAAATTCAACAAACGTGCATACCTCCTCATGCCAAAAGATCGATTCAATCAGTATGTCCAACAAACTATTGACTAGTGTGTTAGATGCCAATTGATGATGGAATCATTTGAATCTCACTTGAAATACCTAGCTTTCAGGAAAGTTCTTGATTTTTCGAGTTCTCAATTTCTTCGTTACGAAAACAAACTTTAAATAAAATTCCGATGAAAGTTCGTGAAAAAATATCGATCAACTAAGCTTGATCAAATGTAACCTAATAAGATCTTCGAAGACGTCAGAGGAGATGGTATGCACTTGAATAGAGAAAAAAATTGAATCTCACTAACTTAATGCATTCGATTCACTTCGATAAGTTGTAATTTCCTAGAAATAATGTAACAATAAATCTAGAAACCTCTATTTCATGAGAAATCACGCATGATTTCTTCCCAAAGCCTCGAAAATGGTAACAGAATTTGATGAGCTAAATTAGAGCGAGTCATTGCTTCGATTATGATAATAATATTTCCTCTCTGCAGCAAGCTCATGATTGTGTATCAAGGACAATTGAGACAGTATTGGAAGCTGGAAGCAGCTCAGAGCCTGGGGAACAATTATGACGAATTGGGGAAAAAGAGTGGAGAACATGAGTTCGTCAGTCGATGAACTGATATTATTCAACCCTTCCGACATCATTCTCTCAAAGAATATCGAACAAAATGATGATAATAACCTGTCAATGTGTGACCGGTTTGATTTACCTTTTTACAGCTAGAAGTCCTTGGAGAAAATGAAATTATAGCAAATCGGCATACCAAATACAATAGATGCATCTAGGGAGAAGAAAATTTTCTCAGTTGCTTAAGTGTGAAGAAAACATGACTAGAAGTTATATCAGCTCAAAAGATTATACTTAAAATAGTAGTAGAATCAAACTCCCGAGCATTATGAGTCAACCTCATTTCGAACCATTGATGAATCGTATTACACTATTGATCGAGATCCTTCACTAGTTGGGTGGATGTGATCCAAATGTTTGCTTCGATTTCACTATAACGTTATACGAAAGTGACCTGATTTTTTTCAACAGTTTCCATCAAAGTAACATTCGACATTCATTCACTTGTTTTGCTTCTCATCGTCGGCTTTTGTGAGCATCAATTGGAATAAGTTCAATCTCTCTGGAGCCGGTCAAGTGAACTCAGCGTAATTTGAAGGTGTTCAGTTGGTGTTGGAAGTTCCGTCACTCTATAATAACTTTTGTCACCATGAAAGATACAGCTCGTGTTAGTGCATTGGTGTACCGTGCATTTCTCAACTTCAATTTGAAAGTCTTGGACAGTTTTGAGAGAGGCCTACGAGCGGTTCTGAAAAAGATCACTTGCACCATCGAAATTGCTTAAAGCGAAGAACTCATTGAATTTTCTTTTATATTAATTCACTCAGTCATTTTGATTCGAAAGTTCCAGTTTAAAAACATTGGAATTAAAAATGATCATCTTATAACTCATTTTACAAAGAATTTTTTCCAGTAAGTCTATGATTGTTACAGACGGTTTGTTTGATGCGAAATTGACCACATCCATTCCAATTTATCGAGCTCTGTATTTAACTAATAGAGCTATTTGATTTATAGTGATCGAGGCTATAACCTGTTCGCAATTCAGGGAATGATAGTAAAACAACAGTGAGTCTTAACAAAAATAAATTTGAATATTTGGCTTACTTAGGATGCATTTTTCAGGTGTCTTTCAATTCTGGATCCCCAAAGCACAGCACTTGAGTCATTTGTAGAAAATCATGATGCTTGAGTCTTTGATGATTTTCGGGAATCCGAGAGTTAGAGACGAGAATCAGATAGATGAACTAGAGGCCGGAGAGAGACCATCTAATGGGACAAGTTCAAGTGAGATGATGGTTTCGTTGGAAGAAGCGTCTATTTCATGGACATCAAAAGATTTTGAATGAACCATGACGTAAAATTGAAAGCGAAAACTCATCGCGAGTCAGAATAGGTCAAAAACTTTTAGCCTTGAACATCGAATTTCATCACAAATTGAATAGTAAGATTCCTGTTCTGATCAGATCAGTGAAATTTCTTTGCCATGATCCATACAGGATCTCCAATGAGTAGATCGATTATTAGTAGCCAAACTTTTCGTTCAAGGACGTTTTACCATCCCCAGTCTGGTTAGCCGGAGGCAACCACTCAACATAATCTTCAACTTTGTCAGCACTCGCTGAGCTAACACTGTTTGGGATCGGTTGAAGATCTGCACTCTTGTTAGGATCTTTCTTAAGAATTAAACCATACTGTTTCTCTTTCTTAAGAGGAAGCGGAGTCATTTTGGGCTTTTCAAGATCACTGTCTTTTTCTCCATGATCAGAGAAAACAGATGCAGCTCCTCCGATTGGCTTGAACTTCTTTTTCTGGATTTGGATTTCAATTTTTGCTTTAAAATCACTGACATCAGTTTTCTCCTCTTTGGAGACAGGCTCTTCAGATGAAGCCTTTACTTCTTCACTATTTTTCTTTTCATCTTCCGTAGCGGCAATGGGAGCGCTCTTCTTCACTTCGCCTTGGATGAGAGATTGTTTTGACTGCTGTTGTTTAATACGATTTTGCAAGTTCTTTGTTGACTCTTTGTAGGAAGGTTTGAGATCAGGCAGCTTGGCAGATGGTTTGGCGATGTCCATTAATTTTTCAATCTTCCTCTGCTCCAACTCGAGAGAGGCAATTTGCAATCTCATTTTCGATTTCTGAACTTTGATTTCTAGAGGAGTTTTGGTGGTACAATTTGGTTCGACAATTTCTTTCATAAATGTATCCAAGGCATCGCCTTTGTCGCTATCATCTTCTTTATTTGGAACTTTTTTTGCTTGAACATTGAAGTTGGCCAGCTTTACTTTTAGACCCATCAATTCTTTACTAATTTCGGTCCACTTTTCATTGAGACTCTCATAGTTTTCAGCAGAATCTCCACCCTTCTTGATAGCATCTCTCTTTGCTTTCTTTTGCTTATACTGATCAGTTTCATCAATCAAATCGCCGTCAGAATCTGAGCTATCATCTCTTCTTTTTCTTGAATCTTTCGATCTTTGCCATGGGAATAGGAGCTCAGCTTTATCGAGTATTTGACAGGCTTTCAGACACACTGCATGGATTGCATCTTTTTTCTGAATGGGAAGAAAAGATGATGGAAATGATTCAGCTATTCAATTAAGAAGGAAAATTTATCATACCTTAAGTGCCATTTCGCTTTCCAGAGGTACGTCTTGGTCATCGATTGGAAGGTTCAGTGTACACTTGAATTTTCCATTAACGAAGTCAACTTTATATTCGAACTCATAGCCTTCCGAGTCAAACCATGTTTGCATGGTTTTCTGAGGATTACCAACATAAGCGTGCTCATTCTTGGTTGGAGCCGAACCGACACCGGTTTGAAGGAGAGATAGAACTGTTCCTAAAGGTGTAAACTCACTGGGAACCAAATCATCTTCTTGATAGAGATCGTCTCTCATTCCCCAAGTACAGCCTTCATCTTCATCTTCTTTCGACTTTATGTTTGGCTTAATTCTAGGTTCATCTTCTGTAGAGTCAATCATCTCCTCTGATGAAATTTCTTCTTCCGGTTTTCGTGATGTAGATACGAAAAAGAGTCTCGAGCTTCCACCTATTTTCACGACATCATTACCAGATAACTTATACGGTTTGTTTGGCTCGATTCTATCTTTGTTGAGGAATGTTCCATGAACAGAGTTGAGATCAATAAGAAAGAAACAGCCATCTGGCCCATCATTCGGATTCCACAAAAGACAGGAATGAAATCTACTGACTGACGGATGATCCATGGGAAAATCGGCATCACGTGAACGTCCAAAAGTGATACGACTCTGTTGAATCGGTTTATTCTGAATCACGGTACCATTTTTGATCACCTCAATGAAAAAAAGTCCCTCGCGTGGTGACAAAGATGTCAAGGGCTCTGGAATAATCGCCTGAGGTCTTTCCAGATGATCATCTGGCTCTGATTTCGATAAGATGGGATTAATCAAGGCCGGTCGCTTAAATTCATCATCATCAACATCTTTATCCCGTTCCTTCTCCTCCTCCTCTTCCCTTCCTTCCTCCACCAGGCCGGGATCATCTTGATCACCATCCATACCCGATAACAAGGATCAGATTAGCTTTGGTCACACACACACACACACTTGTCTATCACAACAATATCTCTCACTAAACAAATATACTGGGCAGTGTTAATCACTGACCGTTTTAACACATCACAAATCACAATTACAATCAGATGTGTAGCCAAATCCAAACAAGCTCTCTCTCACAGATTTGCACGTGAAAATCAATTCAATTTAAATCATTTTAAATCATTGAGATTGTGGCAGCAGTTGCGCTGTAAACAAGACAACACAGTACAGTAAAGCACAGTGTATTGGACGCGCTTGTGAGAAGTGAGAAAGTTTGACGCAAACATTCAGTGATACATACACATGGTGCAATGATTAGACTCGAATCGTGATGATGTCTCATTTGATTGAATCTGTTTGGAACGTTTCTTGTTCAAACAATTAGAATGATTGAATATCCATTCATTTTGCCGATTAAAGGCTATTTTTGTAAAATATGTGAGGTTTTTATGTCCAATGTGGCTCACGTGGAGGATCATCTCAAGACAAAGGATCATGATAAATTGTATAATGTAAGTTAGTTTGTTTGGTACATTTTTTTTTCTTTTCGTTGTTGAAAATGGTTACAAATTTTTTTCTTTTTCTCTTGTAGCGTTATGTTTTAATCAATCAAAATTGTGAGCAAAATTATGTGATTGATAAGGCTAAAGTGATGAATAAGATACTCAATGAGAAGAAGCGAAAACGGGAACAAGAGGAGAGGGAAGAAAGAGAACGAGAAGACAATAAACGTCAGCATGAAGTAGAGCAAAGACGTAGGATTCTCAGAGAGAAGACTGAAGGAGACAATAGATTACGAGTCAAGAGCCAAAGTGGAACTAGAGGATCAATTGAAAGGGACTATGAACTGGAAAAAGGTCGTCAAGAGAGAGAATTGAGAGTGCCAATAATAGATATTAGTGATGATGAATCTGTTGACGGTTCTGTAGATTCTTTTGAGTCAGAAAAGGATGAAAAAGAATCTATATCTACCACTGTTTCTGTTGAAGATGATAAAAAATTATCCATGAGACCGATAGTGGATATTCCAAAAAGTGAATGGCAACCATGTTTCTACAAAGTTCTGAAAAGAATGATTATGAGAGAAGTATCTGATGCCACTGAAAAAGCCGTTCAAATTGGAAGTCATTCTCCTGATGGGGACAATCTAATCGATTATCAAGACTCTGAAACATGTTCTCTAGAAGAACCAGTGATCAATTCACCTTCCTCAAGTTCGGAGGCTCTCTCCACTCAAGTTTCTCCAACTCCCGATTTGTATGCAAATGGATGTGATAAGACCACATTGATCAGTCAGGAGCAAGAGGACAAAAAGTCAATGGTAAATAATTTAATCTCAAGCATTGATAAGACGTTTCTAATGATTATCATTTTCTAGGAAAATTCTCAAGACAGTGAGCGATTAAAGTTTTTCATAGAGGAAGATGATGAGGAGGAAATCGAGATGAATTCCTGGCAAATCGATGAAACCAACCATTCCAGTCCCATTTCCATAGCTGCTGGAAATACAAGCCGATGGTCTATTTCTTCTCAAGAGGATTCTTCACTCAACGATACAATTAGATTAGAAATCGAACAAAAAATAGTGGTTTTCCCAGAAAAAAGTAAAGAAGAGAATGAAGAAAAGCTTGATACAAGTTTTTCACAGATTGACCAATCACAATTGGATCAAGATAGTTATGTTGATTTCGAAGACTTGAAACCTACCTTGATATTGGACCCACCTTTAATTTTCGGACCGAATCAACCTGATCTCACCTCATCTGATAGTACACGCAAAAACTCTATTAATGACATTTTGAACTTTCTATTGACTCCTTGAGATACATTTTCGCATTTGATAATCAATTAACTCAGATGGATTTTTTGAATTGTTTACGAGAATTTTTTGGCTCAAAAATTTTCCATCCAATATTTTTACATGAATAGCATGAATTAACAATAAATGTTAATGAATGAATTTTTTTTTCAAGCTCAAGCGTAGATCTTTCACCCGGCTCTCACATCTTTTTTCCCCATTTACGTTGATGTCTACGTGAATAATATTCATAATGAAGACACCTCAATCAACATTGATCGTAAATCAGAGGTTTGCTTTCATGATGCTGGTTCACTGAGAGCTTCCTCTTGTAATTTAACTAGAATTCTTTTCTTCGCCTAGTTTGCACCATGTTGGCACTAAATGAATCATGCGCTTGTTTAGCGTACTGGCTCAATCGTTCGAGTGACATCCACAATGAAACTCGGTGAGGAGGTGGTTCATGGGAGAAGGTATAAGATGCAAGTTGAGTACTACTCGAAATAGTTCACTCATGAAGACGATACCATCAAGTTTAGTACGATCAATGGGAACGACGAAGGTGATGTGTCTCCAGTGTCTATGCAACTAAATTTGGCTTCTCAGTGAATTCATTCAGACGTCTTATTCGTTCTCATTTTCCATCTTACGAGGCCCATTTCCATCGATTCTTCTGTTTTCATGAACGGCCGCAAAATTATAACAACTTTAATCATCCCTATAAGATGAAATTTAGAATAGTTCCTTCTTCTCATGTATTGATGAGATTTCACCTGTTGTTAATTTTTCTATTGATTATTGGATTTAATTATGCATCAACCACGGATACAATCCCTAATCTCACCACCAAACAACTGGAGACCAGATTTGAAGCCGGCGGAATTCTGGTCGTCTTCTTCTGTAAGTAGAGCTGATAAATTCCGTTTTTAAAACCAAAAAAAATTCTCCAATTCAGATGGTTAGATTATAGAGGAAGTTCTGAGATTATATCATTCTCCATGTATTTGATTCAGAATCTGAGGAGGAAGTTGTTGCTCAATATCCTTGAAGTTTTCTTCATTTCAACCGTCTCTGAATCAATTCTAGGCTAAGAAATTTTAAATTAGCAGAAATTTCAATAACAGAGATCAAGGACATAGTAATATACGTGGAAAAGCAAACCGATTATTTTTGATCACGTAACGGTGATTCATTCTCATAGAAGTAAAATCTACTGGAGCTCAATATTGAGAAGTAAATTAGAGTTGAGAAATAATAAATTCATAGAATCTCAATCTAAGCATGTGGAAATAATTAGATTCATTCCAATTCCGAACAAAATTATCCTTCCTGATAACGCAAATAATTTCAAATATTTTTTCTCTTTCCCTCCTGAACAGACACCAGATCTTGTACCAATTGTAAAGAAGTATTAACAGAGTTGGAAAAGGTTAGAACAATCTTCGATCGCGGAATTATCTCCGATCTTCTACACGTACTCATCAATAGTGTATTTTTTTTACCTGAACGAAGCCAAAAACTATCCAGAAGAAAATATGGCCTCGAACGAATTCATGCTTTGTCATGTTTTCTATGAATTTTCTCATCTATGGATTTGCCTATTCAGGATGATCATCATCATCTCATGATTCCATATACATGAAAAACCTCACATTTCATTTATTCTTCCCATCTCTCTTCTCTTCCTCCTCCCTTTCTTTTTGTTTCAGATTCAACCTGAGCTCAAAGAACTTAACATAGATCTGGTGAAAACTTCGGAGCGAGCAGCAGCGAAAAAGTTCGATGTAAACAAGCTTCCTAGCCTAGTGTTGTTTAAGAATAAAGAAAGTCACATCTATGAGGGTAAATGTATTTCCTGTCACCGCAAATAGTTCACCACTTGAGGCAACCATCCAGTGGAAATACTTTGTAAACTTAGCAACTCTCTTTCTCTCTCTCTCTCTCTCTCTCTCTCTCTCTCTCTCTCTCTCTCTCTCTCTCTCTCTCTCTCTCT
>QZCP01000026.1:13177-81760 GCA_003956705.1 Brevipalpus yothersi | reverse complement strand
TCTCTCTCTCTCTCTCTCTCTCTCTCTCTCTCTCTCTCTCTCTCTAAGTATCTCTCCTACGAACAATTTGCTTGTGATCTGATTCAACGTTCGCATTTTAATTTATTACAAGACAACTAGATGAGGAAAAATGTTCTTAGCATTGACTTAAATCAGGAGAAGGAATACATACTCGAGCATATTATAGAGAATTGTTCTCTTTCATACTCTTGATTCATGAATAATTTTCGTTCTTCTCAGGAGATCCAAAGCAAGAAGAAACAGTATTCGAATGGATCTCGGCATTGGATGCTCTAGATAATCCAGAGAAAATTGAAGAGGTGGATTCCCAACATTTACAACAATACGTGGACTCTCATGATTATCTTGCTGCTCTTTTTTGTGAGTTTATGATCATTTCAATTGATAATAATTTTTTTTCCAGTCGTAGCATCACACACAAATATACGCTCATTTTGTAAAAAATCAGTTTCGCTGAATTGATAACAGCGAAAAAATTTGTCTTCAATACTTGCATTTTATAATTTAAGAGTGCTCATGAACCATTACAAAACAAATTGAACCATAAATCTCTGATCAATCAAACAACCTCTTAGATATACCCACTACGTTTACGTTTAATAGCTCGAATGATTTGAAAACCAAATATGAAATGATCACTGACTTGATTTGCCTTTTATTTCACACAGACAAGAAAAATAGCAAAAAAAGCGAGAAAGTTCTTCACGAGCTGGAAAACATCGACGATGATGCCAGTCAAAAAGACATCGCATTCGTCAAAATTTCTGACCAAGCTCTTGCCTTCGAATATGGTCTAGAGGAGATGCCTTCTCTAGTCTATTATCGCCGGAAAATACCCATAGTCTACCAAGGTAGGCTATGAGAGTGAGAGGATTCTCACTATTTGAATACATAGATTTACCGTTAATCATTTGTTCGTAGGAGATCTCGAGAATGAGGAAGCTGTTTTGGAATGGCTGTTGGAATTTCGTGACACCGCAGATGATGACGAAGAAGATGAAAAAGGCGAAGCAGTAATCGAAGACGTTTCCACTTCCATTTTGGAAAAAATGATCGAAAGCTCAGAGAATTTAGCCGTTCTATTCTGTAAGTTCACTCATTACAATTGAATGCTCAAAATTATGTGTGATTGTGTGCAAACTCATCACACAAGTTCCGGTATATTGATCTGCCAAAATTCATCATCTTCTTTCCACTTACAGATGATGACACACAAGAAAAGAGTAAAACTGTCCTCCAAGAATTGGAAAAGATCGACGATGACACCGATCAGCACGACATTGCATTTGTCAAAATAGACGATCGAGAGGTGGCAAAACGCTTTGGTATCAGCCCTAACGAAATGCCGTGCCTAGTTTATTTTGAGAATTCGGTGCCCAATTTTTACTCTGGAGATTTAACCAAGGAGGAAACCGTTCTAGAATGGCTCATCCATCAGAAGAATTCAGATGAGATTGAGGATGTCTCTGACGTTGTTCTTCATCAAATGATTGCCAACAAGCCTCATGTCGCTGTTCTTTTCTGTAAGTAAAATCAATAGTTTTCACCATCAAAACTCGGCAAGAGTAACAGATCCAAAAACAGCATGCACCAGTAAACCTTGTTGAAATGAGGAATCCTAGCCAGTACTGTTACTCTTTGCAATACTCTTCTCGCTTTTGACTTCGTGATTGTCGATGCTAAACAGATAAATTTTTGAGTATATCGCGAACTGTTGAGTGGATACCTCTTTGACATACATGTACTCTCACTTCTGTGATGCTAAGAGTATGGGATAATCCTTCCTCCTAGAAGAATCCCGAGAGTTTGTTTCTTATATGCATTATTATTATTGCCTAGATATAACTGTGAGTAACTGAGATGAGGATTTCGAAATCTTTCCAAGAGCAACACTTGAAAGTATAAATATAATAATGAAACTTATTTACTTCTGGGCCAATACTGGTACAAGTAGTAGCAATAGTAGTAGTGGTAATGGTACTGGTAGTGGAGATCAGATTCCGAGGAATTCTTTCTCAGATAATTTCGTCTGGTAACATAGATCATGAGCGTAAAAGCTGGGAGTGCAAATGAGTTAGATTGAAATGGAAGATAACCGAGATTAGTGAAGCACACTCATGGAGGATGGAGAATAAGGAATCACGATTAGATGTTACTTATGCAATTTATGGCTACACCAAGAAGTGAGAGTTCACCCACAGTTCATCACTAAAATTAGCATTTCTACTTTAATCATATCTCTAACCATCATCCATCCTTGAAAGGTAAACTTTGCTCTCGCAAAATTTTGCTGAAGAGTAAAGAAAAGGAAAACTTGAGAGTGTGAAAAATTTTCAGGTCAAGTATATACACGAATAATATGAATGCACTCTAAAACCGTTTAACGGCTCATAGAATTTGAGGTTTCCAAAATAATACTTCCGCCAAAAATTGAAGTGATGAAAACCAATCTCAACCATATCTCTGATCAGCCATAAGTATACAGCTCATAGCTTAAGCTAAGTACACGTGAAAACTTTCGAAAAAAATCACCCGAATATCCAACATATTCGAGAGAGGAAGAGAAAGAGAAAAAAGCAGAAAAATTCTCCCCAAGCTAATGAATTTTTAGCGAGAGAAATTAGAATAGTTAAATTTGCTTGGCTTTACCATGTTCCGAATCACCTTCTCTCGGCATGCATCCAGAGAAGCTCATTTGGTGGCTTCTCTCACTTATTTCAGGGTGTCGTGTATCATGAAAGTGGCAGTTCTCTCTCTCTCTCTCTCTCTCTCTCTCTCTCTCTCTCTCTCTCTCATTCTGCTATTCTTGTCATGTTCCCTTAAACGACTAGGAAAAAAGTTCATGACAAGTTGATAGACTTCCAGAAACTAGGCATTTCTTGTGCCCCTCTCTCTATTCGTATTTTTCCTCCTTCTTCCAAGCCTTCTTCTTCACTACTTCATCTGAATACTTTCCCACTCAAGTTCTTGCTTCCACATGAGTATATACACCTTGACTTAATATGGACTACATTCTTCCTGATCGACTTTTGATCATTCTATCCTAAAAATGAGGCAAAATTTTCAAATTTTTTCCCTTCAACTGACACCGAGACTGTTTTTCTTCCTCGTAGATGATAAAAAATCAAAACAGTCCTTGGAAGCACTAGGAGAACTTGAAAATATTGACGATGATTGCGATAAACTCGGTCTGCCATTCGTGAAAATTGATGATGTTCAATTGGCCAAAGAGTTCGGTCTCGATGATGAGCTACCGGCTCTTGTTTATTTTGAAAAACAAATTCCCAACCTCTATGATGGTGATCTGAAGAAAGAGGAGAAAGTTCTCGCATGGCTCCAGAAGCAACTTAATTCAGATGAAATTGAAGAAGTTTCCGATAAAATGCTCTACGCTCTGATTGACCGAACTCCACACATCGCTGTACTGTTCTATGACAAAAGTAATAGAAAATCTAACGAAGTACTCAAAGAGTTGGAGCACATAGATGACGATTGTGATCGAGCAGACATTGTTTTCGTTCGAACCGATGATTTGGAAGCAGCCGAAAAGTATCATGTTAAGAGCAAACTTCCGGTTGTTGTTTTCTTTGAAAATGAAGTGCCCACAATATATGAGGGTGATCTGACCAAGGAAGAAGAAGTTCTAAAATGGCTTATCGAACAGCAAACATCAGTTGAAATAGAAGATATAAATTCAAAGACTCTCGAAACTCTGGTAGAAACATCAGATTCACTTGCTGTTCTATTTTATGACAAAGATTCTCCTCGAAGTACAGTTGTACTAAAAGAATTGGAAAATATTGATGATGACACTGATAAGTATGATATACCTTTGGTCAAGATAGATGATGATAAAATAGCCAAAGAATATGGTCTGATGGATGAACTTCCCATCATGGTCTACTTTGAACACGGACTTCCAACCGTTTATGAAGGAGATCTCACAAAGGAGGAAGAAGTTCTAGAATGGCTAATCAAACAGAAAACAGAGGATACAATCGAAGAAGTGACCGAAGAGATCCTAGAAGATCTGGTAGATGAGCATCCCTATGTTCTAGTTTTCTATGCTCCAGATGAGTGTCGAGATTGTGCTGATATTCTCAAAGGTCTTGAGAATATTGATGATGACACTGATGATCATGGCATACTGTTCGTGACCACTGATGATCTATCTCTCGCACGTAAAAATGGAATCACCAAGTTCCCATCGCTAGTTCTGTATCGACACGGGCAACCTACTCCATACACTGGAAGTCTTAAGAAACCAGATGATGTTCTCAAATGGGTCACATCGGAAGAAGCTCTTGATTCACCTGATCAGATTGAACAGTTAAACGAGAAAATGTTGGACAAACTTCTCTCAAGATCACAATATGTCGCAGTTTTATTCACCCGTCCAAAAGGTTGCAGTGACTGTGAAAAAGTTCTACATGAACTGGAGAAGATCGATCATATAGCGGAAGAGAACGGAATTGATTTTGTCCGAATTCAAGATGTTGATGTGGCTACCGAGCATCATGTAACCTCTTTTCCCGCCTTAATTTTCTTCAAGAATCGTTTTCCTCAACCGTATGAAGGTGATTTGAAAGATGAAGAAACTGTTCTCAAGTGGATGATCAATTTGAAGGGCAGCAAAGAAGATGTGATAGAAATGGTTGATCGAAAAATGCTTCAAAGACTTATTGAAGATATTCCCAATATTGTGGTATTCTTCTACACTGACCCTAAAGCTACCGAAACTGTCAAAATTTTGGGTGAATTGGAAAAGATTGACGATGATACAGATCAACATGGTATTCATTTTGTGAAAACTGATGATATCGAATATGCAAAAGAAATCGGAATAACCAAAACACCTTCTCTGGTATATTTTGAAAACGGATCACCGAGCATTTACGAAGGAGACTTGACTCAAGAGGAACACGTTCTGGACTGGCTGGTGAAGCAGAAAAATGAGGACACAATTGAAAACGTAAATCGAGACATTCTCTTCAAAATGATTGCTGAAAAAGAATATCTCGCCGTTCTTTTCTACAAAACAAATGATGATGAGAGCGAAGAAATTCTTGAACATCTGGAAAATATTGACGATGACTGTTCTGATTATGAAGTCGAATTGGTGAAAATATCTGACAATTTGATTGCCAAAAAGTATGGTGTTCGGGACCCTCCTGGTCTAGTCTTCTTCCGACGAGGAAAGCCTCTCAAGTATGAAGGTGACCTTTTCGATGAGGAAGAAGTTCTAGAATGGTTAACTCGACCAGAAAACATGGAGAGTGCTGATGCAATTGAACGAGTCAATCGACGAATGTTCGATCGACTATTGGGTAAGATTAATTATTTGGCAGTTCTGTTTTACAGTAGAACAGAATGTAAGCAATGCGATAGAGTTTTGGATGAATTGGAAAAGATTGACGATGAAGCGGATGCTGCTGGCATTAAATTCGTTAAAATTGAAGACCCGGCATTGGCTCGAACCTTCGGAGTATATGCCTTACCTGCCTTGGTATTTTTCAAGAAAGGCGATGAGAATGATCCCATCATCTATCCTGGTATTTATCAATCTGATTCAATCTTCTCTCTGAACCTAGAGATCTTTTTATAATCTTTCTCTTCCTAATCTTATTTCCTCCAATCACCATCAACAGGGGATTTGAAAAAATCAGACAAAATTTTGGATTGGCTCGTATCTCAAAAGGATCCTTCGTTGGACATGATCGAAGAAGTCGATGGTAAAACGCTCAGAAAACTACTCACATCCACGGAACATATTGCAGTCTATTTCTGTAAGTATTGATTATATCTAATAATAAACGTAGTGGGTAGTTTCACCGAGGTTATCAACAAAATTTGTTGAGAGTAATTGGTTAAGAAAATTGATCAGAAAATATGGTTCATGAGCACTCTTGAGGGGAAAAATTGTTTTTATTACTTTTTCCGGTGTATACAATTGAGGCCCATGAAAAGGGCTCAATATGTGTACACAATAAATATACACAAAAATTGTGTTGAGTAACCTCTCGCTGAAAAGTAGTAGAGGTAGAAAGTAGTTGTGTCCATGTGAATTGGAAGGCAAGTATTCTCAAAAAAACTTCACCTTCACCAAAATCATTCAGATAGCGACGATTGTCCAAACTGTCGAGCTGTTCTCGAGGATCTTGAGAACATTGATACGGACACCGATAAGCATGGAATTGCTTTCGTCAAGACCAAAGATGCGGAATTGGCTGAAGAGTATGGATGCAAATCATTCCCAGCATTGATCTATTTCGAGAAGCAAACTCCTAGTGTGTATCATGGAGATATTTCTGCGGAAGAAGATGTTCTCCAATGGCTCATTCAACAACGAACAGAGGACACCATTGAATCGGTTAACAGAGAGCTTCTTGAGAATCTTATAGAAAATTCTCACTACCTCGTCGTCTTTTTCTGTAAGTTATTCAAAGCCTTTTGATTTGTGGTAGAAGTGGTAATAAAATCTACTCCTTCTTCTTACCTACAGATAAACCTAACTGCCGAGCCTGTGATATTGTTCTAGAAGAGCTAGAGCACATCGATGATGAATGCGACATATATGGCATTCAAATGGTCAAGATTCAAGACATTCCTTTGGCAAAGAGATATGGAATCAGAACTTTTCCTGCTCTGATGTATTTCCGAAACGGAAATCCACTCCTCTTTGATGGTGGGTTGTTCAGGAGTAGATTGTTTGTGTATGACATTATCATAATCATCATCTCTCTGGTAATCTCAATGTAGGTGACCTTCGAAATGAGGACGCTGTCCTAGAATGGCTGATTGATGATGATAATCGAGAGTTGCAAGATGAAATTGAAGATGTCAATGGACGCATGCTAGACAAGCTCGTGGATGAATCACCATTCCTTGTGGTCTTCTTTTATGATGACGATTGTGCAGAGTGTGATGAAGTTCTGAAAGAATTGGAGAAGATTGACGATGATCTTGATCATTATGGTATAGATTTCGTCAAAGTTAACGATTATGAAGCCGCACGAAAGTATCGTGTTCATGGCACTCCAGCTCTCGGATATTTCCGAAAGAAAGTGCCAATATTCTATGATGGCGATCTAACTCAAGAGGACAAAGTTCTCTCATGGCTCACGAGTGAAGATGTTTTTGAGCTCAAAGATGAGATTGAAGAAGTGAATAGAAAAATGTTGGATAAAATATTGATGGAAAACGACTTTGTAGCAGTTTATTTCTGTGAGTTGATATTATTTTATCAATTTTTCATAATTCATCAGTTTGTTCTCATTCGCTTTCACTTTCTTTTTCCCAGATGAGAAAGGATGTTATGATTGTGAAGAAGTTTTGAAAGAGCTGGAAAGAATAGATGACGATGCAGACAATTTGGACATCATGTTTGTCAAAATAAGAGATCCAAGATACGCACGAAAATATGGGATCACCAACTTTCCAGCTCTTGTATTTTTCCGAAAGCGTTTCCCTTCCATGTATCGCGGTAAGTTACAGAGACAATCGACAATCTCTTGATCTCCTCTGATCAATATTTCACATTAATCACTTTTGACTATCGACTACTCATTTTGGTTCAATTTTGTAGGAGATCTCATGAAAGAAGAAGAAGTACTGGAGTGGCTACGCCGAAATAGGTACCGACATCCTGAGATAAATATATTTATGTATGGTCTACTCGCCGTTACAGTGGGTTTTGTATTGTACACTATATTTTTGTTGTTCTTCATGAAACCAAAAGTGAAGAAAGAGTGAACACAAGCATTTTCAAACACCGATCACAGCATCGATCTTGAACTAATCAACGCACCACCGAGAACCAAGAACTATCTTCTCTTCCTCTCGCTCTCTCTCGAAAGTTTTGTTATCAATCAATTCATGTGTAAACTGACTCATTAACTCCATCACAATCACCATTAAAATAGAATTCATTCAAGAAAATCACTCGAGAGGATTTACAAAACTGATACAACGTTCCTCACTCTCCGAGATGTGAGCGCTTCCTTAAATTTTATCAACCCGAATCATTATTGTTTATCCTAATTCCAAACTTTTCTTCAAGAAAAATTAGTTTTGTTTACCCCTCACTTGATATTCGATCACATTGAATAATCTTCTCTTCTAAAAATGAATTCAATTGAAAATGAACTGATATGATAATAGGATTCGAACTGTATCATCATGCAGGTAAACGTTTATCACTATCCTAGCAGTGACCAAGAGTTCAATTTAAGGAGGGAGAGAGAGTGCAAAAGCAAGGCATATTCACTGAATAATAGCTGAGCATTGTGGAAAACTAATAGATAGATGAGATCATGTGATATTTCCTGGGCCTCCTCAGAAGATTTCAAAGAATGCTGAGTGAAGAATAATTGAAAGTTTCTTCATCTGCAGAAGCTAAATGCTTATCAGTATATAGTCAGGGCATTTTGACCTTCTCTCTATATCAATTTGTCTGAAGATGTGAGAAATGATAAGTTTGTATGTGTATAGTCCGGGCAAAGAAAACAATCGATCAGCCCAAGGCGAACTGAGAGTAGAAAAAAGGGTTGAATCCAGACAGGGCAAGAAAGGAAGAGGAGAGAGAGAGAGCGAATAAAATTACACAGAACTTCTGAAAGTGATTATTGACTTGAGAATCGTGTTGGGGCCACTTATGAGGGACAAAATTACATACAGTCAGGATGTTGTGCTCCAAAAAAATCAGTCAATGCATGCGGGTGGAGAGATGTGAGGCGAACATATTATAAATAAGAACGAATCTACAAATTCTTACTGTTCAGTAAATCAAAGTGATTTTACTTGCTCATTTTGATCGTTGATCGATGAAGCAGACTGATCTTTTCACCAACGTTTGAACGGCCAATAGGTCAAAGAAAACAATTCGGTTGTGATGTGATAATTCAACACACGCGTGCGACGAAAAAGCAAGGATGAGGATGAAAACGAATAGGGAATCAGAATATCGGTAGACCTTTTTTCATTGAATGCGATCTTGTAGTGTATCATCGCCATAATCACCATTCATGAATACATATTGAGGAACCATTGGCTTAAGATTTTTCAGGCTTTGTATCAAATTTCTTTCATGAGTTATATGGCAACGAGGTTACCTCAATCGATAAGCTCTGTAAGCTTTACTGTTAAATTACTTTTTTGCCTCTTTTCTAAAATCACACATTCTCGATGAACGATTCTTCTTTTTTTCGGGTATAAGAGGAGATTAGAGCGTTGTTGATTTGTCCAAAATGAGGTGGATGATGCTTAGGAGATGAGAAGACCTGATGCTTGCATTAGACGAGGAAAACCAGGTTAGAGGAAGAAAAGAGATCGGAGATTATCAGATAGAACAAAGCAGAGAGAATAGTGGAGAGAAGAAGAAGAGGCAGAGGAGAGATTTTTTTCGCGCTTATGAATCGTTAGGCAAGATGAATATGAGTTTATGGGATTATGTACGTGCTTCGGACGAAGGAGAGAGCTTCGACAATATTCGAAACAAGGTTTTTGAAAAGAGATTACATTATATTTACTATAGAAAGAGGTAATCAGCGATTCTTTCTCTTTCGTCGTCTTCCTTATGTCTTGCTTCAGCATCGCCTTTTGTCTCCCTCATACCCTATGGTGATCCTATTTCTGCTATGGAGCTTGATAAGGCTGCATAGGGTAGTGACCGATCATTGCGACGGCTGTCTGCTGGATTCCTTGACCAAGAGGGTTTTGAGATGCAATAGCATGAGGCTGCCCAGTTGCGTTGGGGAGTCCCGTCGGAGTAGCACCTTGGAATAAAAGGTTAACAGATCATTGAGATCTCGATTTCAAAGTGTCAATGAGCTTGACTTGATATTATTCTGGATGAGCTAGGGTTTTTCTTCCATGCACCAAAAATTTTGCCAACATTCAACTAGTCTCCAAGCATTGGTCTTTCTCTCTTACCTTGCCAGGCCATTTGCATCCCAACAGCAGTGGCTGCGTTGAAACCTTGAGCTGCCGTGGTTCCCGCAGGATTATAATATTGGCCTGTGGCTGCCGCGTAAGGGTACGTTTGAATTGGCTGAACCGATGGGTTCGCTGCATTGGCATGGCCATAAGAAGCCGGAAGCGGTGCAGTTTGACCAGTGTAGCTTGCCGCCTGGGGGAACCAGTACCTGAGAGAAGAAAGCCAATGAGAAAAAGAAGACACAGAGAAACACACACAGAAAGATAGATAGATAGATAAACAGAGAGAAAAGAGAGAGAGACAGAGGAGTGAGAAGGAGTGAGAGGAGCGATTTCCATGAATACAAGTCGCTTGCAAGCTTGCTCGCTTCTGTATAAGGTCCATGCTTCTATGGTTGAAGGGAAAGATAGACTTCTTCAATCAGATCTTGATGAAAGAAAAGCTGACTCTCAAGAGCGGGCTGAATGAAACTCGTTTGCCGGCTCTCAAAAAGCTCGCTGATGGTAACTTTGGCGGCAGCAACATTGATTGATTCAGCACGCTTGGAGAGAGGGAGAGAGAAAGAGAGAGAAAACATGCGAGGCAAGAGATTTGAATGTAACGCAATTGAGATGCGATAGATCGAGAAGATGGTTCGAGAGATGAACAATAAAAATAGAAGAAGACTCATTACCCCATAGCTGCTTGATGATAAGGATAAGCACCAAACCCAGTGGCCGCTACTGCACTAGCTGTAGGTACTTGGTTACAATGATCTCCGGTCTCCTTGCCCCATGAACATTTAACAATATGACCATTTATTTCGGTATTGTGAGTTGCCAATATGGCATTGGTCGCAGCATCTTTACTTGAGAATTTAATGAATGCGTAGCCTTTCTCTTTAAATGTACGGATCTCTTGGATTTGTCCAAAATGAGAGAAAGTCTTCTGTATTAATTCGTCACAGAGACCTTGTAATATACCTCCGCAATATACGGTACAATTAGAAGGGCTTGACTGATGATAAACGTCCTCGAATGACAATTGTTTACCATTAGATGTACTAGTTATATCGATGCCACCACTAACACCACCACCACCACCTCTGATTGGTGGCTTGCGAGTGGCCCAATTGGTTCTAATAGCACGAGAACCCAACCATTGTCCATTCATGGTGGTGATTGCTGTATCAGCATCAGTTTTCTTTACAAATGATACAAAACCATAACCTTTAGATTTGTAGGACTGAGGATCACGAACCACCCGACAGTCAGATATCTCACCGAATGGTGAGAATGCTTCTTTGAGAGCTTGAGTTTCTATTTCGGGACTTAAATCACCAACAAATATGTGATAATGTTTACTAGTGTCCTGTTTGGGTCCGGAAGCTCCAGGCGATGTTGCCCAATTAACTTTCAGTTCCCTATTCATACATATACGACCCTTCATCGTCAATAAAGCATTTGCCGCAGAAGAATGTTCTACAAACTCCACAAAACAGTAAGGATCATTGCCTTGTTCACGAATTATTTTAACACCATCCACTTGTCCCATAGTGGAAAATAATGTTTTGATGAATTCTTCGCTAACATCTGGATGCAAATTGCCCACATACAAAACATTGTTCTCCATCACTAGAAGATTATGATTGTACACTGATGATTATTTAAACACTTTGTTATGGGTCCCACAATAAGACCACAAGATGCGTGACCACAATCGACCACAATAAACAACAATGATTGATGAATCTCAATTTTATCTTCCCTCTACTCTCTTTATCACCAAAATCACAGATGACCATCGATCAAGGTGCCAATTTTAAATCAATTATTGGGGGCTGATCACAACTCACACCGAAAATTAATATTCATTTGAATATACATACATATAGATCAAAATGATTTTAACAAAATCAAAATCACGAGCTTACAATCCAATCAAGCGGCAGCAACTCCAAGCAATTCTCAATTCTGCTGTATCGATACCGGGACACACAGGATCCGTTGACAAGTTACCCTGACGACACACTTTTCACACAATCCTGACATAGGTGTCACTATAATCCTTTTGATCATGATTTTTGCTGGCTTCATCGAACTAGCGAACATTGTTCGCCGAACAATCAGATCACACTTTTACACATGGACATGATCGTTCAAATTATTAACTTGGATTCTCAAGAAGACAAGATGGGATAGGGTGGATGTTAAAATTGATCAATTGTTGGGGACATTTTTCCGATAGTGAGATCGGATGACAAATTGGACTCTCTTCGAATGACACTAGCTAGATACATTTTGCTTAATGTTCAGAACTGGGAGATTTTCTCTGATCGCTTCGATAATCTTCGAATTGTCGAATTATGTCTATGAGGTCATTTCGATAGAAACATTAAGAAAATTCATGAGAACACTAGAGTCAGATGGTAGATTGGTCGTATGATTCCGTTTTGAAGAAAAGTGTGCTAACATTCTGATTTCTATGGGAGGCAAGATCATCGATTCGAGCTTTCTACTACAAACTGATCATTTTCATGATTGTTCTTTCCAAAAAAGATAGCATTTTGATACACTTTCTTCGTTCGAAGAAATGACTTATGAGAGAAAGGTGCTAATTTTGCGCTCATGGCTCGCCAGTTAGACGGTAGAATTCCTAGTCGAGCACAATAATGATGATTCAGATGTGAGTATCCTTGATTAGTGTGTGATGGAGGCATCAAAATCGAAATCTGATGATGAAGATAAAACAGAGGATACCGAAAAGCTGTGTTATATATGCCATAGACAAGCAGACAATCCGACTAATGTGGATGGTTGTATGCATTTATTTTGTTTTCAGTGCATCAAGGACTGGTCTGAACGAACCAACAGATGTCCAACATGCAGAACGCCATTCAAAAATATTCTCACAAACATCACACCTGAAGGAACAAATGATAAAATAGCTGTTTCACATGGTCTTTTCTCCAAAGTATTCAATTTCTTCGGCAAAATGTTATCCCCTGCTCGACCCGTTTCTCTGGAACGTAGAACTGCCCTGATTCCCAGTGATTCTGAGAGTTATCATAGTATAGATGAAGTTCGTCGACGTTACGGAGAATCCATCTCACGAAGTGAGAGTAAAGAGGAAGAGGATGATATCCAATTGGTCATGATACCAGGTGAAGTTCCAAGTGGTGAATTGAGTCAGTTTCCCGATCTATCCAGCTCGGAGGGTCCAGATCAAGTAATTCCTGCAGAGACGATAGCACCTACCTTGGAAGCTGAGGAAGAAAAAACTGTGGATATCAAAACCACGAAAGAATAAGGATCCATGAAAGATTGAATTGAGCTGTCCATGGATTTTATTCTCTTCAACTGTGAATTTTCGTCAAGTTAAAAAAGATACATTTAAGAGCTAAAAAGAGAGAGCAAGATACTGGCAATCTGTTGAGAAACCTTTCCAAGTTGGAGGAAGGTTGATCAGGGTTGAATTACAAAAAAGTGTAGCTACAAGCTACCGCAAAGGCGATAAAAAAAATTAAGATAAAAAACACATGCAAAGCGCATAATGAGTCAAAAAAACTTTGGAATAATGGATGGATTATTATAACTGAGACTAGAAAACAAGGTACGTTAAAGGTCAACAATTTTTCGATTTCTCTCACGCTAAGTCGATTTTTCCTCTTCGAGAGAGCAATTAGTCATTCGATATTATGTCAAGTACAACTCTTTCGCTGGATTGGAGTCGAAGTGACCATAGGTCGATCTGATCGCTGCCAATCACCACCTCTAGACACATGACCAAGTTTCGAAGAGGTCTGCTCTGCATCAATAACCACAAATGATTGTCTCTCTTCTGGACGGTAGAGAATTCTTTCGGAACTATTGTTTGAATTAGGAGATCGTCTTGAGTATTGATTCAGCAGATGTTCAGCTTGTTTTTGGGCTTCTTTCAATCTCAAGTCGGATGAAAATCCTGGTCCGGAGCTACCCGTTGCCTCATCCATAAGATCTTTCAGATTTTTCACTTTTCGCTGAAATTCGAAGCTCTTCTCTTCTAGAGCTAGCAAACCTTTGGTTGCATCTTTAGTCTCATCAGCAAAGCTTTTGTCACTGCCTCTCATCTCTTCAATTCGATTAGTATTCCTTCTGTTGATACTTGAGACTGAATACGTTGTTTTTTCAATTGTTCTCTGGCCGAGTAAAAGTTGCTTTACACGTTCTTCGAGTGTGGTTATATCTGCCTTTAATTCTTTGATTTCAGCCTCTTTATCAACATTCCCATTGGCAAGCAGAGTTTGCTGATATTCGGCTTCCTTACGCTTGAGATTCGCCAAATTCAATTCTGCCTCCAGTTGCTTAACTCGCATCTGAAGTGAGCTCATAGTCTCTCGATTCTGAATCAACGAGTGACGGTCGGTTTCGATAGCACCACGGAGATTCGATTTTTCTGATTTAAGTTCCTCAATTTTTTCTCTAAGTCTTCTCACTTCTTTATGAGCATCCACTGAGGCACTATCACGCTGATGTCCCTTGTCGATGAGGGTGGCTATTTCTTTTTCGAGGTCACGAACACGGTCGGAGCAGCGTTTCAATTCCAAAGTCGATTCGTTGAGAGCAGAATTGAGCCGCTCAGTAGTTTTTTGGAGATCTTTCACTTTCTCTTTCAAAGTATTACGCTCTTGTTGTATTGATTCTTTTTCAGCTTCCAATTCGTCATTTATCTTGTTCAATCTATAAATCTGAGAGTCAGAGTCAACCTTGATCGCCTCTAACTTCTTGATCCTATTTTCAAGCCTCTCTTTTTCATCTTGATACTCCTTGATGCAAATAGTTTTTTCTCGAACTTCGGATCTTGATTCTACTAAAAGTTTATCTTTTTCTCTTGCTAACTTTTTGTTGATAGACTCCAAATTTTCAATTCGTAGGGCCAGTTCTTTCTTTTCATTTGCTAATTTTTTCATATTCTCTTCGAATTTCTTGACTTCTTTGGACGAATCTTCCAACTTATGTGCCATCAATTTTTCCTCTCGCTCCATATTACGCAAACTTTCTTCCAAATCTTTGTTTTTCTGCTTCAATTTACGATTAGTATCCCGGAGCAAATCAGCTGACTTCTCTGCACTTTCTAGGCTAGTTTTCAGGTCGTCTCTCTCGATGGAGAGACTTTCGATACTAGCGAGGCGTTCAATGATCGCCGATCTTACAAATTCTGGGTCCAAAAGTTCTGTATCGAGCATGGTCGATATGAGATTGGAATGGCGATCTTTACTGGGCACTATGTCATCAAACTGAATCTCACTCTCATTAATTGTCACATTTCCAAGTTTGAGGCAGCTTCTCAACACACTGTTGAGCTTGGTCAGGTGATCTTCGATGACTTTCTTATCATTGGTCAAACGATTGATCGTCAACTCGGTGGCACTCAATCTGGCCCCATAGTCACGTAAAATTCTATCATGATGCTCTAGATCATCTTTTTTTCCTTCTAATTCCTCTTGTAAACTTAATCGTAAATCATCTAGACGCTTTATTTCTTCCTCTTTCTTTTCCGAAGTACTGTTAGCTAGTTTGAGTAGATGTTCAAGATCTTCAACTTTCTGTTTGAGGGAAACATTCTCTTTTTTCAATTTTTGACGATCAGCCTCCGTTTCGAACATAAATCTCATCTGATCCACAAATTCATCCGATATATTCCACATTTTTTCCTCAATTATCTCTGCTAGTCTCGCAGCCATCTGTGTGTATGTCAAAGAGAGAGAGAGAGAGAAACAAAAATGAATGAAATTTAAGAATGAATAAAAAAAGAAGCGCCGAAAATTTTCACACTGCTCACACTCATCATCCTTACCTTTCACATCAAGTCGAACACTACTGTATATCTCTCAACGGTGAGGCAGTTGGATCAATGGCACTCTCTCCGGTGAATGAAAACACCACACAATTATCATCAATCAAAATTAATTGGACATCAATTAAATTCACGATACAAGACACCTTAAAAAAATTATCATTTATCGAAACTTTTTTTGTTCCGAAAAAAATTTTTGAATTTGTTGTGACTTGCCACAAGTTACCATAGCAACTATACTCATGCTGCCATCTACATTAAGTGAAACTTTTTGATCCAGAAAAAATTTTTTTCAATAGAAACTTGATTTGATCAAGTTTTTGATCGTGGCAATGTTGGCCTGAAAAACAGGAGCCCTTCAGATTGTAATCATTTCAGATCCACATTTGATCTGATTTGTTTTTTTTTGTCTGTAACAGGTAGTTGATTAAGTGATCATTGGTACAGTGAAGTCTACGAATTAATTTGGTTGATCGTGAATGCATGTGCCATAGTTGGTGAACTTTTTGACGAAAGTAGGAGAATAAGTTTGAATGTATAACATGGTGTGTGCAGCCAATGTTCGACAGAGATGGTGATAAAGAAGGGCGATGTTTATTTCTATTCTTTTTCATTTTTTATTTCTCCTTCTTCTCCATGGTAAGTGATCACTAGGGTGTGTCCACCCAGATACCACTTCGGTGGTGACTAATGCTTTCCATTTGATTCTCTGCAGGTGTTCATGGAGAAGAATATCGAGGTCTCTTTCTGGGGAAGCTCAATACTTACGCTCATCAAGTCTCCGGAGATGTATATGCAGTTGATGAGTACACACTTTTGATTAAAAACTTTTTTTATGATGGATTGGGGACCGGTGAGTTGTTAATCAAGTTGAGTGAAACCATTCATGCTCTGATGCTTATTTTGTGGATTTCAGATGCTTTTTTCTGGGCTGGTGCAACCGTACGTCCAAGCAATTTGGGATTTTTAGTGGCTGATGAAACTGGGAGAACAAATAAATTAAGAAGATATACCAATGAAGATATTACTATAAGACTGCCAGAAGATAAGAAACTTCGAACAATCAAATGGTTCGCAGTTTGGGACATTCGAGATCGTCGAAATTTTGCTGATATTTTCATTCCGGATGGCTTTGAGCCCCCTTCTCCTCAGAGAATCTCTGAACTCTCTCGACTTTCCAATGGTGTACAATCAGGGCCAGTCATAATTATTGATTCAAAAACAATCAAGATTCCTGATTTCCAATTTGACGGTGAGGCTAAAAATACTTATTTCTGGGTTGGGGATGGCCCACAGCCTCATAGCTCTGGCAAGAAAATTCCAAATGAAAGAGGATAGTAAGTAAAGATACCAAAATGATCTTAGCAAATTCTTAATTAATTGATATTTTCGTCAGTCTTGAATCTCTTGGATCATACAAAAATGAAGAAATCATTTTGGAACTGCCAGGAGAGATGTCCGTTTTCGATATTGACTGGCTTTCGGTTTGGAACGCTGAGAGAGAACTCAATTTGGGATCTGTGATAATACCGGAAAGTCTGAATATTCCACCTTCACTTTTCACACTAATTGTAAGCAAATTTTGAATTTTTCTGATTCTCTTCTCTAATCCACCTCTCTATCAAAGAAACATGAATCACTTTTACCAAACTGTGAGCAACTGCATAAGAAACTCCAAGTCAGCTGGGAAATTTTTGGTCCTCAAATAACGCTAGAACTTGTGGGACAAATCGATGATAGTGACTATATCGCCTTTGGTCTGAGTGGTTCTGATAACCAAACTCAGATGATCGGATCAGATGTAGCCATTTCTTACATGAGTGGTCATCTTGGCTATACTCATGACTATAACATCACGGATAAATTTCCTGTAAGCGGAACTCTCCAGTGTTACTCTACCAGGTCTAACTTCTCTTTAAATCATTCTTAGTGCACAAATGTACTCGGCTTACATAAAGGTGTATGTCAAGATAGTAAAGTTGGAGGTGTTGATAATTATCAAATCAATACTTATACAAGGATGGATGGACTTACTAAACTCACCTATCGGAGGAATTTGATTAATACAGGTTTGTTAAGAAAAGTTGCATGATTAACTAAGAGCTAGAAACTAACTTGTGTTGAATTTTGATTTCCAGGAGATGAAGGGGATAAAATTTTCAACAAGCAAGGCCAATCTCAAATTATTTGGGCAATTGGCAAACTCAACTCACTCAAAGAACCAAGAATGCATTACATTTATCCCAAAGGAAACGTTTCTCTCGATTTTGGCCGGAAATCTACAAAAAACTGTTACCACTTCACCAAATCGTCAGACCGCTCATTTATCACACTTTTTACGAATGCTAAACGAAAATCTTGGGGTCCTCTGAGAGTTTTCAACCAATCATTGACCACATTTTACGCCAGACTCGGTGCTCCTGGAGGCCATCGTGGTTATTCAAGCATAACTGGATCATCATCCTCAGGCTTAGTATGGTACATCAATGGATTGATGGCTCCAACTCTCTTTGTGAAAAGAGGTAGAACTTACACTTTCCGAATTGAAGGAGGCAACAATCCTCAAAACGCTCGATACTATCATCCACTGTACATAACCGATGATCCTTTGGGTGGCCTCATTAAGCAGACTGATGAAATGAGGCGTAAAACTCATGTCTATTCGGGTGTTGACTTCGATCGTAAAGGTCGACCCAACCCTACAACATCGGGACGATTGTGCTTGTGGTCTGTTCGAGATGGGACCGATTCTCGACGATCGGATGACTTTCACACTTTTATACAATTTCGCAATAGTCTCAACTACTCATGCGAGTATGGTCAACCAGGTCTTCTCTTGTGGACTCCGAATGCAAGTACACCTGATATTGTCTACTATCAAAGTTATACTCAACGTAATATGGGAGGCAAGATACTCGTTTTGGACGATTTCACTCTGCTACCTGCTTATGCGTCCTCCAGCAATCTCATCAATTTTTACCTGCCATTCTCACTTGTTTCGATTATTTTCACGACAGTTTGTGCAATAAAACTGCTATCTTCTTAATGACTCGAACTAAATCCACAACTAACCTACGCTAAACTCGTATATAGTAACATAAGGGGCGTGAGAAGATCATTAATAAATTAGGTTTTATTTCTATATTAAATAGATATAAGATATTTGCCTTGCAAAATGTGTCGTACAAATCGATCAAATATTATAGCTCATGATGAATAGATTATTGCGAAATGGATTAGATTGAGATTGATTTGATTTGATGATAATGGTGATGATCATCATCATTTGGTTAATAAGTAAGATCCTAATCACAGTAGTGAGTTTCACTGAGGATTCATACCTGAAGATTCGCTAATTCAAGATGATAAAACGAGAATCATGAAAATCATGAAATGCTTGAAAATGATAGGCGATATTAGATAGAACCACGATGTATTCGCATAGAGCAAATAAGGTGTAGACACCAGGTTCACAGTGCCAATTGTGGCGAACATAGAAATATGATGCAGAAAGGATTGAGATCATATTGATTAATCTAAGAAAATGCTTGGCTTTCCGTGACTTTGGTCTTCCGATCAGTCGATTGGGTGTAATAAACATCCCTAAAAGATTGGCTAAGATAAAAGATGTGAAGCTAGTTGCATGAACTTGAAAATTTTCCGTAGAAGAGATGAATGTCAAGCCAAGAAGGCAACTGATTTCCACCCAATTCAGTAACAGGATTACAAATGATCGATGAAAGTGAACATAATACATGAACATGACGACATATCTTGGGGTAGAGTGAAGGGCGATACAAATTCTCCAGACATACTTTTGAGGTGCATAAGATCCAACAGCAGCCGAGACAGATGGTAGATAATTTGATACATGACAGTGGGTTGACGTGGAATCGACAAAATTGAACAATAAGGACCACAGAATACAAAAAATGAAAGCTAAAAAAGGTAAAGATGCGGTGACAATCGCAATCTTTGGAAATGCTATCTCAACCAACGCGGAATCATGTTTGTCAAGCAATTTGTAATTGTTTGAGGATCGCATCAAAACGTTTGGCTGGAAGATCTCAATTCAATATCACCGGATAAATTCGATCGATTTAAAGGATGTAAAATTCGAACTGCCTCCTAAATCAGGAACTGTTCGAACCAACATTGGATAATTTGATTCAGATTTACTATCTTCCACGTTACTTGCCCTCATTGAAACACTGATCCTAGCTGGTTGGAATGTTGATTTTGCCTCATCATCAGTTCATAATACACCAACAACACTCGATATGATTGCTCAAAACATTTTAAACCATGAATATCCATGAATATTAGGATTCATCAAAACATGACGGTGTCAACAAATGAAAGTTACGTCAAACAGTGTGAGGCGTGACTTGTGTGGGGCCAACATGTGAGCGCCTCTCGTTGATGAGGAAAGTTTGCAGATTGCCTGACAATCATTGCCATCGTCTTTTTGAGGAATCCTTTTATGAAACATGGTCATTTCTTACATCGACATTGTCTGTCTTCTTTTTCGTATGATTTGAACATTGAATAGTTTTATCTGGTCAGTCAAGAGTGAATTGTTGAGCCAGAAAACAGATTAGTCAGAATCGAGGCTCAAAAATTTACTCTTGACTAACCAGATAAACTATTCAATGTTCAAATCATACGAAAAAGAAGACAGACGATGAACTGATCACAAAAGAAAGAGATCTTTTTAGTAGAGCTTATGTTTTCGATGGAGGAAATGAGCTGAAAACTTTGACCAAATTGAATTCTGATGTGACATCAGTTCGTGCCCAGCATCCTCAAGGTAGTGGAATTTCGATAACATTTCGCCTTAGTTCAACAGTCACGTGGGGTCATCCGGAAATGTTTTGTCTTAACAACACCCAGATGAGAAGAAATTTGCAGCACCTTGGCATGTTCCAAATGGGCCGATATCTATTCGATCGAGCAAATAGAAGAAAATTAGCTGCCGAATTTTCAGTCGAACTGTGGCCTGGTATGATAACGGCCATCACTGAGCATGATGCAGGAATTTCGATGACTCTTGATGTCATACATAAAGTGGTTCACACTGATACGGTACACACGATGCTTCGTGAAATGTTCACAAGTGACAAAAGTTAAGGAAGATCAGAATGGAAAGCTCGTCAAGAATTGTCTGGAAAAATTGTTCTTGCTGGTTACAGTAAAAAGACTTATAAGATTGACGATATTGATTTCGGTCTCAAAGCGAGGACTTAAAGTTAAACTTTCAATTACAGGAACGAGGAGATAACTTTGATTGAATATATGAAAAGGGTTCATGATGTAACAATCCTGGATCAGAGTCAACCACTACTGATTGTGAGCCTACTTAGAGACAACGTCGAGGTGAACAAGAGGATAACATTTATTTGGTTCCTGAACAGTGCCTTCTCACTGGAATGACTGATAAAATGCTTGCTGGTTACAAATCGAAAGCATCTATGGCCACTGTTACTCAACAGAATCCAAGAACTCGTGTACAAACTTTGAACGATCTGGTAAAGAGAGGATCAAAAATGAGATGGAAGGCTGGGGTCTACAGGTTGACCAGAATCTTTTGATGACAACCAGTCCTTTTCAGTATGAGAGGGAATATGATGATTGATTTAAATTTTAATACAAACGATGGGAGCGCATCAAATGGCACAAAAATATCACCAAAAAGAATGTGTGATAAACTTACAAAAAAATTTTCTCATTATATCAGTTACAAAATCTACACTCTTGAAAATCACAATTGAATGAGGATCAACAACATGCCAGAGATTGATAACGCTTTCATTCAAGTCAAAAACGGATCAAGGCTGTGGAATATTTCTTTTTCGTTATCAATCCGTTGGAAAGAAAATTTCATCGGTGTAACCAGGATAAGGGGGAGACTTGGCTAAATCATTGAGATCGAATGTTGGAAAATTCTCCATTTTATCTGCCTCCTCATCCATTGGTCGGTTTCGTTTGGATGAAGATTTTTCTATTCTAACACACTCGTTCTGGATAGCCAGTAGATGATCAACCACTGATCTTTCATCATTTTCTATGACGTTTGCATTTCGAAGAGTGGTAGGGAGATCAAAGGTATCTATGGATGAGTTTTCGGTAGCTTTTCGATCCCCATTGGTGATTGGTTTTGATGATCTAGGGCTTCGAGTTGATGAGATAGGGTCAGAGAAATTAAGAATAGGATCCTTTGACCCAAATGCCAAGGAACTATCCGTTGTCGAGAGAGGACTCAAGTCGTCATCCAGTTCCATGCCTGAACTGAATCGTGTAACGGCTTCGTCATTTGGGGATACCTCAAGTTCGTTGGGAATCTTTCGTTGGGTAGTTGTTCCACTTCGGACTAGAGTGGGTTCATTGTTGAACTGACCAGAATTAATCTCAATTTCCTCTTCATCATCGTCCGCTTCGATGGTAAACGCACTAAACTGCTTATTTCCCTAGGAAAACATAAAAATATAATCGATGTAAACTCAAAAATCTTGATAACACAACCATGTTACTCACCATTGATTTCTCTTCCTCCGAGTCTGTTTGCTTAAAGGAGATCGAAGATACTATATTCCCAATGCTTGAGTCGACATCTTGACCAATGGGATCAGGCTCTTGAGTGGAGTCAACATCCATACTGAATGACGGCAAACTAGTGACACCAGGAGATTTTGTACTGCTCTTGTTAATAATCGTACTTGGAATTTCTTTACTGGGTTTCTCAGTTTTGTTGGAATTTTTCCTTCGGAGCACCCTTCTCATATGCTTATTATAACATAGTTGCCATTCACTTTTAGGAATATCTACAATCAGTTTCATGGATAACTTTTTATCATCTTTATCAGGAACGGTGTTGGTTGGTGGTTCTGTTTTGACTTTTTCTCGAGGTTTGAACTTAGAAGAATCCACAGAACTATCATCAGACTCATCACTGCTGTCAATGATCGCTTTTGACTTTCTCTCTTTGCGATCTTTTTCAACCAGACGCTCTTTGGCTCTGAGAAGTTTCTTCTTCTCCTTTTCTCTTTCACGATCTCGCTCAGCTGATTCTCTGGCCTCTCTTTGGGCTTTGGCTTTCAATCTGTTTTCCTCTTCCGCCTTCTCCCTAAGAATCCTTTCTCTCCGTCTCTGCTCTGCCTCTTGCTGACGCTTCTTATTCTCTCGTTCTCTTTCCTCTCTCTCCTCTTGTTCCCGTTTTCGCTTTTTCTCATTGAGTATCTTGTTCATTGCCCTAGCCTTATCAACCCCATATTTTTGTTCATAGTTTTGATTGACTAAAACATAACGCTGCAAGAAAAGAAAAATTTGTAACCCTTCTCAACAAGAAAATACCAAGCAACTTACATTATATAATCTATCATGATCCTTTGTCTTAAGATGATCCTCAGCGTGAGCCACATTGGCCATGAAAACCTCACATATTTTACAAAAGTAGCCTTTGATCGGCAAAATAAACTGAGTGCCTACCAAGAGAAAGTGATATGAATTTAGGGATGTGATAATATGAGATAAGGGTAGTCCATCTCATTTTCCGAAGAAAGATAAGATTATCATCTCAAGATAGAAGTAAAAAACCTATCAGCTACAACTAACCTTTGATTTGAATGGTTTCGCAAGGCTGATCTGGAGAAACTTTAGGCTTTGGTTTGCAGAACTTTTTGGAAATCCAAGCTTGCTCACTGGGATCGATTTTACCAGAGTGAGATTTAGAATGTAAATGCTTCAAATAAGCGTCTAAATCAGAGTGGATCTCGTTACACTGTGAGCACCAGTGACTACCAGGATCAAAGAATTCGTATCTTGGGGCTGAGGTTGAGAATACTTCACTGGCATCATATTGGTTTTCTTCTTCCAGCATACTAGTTGATGTAGGGGATGAGGTTGCTGCTTCATTACTTTCCTCTGGCATAGGTTCTGGTTCCTTTGCTAGTGCAATCTTTTTATCAATTTCGGACATTTCTTCCCTAAGTTCATGCACTCTCTTCTCAGTATCTTGCTGGAGTCGCATATTGTCCTTATAAGTTTGGTCTCTCCACTCTCGACCATCATGCTTCCTAGTAATATCCCCCAAAGCTTTACTAGTACGCTCAAGAATCGAGTGAAGCCTGAGAATTTGTTTATGTAATGTTTCTCGTTTCTGGAAGAAAAAATGAAACAAATTATAGTAGGCAATAAAATATTGCGCAAGGTTACGCAACCAGTATCAAATTTACTCACATCAATAAGCTCTTGAAGCTCTTGTTTCGTCAATACAAGAGATGATGATGATGAGTTACTCATTTGGCTAGTATTCTTGATCTGTAAATTTAACCAGACGAAGAAAAAAAATGAACCAATAGAAGCACACACAAACAGTGACTCAAAAGATCATGATGAAATAATGATTCCAATATGAAGCCTCACCTTTGGTATCCTCAATGAGGAGATGACGGTTGTCTCCGCCTGAGAAGGTGCGGGCATGATCTGAGATTCTCGTAGCTCACTGTTATGAGCCATTCAAGATGATGATCACCCCAATAATACTTAAAACAACAAAACAATTAAATTAATCCACTCATTAATTAATTTATCAAACACTCAATTGCAAATCTTTTCACTTTCTTCTTCATCATCACCAAACACATACACAAACATATATACACTCACACACACACGCATACATCAAACACTCAAGAAAAAGTCTCGCGCACAAGTCTTGAAGCGCCTCCTACTTTCTAACTCTTTTCTTTTCTAGCTCGCTTCGAATTCTATTCTTTTTTTTCCCCTCTTTTTCTAGGTTTTTAAAGAGAAGGAAAAAGAAAAAGAAAAAAGAAAAAGCTAATCGATTGAGATGAGTCAAAGTTGATTCGTTACATTGTCATTTTGTGTTCACAAATTTAAATTCTGATTTAATTTGATTTAGTTTATCATTCGATTATCATTTGATTACAATTTGTTTGTCTCTCTGTGTGTGCGTGGATTGGTGAACGTCGAGCGAACTAGTACTAGTGGTCATCATGATGATTGGTCATCGAGATGCGACGAACAGTTTGATTCAAGAAGCGTTTGAATTGGCAAGTGAGGATGAAAAGTTACGAAATCAATTGGTGGAAGCTGATGAAGAGTGTAAACTTCTTCAGAGAGAAAAATATGAATTGGATGAAATTTTAGCTCATATGCAAGAACAGGTGATGACAGGGAGAATAAATGAGAAGCTCATCGAAGTGAAGGAGAAACATTTGAAGGATTTGAAAATGATTGCTCATAAGATACGTTCACATATGCAATCAATTGATCCTATCATGGCTTTTTATGTTGTTAATATGCTCAATTCAACTAAATTGATGAGCTCAAGAGCTGATGAGGATTCAAAATTTTGGTCAAAACTTGTTAACGATGCCGTAACAAGTCGATTCGGCAATAACCAGATGGATCTTAACAAACTCAAGAGGCAAGTAGAGTTTGCGATGGAAAAAATGAAGAATGGAGCAGAGCAAGCCACTAAAAGTTTATCAAACGATTTGAATAAACTGCGAAACCTCATAATTGAGACTAAGGAGCTCTCGAAAGATGATGAAACTCTAGAAAATTTGCCATTTCCCTCCTACGATAATATTCCTCAAACTCCTCCTGGAAGTCAACCAAGACAAAGTAGCCAACCAAAAGTAGAGAGGAACTCTCCAGCTCCAGCTCTAGCTTCATCGAACTCGAAGACAATGTTGAGCTATAATCGTGCACCAATTCAATCAATGCGTTCAATGCCGCCAATGCCACCAATGCCACCAATGCCACCAATGCAACCAATGCAACCAATGCAACCAATGCAACCGATGTCACAGGATTTTGATGCGGAGCATTCCAAACGAATGATGATCAAGAAACTTCGCGAAGGAGCCGATAAGCCCATTTCTCGTCCAGAATTTGAGAATAGTTCTGAGGATGCTAGGACCAAGCGGCGTAGAACTTTCCAAGAAGCCCCTGCTGGCTCTCACAGTCCAGCACAATGGCAGTTGATTATGGAGTCTGAGAATTCTGCGAGATATTCCAACTACTATCAGAACAAACCTCAGAACGTTGTTGATCACCTGAAAAACAACGAAAAAATGGCTCCTCCTACTACTAGTAATGTTCCGATTAACAAGATGAGCGAATGGAATATGGTAAATAATTCTGAAAATTTCCAAAAGCATTCCAATCATATTTCTAATAGAGCTAGGAATGATAAACAAATGACAAATGAGAAAATGGCTCCATCAGATTCGATTCCTCAGCGAGTCAAGCAAGGTAGCCGTCAGTCCTCGCAGGACGACACTCAAAGGTCAACACAATCGAGGGGTCTTTTACACGCTGAAATGCGCAAGATGGCTGATCGACCTCGGAATTCAATGGGCTTCGAGGACGAAAATGAGAAGGTGAACAATCAAGAATCCGATGATGGATTCTTTACCCCACCCATGCAGTTCGATCGCCAAGATAATTCTGATGTATTCGATACTGGCTTCCAAGCTTTCACTCAAACACAGCCGAGCGGCGGTGCTATGGATTTACTCTTCGGGTCCAACGAACCTGACCAATCTGGATTCATTGGTGATTCTTTTGCCTTCCAATGATCATCATCGATCTACAAGTGCTCCACAATGGGATATCAACCCTCACCAAAGAGCAGCAAAATATCAGAATTATTGCTTCTTCATTATCTTTCCGCTCATCACAAGTTTTCTTTACCTGCAGCTGTTGGAATTTGCGCCAAAATTTAGGGCCAAAAAATTTTCGCGTTTTGCTGCCACCTGGAATACATACATTTATTCCAGCAATGCCGTATAAGTTACAAACAATTTAAAACAATGAAGAAGGGAAGGAAAGAAGAAAGTTCAAGTTTCACTCCCGAAGTTGGAAAGTTTTCAATGATCCCTACACCTTCTCTCAATCAATCCCTTGAAGTTTCTTTTTATCATTGATTACCCATTTTTTGTTCATATTTTCATTCAATTAGCCTCGATTTATCCTAAGTTAGTAGTTATTATTATTTCTATTTGTTATTCTTCATGTATTAGTGTCAAACCCAAAAATAGTCATTTACATTCCTTTTCCAGAGGCTGAGCATCACTACTTATGGAAATTCCTAACATTCCGTCTCACCAGTGACAGCGTTGAAATTTTTGAAATCATGTGACCAATATAAATCTCATATGTAATCAATCAGCTTAGTATCATGATGATTCTGATGTGATATATATTTATAGCCTTAAATCATTAAAAATTTCAGGTGGAAAATTTATTCAACTCGATAACTTTTGACTGTGTGTATAAATTGCTAAATTTTTTAAGTGAACCAAAAAATGTTTGGTAAAAAGAAGAAAAGACCTACAATCTCAGCTCCAATCAACTTTGAGCATCGAGTCCACACCGGTTTTGATCGTCGAGAAGGTAAATTCGTCGGTCTACCACCCCAATGGGCCAGTCTAATTCAAGCGAGAGCATCGCTTCAAATTCGTCCCAAGCCAATTGTGGACGCTTCCAGCATAACCAACACTGAAATGACCAATCTCAAGGAACGTACCATCATTCGCAACACAACTGGTACATCCATCAAGGGACGTCCACAGGGTGAGCCTCAACGTCGAGCGACCATTGATCGTAGCAACAGTTTGCGGCGAGCAGAATCTCCTCCACATTTGAATGCCATGCGACCTGATCGTGTTCCACCTCCGATACCGGAGAAAGGGAATCATCAAATATTCAAAGTTAGTAATCAGCCTCTTCCTCCTCCACCTCCACCACCCCAAATGCATCCAAGCCAAAGATTCTTAAGGTGAGTGCAAAGCTTTGTCACTTCGCTCTTCAATGATCAGCTATTCACTCTCATTTTCAATTCTCCCAGGCCGATGATGGACCATGGTTACGTGAACCAGATTCAGAATTTAAGCCGGGTGCAGCCAATGATGAACTTTCCACAACCAAACAACATGCAATATGGACCTCCCATGACAAGACCCATTCTCCCTGGTTATCCTGGTCCTCCTTCTTACAGCAGTGCGAGCAGTTCTCCTGCCCAAATGTTACAACAATCGGAGCAACATGTACGCAATGATTTCAATGGTGAAAAAATCAATCCTCAGCCTCATCAAATAGAGCAGCTAACGAATCTCAATCATGATATTCCACCTCCAAACATGCAACAACAACCTATGGCCAACACGTTGCAACAACAAATTCATTCTCTAGGCCATTCTCAAATGCAGCTCTCACAAATTCAAAACCAAAATCTTCAAAATCAAATTATTGTGAATCCACAAATAAAAAATTCCATTCCACAAGTGCCTCAGAGCCAAGTTATCAATCAGTCCAATAATGATCGAAACCAGCAACAGCTTGGTAATTCACATGTTGAACAACAGCAACGGTAAGATAAAATTTTTCTTCCATAATCATGAGGTTAATCATCGAAAATTTTTCACAGTCTGAGCCATGAAGAGTTCAAACGAGCTCTAAAGATGGTTGTCAACCCAGGTGATCCAAGAGATGAACTGGAAGGCTTTATGCTGATTGGTACCGGCTCTACAGGTCAAGTTTGTTTAGCGAAAGAAAAAAGTACAAATCGTCAAGTTGCTGTGAAAAAGATGGATCTTCGCAAGCAACAACGTCGAGAACTTCTATTCAATGAAGTTGTTATAATGAGGGACTATCATCATCCCAATATTGTCAAAATGTTCAGTTCACATCTCATTGATGATGAGCTTTGGGTCATCATGGAATTTCTTGAGGGCGGTATGCTTACCGATATTGTCACACATTTCAGGTAAGCCTTCAACCTCTAATCTTCCTCATTTTCAACTCGTGTTATTTTTTTTGGCCCACAGAATGGATGAAACACAAATTGCAACCGTTTGTAAGCAATGTCTTGAAGCACTATCTTTTCTGCATTCTCATGGTGTTATTCATCGTGATATTAAAACTGATTCAATTTTATTCACCGCTGATGGCAGAGTAAGTTTCGCTGAGTTGATCCCCATTCTACAGTTCAGGTCATTACTCTTCTCTTTTGACAGGTAAAACTTTCCGATTTTGGTTTCTGTGCCCAAGTATCACCAGATGTTCCCAGACGAAAATCTCTTGTAGGAACTCCCTATTGGATGGCTCCTGAGGTGATTGCTCGTCTACCGTACGGAACTGAGATCGACATTTGGTCACTGGGCATAATGGTCATTGAAATGGTGGATGGAGAGCCTCCTCTCTTCGATGAGCCTCCACTACCAGCCATGAGAAAGATTCGCGATATGGATCCGCCAAAAATGAAGAGAGCTGACAAAGTGTCTCCGAATTTAGTTAATTTTGTCGATAGAATGCTGGTGAGAGACCCAGTCCTGAGAGCTACTGCTGCCGAGCTTTTGCAGCATCCATTTTTGAAACAAGCTGGACTACCGTCTCTTCTTACACCACTTCTTCGAACTTTCAGAGCCTGCTAATGAACCAGATAATTCCATGACGCATTCCATGACTACGATTTTAGAAAAGACTAAATATTCATAACGGTGAATCTGATAGACATCAGATCTTATGTACTGTATATCTGACGATCGAATACAATTTTTATAATTATTTTTCTATGTCCATACATGTAATGATCAATAGTGATCGAAAGCAATCTTCTTTTTCTTGAATCCTAGATAGCATTAATCTTGACAATCACTTATTGAGCAGTATATATTGTCATTTTTATCCAATCCATATAAGCAGGAATACTTGTATAGACACCAGGTAGATTGGGCTTAGCACAGCTTATTCCATGAGAGACAATTCCTGCAAGTACCCAGTGACCATCTTTCTCAATCATTAGAGGACCACCGGAATCTCCACTACAAGAATCTATACCACCAGAACTATATCCAGCACACACCATTGTGTTGTAAATATTTCTTCTAATTCCGCTTCTCATGAACATTAGCATGCAATCTTCTGGGTTCATTATCGGAACTTTTGCTACTTGAAGATTTCTCGGCTTCCTGTTTGGACCTGCTAAAAAATTGAGCAGCATATAAGAAAACTTGGTTCTTTTTTTTTGGCAAACAATTGTTATATTTCAATATTTATCAACTCTAAGAGTGTGAAAAACTTACTTATATCAATTCTTCCCCATCCACTGACGGTACCCATCTGACCCGAAAAATCATCATACTCTGATGGCAAGCAGATCGGTTGTGTGTTATCGTTGAATTCAATCGGTTGTTCTAATTCGACTAGAGCAATATCGTTGATTAAAAAATCATAACTGTAGTCAGGATGTACAATGGTTCTTTTAACCGGAAGCTCAACAATTGTTTGATCTTGATCACCATTTTCGTATTTCTCGTGCCTTCCAAGGATCACTTTTAATGAGCCAAACCAGCCTCGTTGACAATGGGCTGCTGTCAATATCCATCGAGAACCAATGATCACTCCACCACATTTTTCTGATGGAAACAAGCCGAAAATTTTGCTCTCTTTCACAATCGCTTGGAAAGGCACTTCACCATAGTAAGCTGGTCTTCCACCAATTACTCTACTTCCCAAATCAACTGGTCTTATTCCACACATAATATTTCTGGTCAACCCGTCTACACTGGTGTCAAAAACAATTAAAATTAACAATAGTAAATGAATCATCTTGGTGAAGAATCGTTTTAAATTCAAATAAATGTTCATTATTCTCTTCATAAAAAGATGGACATTATAAAGTTTCCTCTACAAAAATGAATGTGACCAGTGTGAACTTGTCCACGAGAAGGCTAGATGACTCTTTGCCTAATGCTTCTTGACCTTCACTGCAAACTTCGACCTCCTCATGGCAATGACGATCGCCTTATCATTTTCGTCAATCAATCACTATAGTCCAATGTTGACCAAATTATTTTACTCTTTCCAATTTAACTCTACCATATGCTGCCTCTCTCTCTCTCTCTCTCTCTCATCTCATCTCTATATCCTCTATCTCATCGATGCTGATTAAGGAGCAGCATCTGGTCCGTGAAGAAACTTTGCCCATTTGCGATCATCATTCCATAATCAACTGACTCTCGAGCAATATTCGTTTTCATGATACGAAGAAGAAATCCTGAGAAAACTTTTTCTCTTCCTTACAGAAGAAGAAAAGTTATTCCCAAGCCAAAGTGAGCTACATTTTTTTTTCACCACCCAATCTCAATGGGTCGATCATCATTTAATTTGATTCACATGCTCAAGCAATGTTCATTTTATTTTAACAATGTTCATTGATTGTGATATGCAAGTGTGTGTGTGTGTGTGAAGAGGCAAAAATCAGATGCGAGTGAGCAGGTCGTAAATGTGAGCTTTCTCATATAATCCAGGTGTTTTGAAGGGATCAATTTTAAATGTGTTTATTTTTTCCATTAAGTCATCATCTCAAGATTGAATGATCTGTCTCATTATTGTCATTCACACACTTTGATTACGATTGTCTCGAGTGGTCACTAGTTGTCATCTAAATAGTTAGACATGATTATGATTAGTCAAATGATCAAACTTGTTTGTATTGTATCGGTTTTCGGATTTTCTTTGGCAGCTAAAGGCAGTGTGCCGCTTGATTCTGCATCATTTGACAAGGTAAGCCGGTTTCAAATATGCAAGCTTCCAATAGCCGATAGAGAATAGAGAGATGGATTCATTCAGAACTTTTTGTATAAGATGAAAATAAAATTGTGATGGAGAATGTTGCTCCAATTGATTGAATTAAATAATGTTTCGCCGGAAATCTACTGATTTCCTGAGGTGGACCAATCGGCTGTTCACATCAGTCTTATAACACGTCAGCATTAGATTGCAAATTGGAATGATGATGATGAATATGGATATTGAACATTTTTTTTCCTATTTCATCAACAATTTAATGATGATTATCGTTGAAATTGTTTGGCATTGATACTTTTCCTGGATGTTTTAGTATCAAAATAATTTGTTTTTGCTGTTCACAGGTCATCAATAAATTTAAGGCATCGATTGTTAAAATTGACATCCAATATCCTTATGGCGAGAAGGAGGATGAATTTAAAAAATTTGCTGAATCAATGAAGAATAGTCATGATATATTGGTCGGTGAAGTTGGAGTCCAAGACTATGGTGATCATGAGAATAAAGATTTGGCTGATAGATTTGGGGTGAAAAAGGAAGACTTCCCGGTGGTCAAACTTTTTATGCAAAAAGATTTGGACCATCCCATTGATTACCCATCAGATGCGGAATTCAATGCAGATAAGCTTAAACAGTTTGTAAGGTAAAGTTATCACCGGAACTTATGTTGTTTCCTTCCTCTCTTATTTCACCACTTCCCGTTGAATTAACAAAATTAATGAGGACTTTTTTCCATATCTTACAGAGAGAAAACTGGAATCAGAATAGTCTTAGACAAATGTTTACTAGACTATGATGATTTTGCTATCAAATTTATGACCTTTAAGGATAAGAAGGACCAAGAAAAAGTATTGAAAGAAGCTCAAAGCAAGCTCACTTCACTAACCAAAGAGCAAGACAAAAAGTCAGCTGATATTTATATAAAATTAATGCAAAAAGTCATTGAACGTGGTCCAAAATTTATCGAAAGTGAGGCCGTAAGAGTCAAAAACATAATGGGAGGCAAACTATCTCAGACCAAGAAAGATGAAATGCAGGCCAGACTGAATATTCTACAGAGCTTCATCACAAAGAAAGCCGAGCCTGAGAAAGCTAAAAGTGAACTATAAGAATTTCTCGCAATCTTTTTGATTGAATAAACTTTTCACAATCATTCCATAAAAATTTATCTCTCACAATCTCTTTATTGTTTGCGAAAATTTTTTCCCGATAACAATCAGCGAGCCTTGATGAATAGTTTCGATAGTCTCGTGTCGCACTTGAACTCTCCAGTAGCATTTGTGTTTGCATATGTGTGAACTTGGGTGTTTTACCACACATCCACAGATCTTTTCCATGACCAATTTCGCTACGCTGGCAGCTCTTAGCACCCGCATCAACATGAATAAAACTCATGGATCATCAGATAGACTTCAATTGGCAGCCAGAGACAGAGAAGAGAGAAAAAGAGAGAGAGAAAAAAAAGAGAAAAAAGAGAGAGAGAGAGCTCGAAGAGGAAGTGTGACTCGCGCCTGAACACCAATCTCGCTGTTATTCGAACATCTCACCGTTCATCTGGCGAGGAAGTTGAGGGAGAAAATTCATGATGATGGAATTCTGGGAGCTGTAGGAATTGAATAGTCTGTTATACTTTATACAGAGAGTACTCTCTACTTTTTTATTTTGCTTTCATTGTCAAAGTCATCTCATCTCTGGATAAAAAGGGTCATACATCGTACTTACTCCCTCTTCTCGATAACTTGAGCAATTTTCTTTGTCCATGACTCGTACCTAGATCGGTTTAATCGAATAATCACGCCCTTTTCAATTCATTGTTTTAGTGCCATTGTGATCTACTGAAGTTAACTCAGTGAACGATTAGTCTAGCACCTATTCGGATTTGTTTTACAGTGATTTTTTTCATTTTACACTAAACTCAACGTTATTTCCAACGATGAAGATCGTTTTAAAATCATTACTCATAGTATTGATAATCTCATCTGTGAAATCAAGATCACTGCAAGACGAAGGTTGGTATCTGCAAATCGGGTGTTAGATTGACAAATTTCAATTTTCTACCCTCTCTTTGAAGGATTATTATTAGATGAAGAGGTCCCATCTGAGGAGAGGGAGAGAAGGTAAGTTGATCTCATGATTTTCCCCACTTTCCGGCCTCTGAGTTACTCCGAATATTCTCTCAGATAAACTTACACAGTTTGACCTAAATTATTCACATTGATAGAGAAAATCTTTCCAAAAGACTGAAAATATTCTAAGAATGTAGTAAACAATATTTACGCCAATTCTATTGGGTCTCAGACCATTCATGTTACAATTATAAAGAGTGTGAATAGAGAGAATGGGTCTATTATAGTTTTTCAGAATTGATAAATTGTTTCCAATTAAACAGAAACTCTTTTACATAAACAGAAGATTTGAAAAGAGGAAGAAGCATTGAATTCATCACCGAAAAGTCCGTAGCTTGATTTTTGATCGAATCAGAACCTTTCATAAAACTTTAGCTTCAGTGCCACCATTATCTAGTAAAAACTGAGAATTCATCTAATATCAAATGGGTGTGAATGGAAGAGAGAGAGAGAGAGAGAGAGAATCATTCTTCGATGAATCATTCATTTTCCTGTCTCTCGTGTCATACAAAAATTATTCTCACGGAACATACGAATTTCATTTGTCGTTAAGCTTTCACCCTTTTTTTCAAGAAGTAATTCTCTCTTCTGATCCTTTATCTATTGGATGTACCTCAATTTGACATTCAGAGCAATTTTTCTTGATTAGCCTCTTTACCAATCAACGCTTTTTGTGATAAAGTTACAACTGGGTGCAAACTGAGTTCCTCTTTTGAGCCTTTTTCATGATGATAAATTTGCGCAAGAAAACAGGAGAAGAAAAGGATAACGAAAATCATTCCGACATTCTATAATCACCAAAAATATTAATAATTTTGAAAAATAGTTGTTTGCGACTGGCCAAGCAGAGTAATATATTCTTTTTGGCCATAGTAACGAATGTTCAGTTCTTTGCATCAATGTTAAAACTTTCAGATTAGATTCCAAAAATCATGTTCAAAGAATTGACATTACAACCTCTTGAAAGCTTACTTTTCGTTGAAATTTCATTGGCGTCATCCAGAAAATATTGTAATTGTTTCTTGCTTCATATCCTACTTCGTCCTCTCTCAGGTCGGAAGGGTCGGAATCAGAGGTAACCACGGAAAACATTTCTCCTGCGGTGACAGAACCAACTTCTGCGCCAACAACAATTGGGCCCACCACTTATGGACCTACGACCCATATGCCGACAACTCATGAGCCAACAACAATTGGGCCAACAACAATTGGGCCTACAACTCATGAGCCTACAACACATTTGCCTACAACTCATGAACCAACTACCCATGGAACAGAGCCTACTTCAACCACTACTCCCATCACATTTCCCACAGGGTAAGTTACGATATCATTTAATAAAAGAATATCTAACCTAGATTATATAGTAGGGAGGAGGAGTTAAATGAAACTAAGATATCTTAATAGGAATGTTGCCGATTTGACAATGATTGGACCAAACATTGGAGATAAGAACACAAGACAATGCTCTTTCCTTTTCCAAATTCCTCAAATTCCTTTCCTCATCGCCCTAACCAGCGTTGCCATCAAAAAATGCTACCTTATGGCCAATGTTTGACTCAATCATTATCAAATCGGCAAAATTCCTATTAAGTATGTATAGAATCGAGATCAACTAGAATGACTGATTGTCATTCATGTTGAGAATATCTAACAAGAGAGCAGCTGACTTATTGGAACACTTTCAAGCTAAAAACCTGCACCATTCACCCATAGGCCGACAATCACGAAATCCAAGAGATACTGAACTCACTAAACTGAGATAGTGTTTTTCTTAAGGAGCTTTGAAATTGAGACGATAAAGTGGCTATTTGGAAATCAATCAATCACACACAATAATCGAATTTTGTTGATTAGCAATAACTTCTAACTTTCTATTACTTTGATTGCTCTCGATAGGTCAACTTTTGAGCCAACGACAGAGCCACCCACTACTACAACTAGCCCAACACCCGCACCTTCAGGAACACCTGGAACTAGCTCTGGAACAGGTAAGCCTATCTTTCAATTCTATAGAATATTTGATGCATGGATTCTCAAAAACAGTTGCAGGAATCGTCATCGGAGTGATTGCAGGAGTGGCAATAATAGGAGTAAGTGAAAACAAATATTGTTTAGAATTTTTACAAAAATTATGACCAATTTTATCTCTTTTCAAGGTTGCGATCTTCTTCCTCATTCAAAGAAATAAAAATTGATTGCAATTTGGTTGATTCTTTGGGACAATAACAACTAACTTCTAATTTAAAAGTATGGGGATTCCAATTTTTTCACAATAAACGAAAAATTAACACCAAAATCTCTTGAATGCACTGAATAATTTTTTTTTCCAATAGACTAAATCAAACTCTTACAAAAAATCGCACAATTTCTCCATAATTTTTGACGAGATTTCGTTATGTTGAATCAATCGAAAAATGTGATAGAGAATGAGATATCAATAGAAAATTTATTTATCGATGGTGATGATTCTCTTTCCAATCGAGTATAGCAAGATACACAAACACATAAAACTGATGAGAGACAATATCTCAAGACATAAAATTTTTTGAACGCCATTCGTCACTCTTTATTTTCAATTCGAAATGCAATCCATCTTCTACTTATTTGTGATTACCTAGAAAACATCCCCAAAAAAATGCAAACAAAATTCGATTTCACAGTATGACGATATCGTTGCAACGATTTGCCGGTCTCGACATTCAACATTCTTGACATTCCATCATGTTGCGCATGCTTTAATTGAACCATACAAAACATCAACAATGTTGTTGAATATTGAGGAAACAAAAACGAATGCAAATCATCTCTGTTTGTGACGAAAAGTTTCCGGAATTTTGGATTTCAAATGAATGTCATCTAAAGTGATTGAAATGCTGATGGCAAAATTGTCTAAATTGCCCCAAGTAGCTAGTCTATCGGATCGTGTTATTAGAGTTCTTGGCTGTAATCCTGGCCCTTTCACATTACAAGGTACCAACACTTATCTGGTAGGTAAAGGAGAAAAACGTGTACTCATAGACACTGGTGAAGATGATCATCCAGAATATATTAGCTTGTTGAAAGATGTGCTTGGTAAGAATAAGATCAGCTTATCGAGCATAATTCTAACTCATTGGCATCCTGATCACATTGGTGGTCTCAAGCAAGTACTAGATTTAGTTGATGACAAAGGTGAGTCATTGTTGAAGCTTAATTAACGTTACCATGCTCACACTGTTTCTGTGATTTTTACAGATTGTAAAGTCTATAAATATCCATCAGAAAAGTATGATGATAGACTTTCAGATGTAAAATTGCATTATCTGACTGATGAGCAAGAAATCCGCCCCTCTGAAGACGATGATACTGTGCTGAGGTAGGTGTGGAGTATGATTGATTGTTTAAGAAATGAGACTGTGATTTCGTTTTCTTATTTCAATTTCCTTTCTCTTTTAGAGTATGCTACACACCTGGGCATAGTGATGATCATATTGCATTGCATCTCCTTCAAGAAGATGTGCTTTTTTCAGGAGATTGTATTCTAGGAGAGGGATCAGTGGTAGGCTGAGCGTATTTTAAGCTTTCGTGATATTTGAACCTCTTTTCTAAATTTAAGGTGTTTGAAGATTTATCAGCTTATCTGGAATCATTGGAGAAAATAAAGAAGATTGGCCCCGCGCGCATATATCCAGGCCATGGACTCGAAGTTCTATCTCCTCTGGAGAAAGTTAATGAGTATATAAGCCATCGATTGAGTCGTGAAAAGGAGATAATCCAGACTCTTAACGAAGCTGGTGAAAACGGTATAAGTGTGGAAGAGATCGTTGCCTCCAATTATAAGGTAAAAAAAGCTGCATTATGTTGAGCTAGATTTTTTGATTCACCTCTTCAAATTTCCTTTCCAGCTTTCCCAGAGAGCTCTTTTGAGAGCTGCGGAATGGACTGTCTCTTGCCATCTGAAAAAATTGGTTAAAGACGATGTTGCCGGTAAGAGGAAACATTAGATTGTTTTATGGTCTTGTCTTCAGTACTAATCATCATCATTCTATTTCAGTGCCTTTATCTTCATCTGAAGGAAGTGACGTTCGGTATAGATTGAATAAAGCCAATCCATGATACTCTGTTTTCTCTCAAAATAAATTCTCTCATCATCCGACAGTTGTATGATTTCATTGGATGAAGCTGGGTTTCTCTAGAGAATTGAATTTTCAGCCACGGAACAAGGTCGTAAAAATATTCCAGACACCCTGAAGAGCTGCAGCTCAAATTTGGGCTCACGAGCTTTTTACAAAGTGATTAGAGCTCTCCTAATGATTTTCACTTATCTCTCAAGAAATTGAGCTCATGCTCCCGTTTATTCGTATCCTCCTTTATATTGTTGAAGAATTTTTAGTTTTCAAAATCTTCATTTTTGTTTCAGTTATATTTCACCTATTCATGTTGACTTTTGAAGAAATTTTTACCTTCCATGTATAGACCATCATGGTAATATTATAGGTATAAAGGGCCTAAGATCCGAGCATATAATTTATCTCTTGTTGTACTGCAGCATTTTTTTCGCCAAATTTTCCTACTTTCAAACTCATCTCTGGTTATCAGAGGATCTGCTACCAGCAATCGAATGCATGCGAATCCGATTCCAGGGGTGAAGCCTTATTCCCCACATGACATATGCCCTGGACTCGAGCGACGATATCCGGGAGCATATTATATATGTTTTAGATCCAGAAGAAGTGAATATAAAGTTGTTCGAAAAATGTTATCAATTCCTTTCAGTATCCTCGCAGGATATGGTATTAGCAAGCTTTTGATGATTCCTATTCCAGACACAAGCATGATCCGTCAATTCTTATCACCACTCCTAATGGTTATGGTGGCGATAGTTTATTGTTCATCAACTCAATTTAGAGCACTCTCATGGCTGATTCTCCCTCTATTCTTCGCTAGAAATGGGTTCAATTGGGTTTTCATCAACTATCTTCTCTTGATAGCGAATGGACCTTGCACTGGCATTTTGCATAATACCTATCAAGCTGCCCGATTGTTCACATCATCGTTGATTATGCAATACAATATAACTTCTTTGCTCATCAAAAATGTCATGGAATTATCTCGAAGAACAATAATAGCTATGCAAGAGTCTCAAGAAGTGCTTGTTATAGAGGTCGATAAACTTGACGAAGAAATGAAGAAATTTGACAATTCCACTGAAAATAAAGAGGGAAATGAGTACCTGCTCAAGCAGATGGAGGATCGTGATAAAGAAGAAAATAGTGAGTTGATTGCAATTTTAAACTGAATTCATGAAATTTTCTTGGAATTATCATCACTCGCTAATTTGTTTAGGGGATCGAAATTCGCAAGAATTCTGTCCTAATTATCTTACAAAACTTGCATCAGGACTGGAAAAGATTTTTAGTTAATCAGTTAATTCCTGAAGCATCAATGATAATGATTATCTGTAAGTCACAGCTTGATGATGAATAGAAATTGAATGGTGACCATATGAACGCTATTGAGACTGACAGAATTTTCAATACATTACATTGGACAGTTTCTGTGATCTTCAATGAAGAGCCACTTTGAGTCTGAATTCTTGAATTTACTCTTATCATTACATTAATTCGCATATTCTCATTCTCTTCCTCAGCAAATAAGACTGCAGAATTGAGGAAAACTTTCGAGGAGGCTGAAAAGGCTGACAATTCGAGTGGTAAATTTGGTGCAAAGCTTCAAAAAACTTTAACATTGAAATGTGAAAATATTACCTCACTATCAATAGTTTCGGTTTGTAAAAACACCTTTGAAGGGCTGATCCGCAATACTTCTAACGAATATCTTAAGGAGAGATTTAAGGAGGGGGAGAAAACAGCTTGTAAAGTCAAAGAAGAGATCGGTCCTGATGGTAAGCCTATTAAAGTTTGTACCTTACGGGAATATCTTGCTGATTGGGCTGGAGCCAGAGAAAATCTTGGAATTTTCTTACAAGACGTAAAAGGTGGACCTTCCACCAAAATTATACCTACATTTTACGTACCTCAATATTTTAACTTCACTGCTCCTGAAGATCTGAAAGAGCAAGCTAAAATTACTTTCAATTTTGTGCAAGTAGTGATGAATTTTGTGATGAAAGTCCTCCAAGTGTTTGCTGAGTTTTTCTTCTTGTGCGCTATTTTCCAGGCAAATACTTATCACAATGATTATTTACTCAAGATATATCAAGATAATCGATATATAACAGCCTACTTCCAACATATTGATGCAAGACGAGCAAAGGCTGGCAAATACAGCCTCTTACCTCTACGAAGTTCTGAGAAAGTTGAATTGCAAGGCAGTTTCGAGAAGCGATTAACTTTGGAAGAGAATCGCGGTCGAATACGCAATTTGACCACATTCCTTCCGATACTTTTGTCCACATTTATTCTCTGTGTTCTCGATTATTTTCTGGCCGATATATTGGAACAATTACGAATCAATTATCGTCAAGTGAAAACTGTTGAGTCTTACATGTATTTTCACCTCTCTATTGAGGGCAATGGCTCATTAGCCAGAGCTCTCAAGAAGAAGTTCAAGAATATCAATACGAACGAGAGTACATATCATCTTCTTTCAAACGAATATATGTTGCCTGATCCACGTTTTACAACACCTTCAGACTATACATACCTCTCAATTTATGGCTTTTTGATAGTGGTATACATTTTCTGTCAGCCTTATATGCTCCGGCTACGTCGGATTATTTGTGCCTACTTTTATCCGAAACGTGAGAAGCAAAGAATTTTATATCTTTACAATGATTGTCTCAGGAAGAGGAGACAATATGATGCAAATCAAGTAGAACAATTACGGCGCCTAGTCAAAACGGATGCATTTGAACGCAATGTCAATATTCTGCATTTTATCGCAGATCTAATACCATTCTGTAAATTTCTCAGATATTTTTCACCAGTTCCCTGTGCAATTTGTGAGGAGAAGGTGTATGAGCGTAAAGAGCGTCATAAGTGTCCCAATTGTGGCCTGAGATTCTGTAAGCGCTGCTGGAGTACTTGCCAAGGAGTCTGTCCAGCATGCTATGAATATGCAAGTCGTAAAGTTTTGAAACAAAGAATCGCTAAAAAGCGTGGACCTGCAAAGAATCAGATTCCTCAGGGTGGTTAGCTGTTTACACCATAATTTTTTTCAACTTTTTCGTTTGGTAATGAACTTTTCCGTTTTATCTTACGAATCAAGATTCTCGAGTTTGATTACAAAAAAACAATCAAATAATCGATCATATCTTTTAAAAGTTAAAAAATTGTCTTTCTGAGTTCTTTAAGGTTTGTTTTTGGTCGGTCCACTTTCGAATTTCATATCTTCCTATGTTACAGCTTACCGTCATCTTGATTAATCGTGGAAAGTTCTTGAGCTCTCTTAACGGTAGCATTAACGGCACTTGTAACTCCATCATAGACATTTGCCCTTTGTAGTTCAGTTAATCCATGAATTGTGGTACCTCCTGGTGAACAGATTTGATCTATGATCTGATTGGGATGAATCTCACTAGATCCCAATAGAGTTCCACAACCAATTAAGGTACTATTGATAATTTTTCGAGCAAGATTTGAATTCATACCATTGAAAACTGCTGAAGTTTTCATTGCTTCGGCAATTGCAATCAACTGTAGACAAGAATTTAAATTGACTCCAATTGAATTTAATCTCGAGACAGCTATCAAGGACAATAAACTTACATAGGCGATTCCACTCCCTGAAAGAGCGCAAACTATATCGATATCTTTCTCCTCCACGAATGGTGCGAAACTTACACGTTCAAGGAGCTTTTGCAGACCTCGACAATCGGATTCCTTTGCTGAAGTCCAAGCCCAAACTCCTTTACCAAATTCCACAGCAAGATTTGGAATAGAACGAGCAATTGAAAATTTTTTCAGTGAAACGAATGCGTTCTGTATGGTTTTCAAAGTTATGCCAGCCATTACTGATACGATACATCCCTCGACAGACTTTCGCAAACATGAAATCATTGGCTTAACAATACTGGAAAATTGATGTGGTTTTACACAAATGAACGCAGTCACATAAGAGTTGGCAAGGAATTTAGTGATATCAGATGTCGGATTTTCGGTAGGTTCCAGAGGTGTGCATCCTAGAGACTTTACTGCATCTTGGTGCCTCGAATAAACATAAATATTTGAAGCACTAATCTCACCTGTTGGTTAGAATAAGAGCACCGAAAGTAAAACCTCCTGTATATTCAATTGAATCTTTTTCACTAACCATGACTGATGAAACCCTTGATCAAAGCGTTAGATATTTTGCCAAAGCCAAAAAATACCAAAGTTTCATTCATGTTGATGGAAGACTGAAGGGAACTGAAAGATTCACCATAAAATTTTTCAAGCAACTATGATTACAAGTAAAGCTCTATGAAAATCTTGATATATATCAATATCTATCAAAAACTATGAAGACTATTTCAATTTTGTATCCATCAGAAGGAGAAAAATCAACTTGAGCTCAGATCAAACACATCTCGATCTCATTTGCTGGCGCATGATCGCGTTTTGGTAAATATGGAAAGCTCACAAGTCAGATGAACCAGGAAACTCGCCATCATCTAGGCTAGTAAAAAGTGGAAGATTATTTTCCAAGAAAAGTTATCATACGATAACAATTCAAAAGAGGCTGAAAAAGTTTAAGAATTTGCATTTAAAACCAATCTTAGTTCATTTCGCTAGTGCTACAACAAGAAAAATATACTGGAGCGTTTTTGTCGTTCTATTAGAACTATTAGAACTTTAATCGAGAATTGGTCAAAATGTTCAGCTATTCCTTTCAGAATTTTTTGACCCGAGCAAACTAGAGTGAAACTGGAAAGTTAAAGAATTTTTATCAGGTTCAATCCCGAAATCGAATTCAATCGAGTGACATCAGTCCTGACATGACTAGCTTCCATAAGGCATGGAACTGTTGAAATATTGGATTGATGAGTACCCCAAGAATTGTTGAATTGTTGATCTTTCTTCATCAAAGATATGAATGTGCGAAATGTATTCGCAGGATTTCTTATCAGATGTGGTATATTTTATGGGAAAAGTTCAATTGAATGATTTCCAACCCTAGCCTCAAAACCCTTCGAAAAATTTATCGAGAGACTACATCCCAATTCAAGAATCAGATTATCTTGTATTCCAAGATGCTTAACTTTTAAATGATCGATAACATTAATTATTTCACCTCAAAAAAAGAGGTAATTTGATTGAAATACAACCTTTGATAAATATTCTTCTCATAGAAGAACCACAACAATATTCAAAATATTAGACAGGTGATGAAAACATAAGAAAATTAGCCCAGTTTTGAGCCCAGAGATCTCGATTTTGAAGAATGATTTTGAGCTTTTCGCATATCTCTTTCCATTCGTTGCCTTCGATGTTCTTCTAGGCGTCTCATCCTTTCTTGAGCTCGTGCCGCTGATAGTGTCTGATCGATGTCTTGCAATTCATCAGAAGCGGCTTCATCTTCCCAGCTTGTCACTGCGATTTCATCTTCGAGATTCTCTAACTCAGGATTCATCTCGAAAGAATTGCTGAGATCAACCGAGAGCTTGTTGTACGCTTCTCTACGAGAATTGTTTGCACCTTGATTTGAATTTGCTATAAAATATTTTCGCTGTTCATTTAGAGAAGGTTCCATGTCTTTGAAGAAATCTTCATCTTCCTGATCTTGTGACGACTGAGAATTGTGGGATAAAAGCTGCTGAGAATGTGTTGCATGACTGTTGCTGACTGTGGTTGCTCCTCGATAAAAACTGTGTCCAGAATTTATTGTGGCTGGATAGGCTGAATAATTAGATGGAGAATAGCTGGATTCAACGTTAAATTTTTTCTGATTAACATGTATAGGAAGAATGCTATCAGAATCATCTCTATGGCGCTTTTTCCAGCACAAAACACGAAGCCATAAATTGAGCAGAACATGGAAAAGTTTCCTCAAAGCAGTAAGTATGGACATATTTTGAGGAATGAATCGGAGTTAGAGGACCGTTTTGATGGAAGAAATGATTCAAATGAAAATGAGCCAGAAAGACACTTCTCCACCGGAGAGATCACAACGAACCCATCTCATTCAGCACCATGATCATGTTCAACGATCGCTGAAAATAAGCATTAATGATAATTATTTCAATCAACTGATCTGAACACCAATCGAATCATCCGATGGCCAATGAACGAGATTACAAAATCAAAACAGTTATCCTTACCATTCAGAGATGCTCAAAAATTTCATCAAACACTAATTATTAACCCAATTAAGCGATCAATTGAAAACATGTTGATATCAAATGTAAACATTGAATCGTAACCAAAGTTTGGTTACCAAACCGAAACCAATCACATGTTTTGTGGACACGCGCAACTCACATTATGTTGTTAACGTGCTTGATTTATGCTATTTTTTGCTATTTTGTCCCTTTAATTTTTGATTGTTCAAAATTAATTTAATTGGTTTAATAAACTTTTCCTCTTGTTAATAATCATCATCATCATCATCTAGATTTTGTTGTTATCATTTTCATTTGATCATAAAGATGCCTAAATCAAAGAGGAACAAAGTTGGTGAGTAAACAATTAGCTTGAGAAAGCACGTTTCAGTAAAAAATCAAAATGTTTGAATGTTTTTCTCATTGAATTTTGTTTGTTTGTTGATTTTCTATTACAGTTTCACTTACCACAACCAGAAAGAAAGGAATGGAATTGAAGAAAAACATTGTCGAAGAGGTTAGAAAGTGTGTAGAACAGTATACCAGCTTATATGTTTTCTCATATATTGATCTGGAAACAAATAAGATTCATGAGATGAGAGAAGCTTGGCCAAAGAGTCGTTTTATATTCGGTAAAAATCGTATCATTGCTGTTGCTTTGGGTCGTACGAAAGAGGATGAATTCAAAAAGAACCTCCACAAATTGGATCCTTTACTCATCGGACGAAAAGGTGTATTTTTCACAAATGAGCCTCGAGAAAAAGTAATCGAATGGTTCAAAACTCATGATGATTATGAGGTAAAGATCCATGCTGTGTGGAAGAATGATGGTAAATTTGAAAAGCTTAAAGAAAATATCTCGTCAAATGATTGATTTACCGCCCTGTCTTGTACATTTTGTAAATCAATCAAATTTTTAGATTGTTTTTCATCACTGTTTGAATTGGGTGACTGTCTTGTTACTCAATCCTTTTCCTCATTCAATTCACATGAGTCATAAGAAATAAAATAAGTGTAACAATCAGATCAGAAATCAGATAGAATGATCATTTTTATTCATTTTCTTGTCCCTTTATTAACTAAGACATCTTAGGAGATTGCCAGATTTACAAATACTCAAAGAGCAATCGTGACATGGGAACTCCAGGAAATTGGAGTACCATGATAAATTGTCAAAGATAATCAACAAATTTTATCTGCTGTCGATGATAATTTCTCTTCTTCTCTACATTATGATGATCAATAAAGGAAGAAAAAGAAGGGAGAAGAAGGAGTAGTGAGAAGGAGGGAAAAATACAAAGTAGACCATGATAAGAGGCAGTCATTCAATCGGCTTCCATCTCCTCGGGAGACAATCACGGGATGAAACCTTCATCTGGTCCTCCAAAAGACGGTTCGGGCGATGCTAGGCCGGCGATATATCCATTGAGAATGATATTTTCAGAGAATTCATTGTTCATTTTCATATTGCAGGCTATTGAATGCTGATAATTCGATACTAAATCAGGCTTCGCATACTTATTTAGAGAAATAATCACAATCTTAGTTTTGCTATTCGTTTTTCTTGTGTGACACTTCGCATTAATTGAATCAGGGAAATCTGTCCTCCTCTGTTGGGAAGCGTAGACAGAGTGCATTAATCGGCTGCAAAGTTTCGATTACCTTGCCATTTTCTGCCCTTCGATACCCTTAGAGTTACCTATAACCGATGAAAAATGTATCACTGGAAATTCGAATGGTTCAGAGAAGGATCAATTCATGATCAAGATTGGAGATCGAGAAGAAAAGAAGCGCCATCGGAGTGATTCGTTTCACGGATGTGTTGCGTTGTTATTTAGACTTTGAAGTTGACGCAACCTTTCTGTCCGAAAAATTTTTGAAAGAAAGAGTCGTCACCGAAATTTGAAGTGATACATACTAGGAAGCTCTTTGAGCTGACGGTGATTAGAAACTCTCTTACTGCGAGAATGAAATAGAAGGAGAGCAGGAAAAGAGGAGAGAAAAATTTACATGGTACTCATGTCGCCCTAATAGCACCTCAGGATTTGCACTTTGTTCCCTTCAAATCCTAATTAGTTTTTTTATAATTGTTCAAAGAATATATGCATTCACACATATATATATTTGATGTATATATATGAATGAAAAGTAGAATGATGAGCATCGGATTCTAACAAGCACGAAAAGCATCAACAATTGAGCGATCAGGTGACATTCAATGGGCTATCGAAATGAATCGAAATATGGAAACAAAATAAATTCAAAAAAGGAAAAAATCCTCTTTCTATCAAATCTCAATGTTGACTGCATCGCATTTATCCCTGCTAAGTTGCTGTTTGTGAAATTTTGAACAGTTTCATACATTCATGCGATCCAAGAAGGGTGAACACCAAACACGTCTGCCCACGCTTGCTTGCGTTGTGATGATGTTAGTGATGGTGTCAGATGCTAATCGTGAGAGGGGTGGCTTCCCGTGAATCTCCTTTATCATCTCGCTTTTCTGTCGTAAGATAATTTGCGAGAATTACTGAAGAAAACACCTTCTGCGCCATATGGCGGTAATTTTCATTGGGAATTTTTACACTCATTTTTACAATCTAGTTCCAATGCGGAAAGCCTTCGCCATAATTCATCTCTTTCTTTTTCTTTTCTTTTTTCTCTGTGGATTGAGAGATTGAAAGTTGTAGATGGTTGCCAACTTGGAAAACTGTCTCAATACTCACTTCTGTCGCTCATGCTTGAAATTAGCAGTCAAGTCATCGAATAATTTTGAATTGACTTCCATAAAAGATTTCAATACATTGTAGACAAGGGCAATGATAGTCTGGTTCCAATGTTCCTTTGAAATTTTATATAATGCTGGAAACATGATCGGCATTATGGTGTTGGAGTTCTCCTCGATTAGACTTAAAATATACTCGTTATGCCAGAAATAAAGAGCCCTCTCAGCGACCTGATGAGTAGAAGATGAGATTGTTTGAGAGTAATGATAAAAAAAAGGAAGATTAGGTCTGAAAAATCTGAAGAATTTGGATTCAAAATGAATGCTTATATATCCACTGGAATGCATCCTCAATTGCACTCGAGGGTCGTGAATATGATTTCAACTAAAAGATAGTCTGAAGCTAGTGTGGCTTGGTCTGAGTAAAAATTCAATAAATGATTGAGTGGCCACGGATTGAGACTTGTAAGCTCGCCAACAAGAGAAGGGAAAACTATTCTCACTCAATGAGTAGGAATGATGGGACCATGACGCAATAATACCAAAAACAGCATCGTGCACTTATATTGGAGAGAGAGAGATATAGAAAGAGAGTAGAAACTGTCAGAAGGATAGGACAGAAGCCAAGATGAGGTGAAAGGATCTTCGAGTAGCCATCTTAAAGGGAGAAAGATTAGTTGTAGCAAAGAAGAGGCTAGAGGGTGACAATCAGCAGCGAAAAAACTGCAAAATTGATTTCAAAAAGAGATCGAATACCGAAGAGGACAGTCTTTTTCGAAAATATTTTCACTGAGTAGAGCATTCAACTTCGGATTTGCCCTCTCAAATAACTCTCAATCAAAGGAAAGAAAGAAAGCAATTTGGTGAATGCTACAATTTCAAGATCATTCTTTCTTTATGAGAAATCGATTCCATGGCGGACGAGCGCGAGAAGAAGAGAGATATTGTAGCATCATTTATAAGAATTTCCAGACAGAAGAACGAGCGAAGAAATCAACCTTGCCTAGCTAACGATAAGGCTGAAGAGGAGCACCATGAAGGTCGAAATTCCGATTGATGTGAAAATCAGTTTGAGGTGGAAAAAGATCCGACTGTGCTGACAACACATTGAAAAGTTGTAAGTATTCTCAAGACGAAGTGAAAGGATTCAAAGAAGCAAAATTGAGATTGGTGGGCGATAGGTTGGGACGCCTTCATATTCACTTTCACCAAAACTGGCTGAGTGAAGATGAGGAAACGGAAATATTCTAATAAAAAAGGAAAAATTAGAGGCGAAGTTGAGAAGGGATCGAAAGAAAAGTAGAATCCAGGACAAGTCAGCAAGAAAAGTCATGAATTCTTTTCTGTGGGTGAATACAAATCGAAAGGGCAAGTTTAAAGCTTATCAACTCAGAAGCGATTCGAGTGGATAACCAAAAGTGAATGATAGTCGAAATATAGCAAGTCATTGAAAAAAGTTAAAAACTTTACGCTGGATTGTGGCATTATAGCATTGATGAGGAACGCTATTTGTGAAGGATGAAAATAAAAATGAACTTACTTGAAAATGTGGACTTGAAACACATTTTGCGATTTGCTTAAATAATGGTTCTTGAATCTTATCAAACTGAGTTGGCTCTATAACATCGAGTATCTCCTCTATTTCACCGAGAAACATAACCTCTTTTTGACTGCATGTCTTGGGCCAATATTTCAATAAACCCATGACCACAGATTCAGTTAATGTTGCGTCTTTTTCCAAGAATTGTACCACACAATAAGCCAGCTAAAATAGAGTGGTGCGAGAAAATATGATTCAAAGAGTGAACAATAATACAATGATAAAAAACCAAACTGTGCGTGTTAATAGCTATAAATCTGGTGGAAAGAAAATGGAAAAAGTCGTGCTTTGTATTTCAGATAGCGATAGAATTAGTTATATATTTTAGTTCAATCTGAAATACCTTAGATTCTAAATCAATGAATCATAAGTTTGAGGGAAATGTTGAGGAGAACAAAACGTGTGTGCATGAATGTTAACTTTTTCAATAACTCATCAAGTTCTTCCTCAAGCAGAGAGCAAAAAGGAAAAACCATGAGAAATTCTAGATTTTTTTGCCCTTTTTGAGTGAGTGAGTAATCGTAAGCACAAAAGAGAAGAGCGAAAGCAATCTTACCTGTGGATGATATAGTCCCAGACATTTAGGCTTGTGTAATGGTATCAAAACTTTGACCAAGAATTGCTTATGTTCTAATTTTAACGGTAGAGCGAACCCATTTATTATACTGTGATAAAAAACGAGAGGAATAAGAATTTTGCTTCACAATCTTGTTCAAAAGAGTGTCATTTGGTTGCACTTAATGAGAAAGAATGCGAAGATGGTTTCTAATCATTATGACTGAATGAGAACCTTCGAAGTTTCACAGACTCACCTTCCTAAAATTTCCAAAAGCTCCGCTATCCCATTGAAATGTTCCGTCTCATAAATAAATCTCAAGAAAATGTTATTAATTTGTTTCCTAATGAATGCTCTTAGGCCCAAAAATTTGCCATATATTCGATGCAGAACAGTTTTCAAAAAGTCTCTTTCTCTTGGATCTTCACTATCGAATAGTTCAAGGAGCTGTGGTATATTTTAAATAATATGATAGATGGCAAATCCAGTGTGGAAGGTTTTCACGCAGGCAGACGACATAATTGTTGACATTTGTGGAGACGATCGAGATGATGAAATCCATGAAGATGACAGATTGGAGCACCGTACAGTTGAAGCCATTCAAATATTGTTGTCCATCAGGCAATTTATCAGGTTTAGAGCCGAGAGCGAAGCAAAATTGGAGCATTACGAGACATCATTGTTCAAGACAAGGGAAAATCGAATGAAAAAACAACATTTCCACAGGATGGACCAAGAAGAGGAGCGAAGAACAGAGTGAGGAGGAATCGATGAAGATGAGGAGAAAGAAAAGAAAGCAAATAAAGAAAATAAAGAAAAGTCAGCATGAGATTCTATTCACTGATGAGAATGCACTAGTTCCCCCAAAAGACTCAATTTTGACTAGATTTCAAGATAAGAAGATCAATTAAGCGTGAATTGAGAAATCAACCAATCGAAGAGAAGATTTTAATCATCGAGACCTTCATAGTAGTGAAGATCTGAGGCTCAACTATGACACAAGCTAGGATGAAAAACAAAAATGACTTTGAGAGCAGAATGTGACAAGATTTTCAACGATTTCAAGCCTAAATTAGGAGTGAAATCATGCGCTTATTGGCAAAATATTTTCCCATTTTTCCAAGTTTAGCTTCTAAATGATTCTGTGCCTTTCTCTGACTTTCCATGCATTGATATCAACTTTATGCAGGGGAACAGTTTTCTATCAAAGAACGAGGATGGGTAGTGCAACTGTCAGTTAATAAGTGTGAAAATTATGACTTCGTGCCCGGTAAATTTCCCAGCACAAAAGCAACAAGAGAAGAAGAATGGTTGATTCAACGAATTCAGCAGCTTTGAGGTTTCATTAGAAGGTTTACGTAAGGGAAGAGGGAGAGAGAGAGAAGAAATAGAGGATCAGACTAACCTGTAACACAAACTTTTGATCGATAACTTTCTTGCCTATGCTTGGCTGGAACTCATGTGACTCTAAAAATCTTAAAAAGAACTCATAGACCAACTGAAGATGAGGCCATGATGCTTCCAAAGTGGGATCATCTTCTTCTGGATCAAAATCAGGATTTTCGCTCGGTGGTAACGTTCGAAATAGATTACACGCAATCTGTTATAATAATCGGATAAAAGAGAAATTAGGGTAGAATCTATAGAATTGATACAACTCAATGAAGTAAATAAAGAAAATTGATTGAATTATAAAAAAGATTATGACACTGACCATTCTAATGATCTCAGGGTAGAGGGCCTCAGTGATCACTAAACGATTCTTGTTGAGTGAATCAAGGAGTTCAGTGAGAGTGTTTCGTTTAACCTCCTTGGCCTTGATGTCCGATACAGCGTCCATGAAATCGAACACAACGCAGCACTGACGTAATTTTTTGATGAAAAGTGCTTCATACTCCGATGGGGGGACTTCTGCGATACGTAAAAAACCAAACATGAGTACAAAAATGATCAAATGCCGATCAGTTGAAAATAAAATTGTGAGAGAGAATGTAGGTAAGTGTAGGCTTCAAGAGAATATATTTAGGGTGTTAAGAATATGAGAGAAAAAATGATCATATTTGAGACATAGATGATAAGTAAAAAAGAGAGGGGAAAGGGAGAACGGTTTAAAGCTATTGTGAAAGATGGAGAGAGAGAGAAAGAAAGAGTCCACGAAAGGGAGAAGCTGATCCGTCAATACAATGACTGGAATAATACTAGAACTGGATAATGATGATAATGAAATTTACGTTGATTGTTTGATGAGGAGGAAGATGAGGATGATATGAAGGAATATTCCGGTGCAATTTCTCGCTTTTGAAACCTGGTTAATTCATAATTGAAAAAATCTAGGGCTTCGAGAATATCTTTGGACATCAATTCCATGATCACGCATGACAAGGGTTACTTATAGATGGGATTTATGGGAATCAATGTAACGATGAATGAGAAAAAGAATCTTTTTTCACATCATGTATTTCAAATAATTGCCAAATTGATGAAATGAATGATTGCTGATCTTCGAAAGATGATGTTTTGATCATGAGATTATTGTACAGATAATAGCAATAATTAAAGTTCCGTTGTGATGATGAAAACATATGATTCACAAAATTCAATGAGAAATGTAGACAATGGTGATTCTCAAAGGTCACTCGAACGGTTATATAAATTCCAAAACAGCTACACATACATTCACATACTAGCGTTTATAGCTGTTAATCCAAAACATCGAAGTGATGATTACGAATGGAATAGAGAGTGAGAGAGCGAGCAGTTTTCGAGAGAGTGTGTAGTGGGATGGTATCACAAAATACAGACTTTAAGTTATTCTCACTTCTTTTTGAGTAGGACTAGTCAAATACTCCTCTGATCGGCTCAAAACAGTCGAGCGAGAGAGTCAACGAGAGAGTCAACGAAAGAGAGAAAGAGAGAGAGAGAGAGTCCTTTTTCGACATAAAAACAAAAGATTGTTTTAAGAGGATGAGGACGTTAGTGGATGAGGGAAGATGAGGACAAGAGAGCGAGTAGTAAGGAATGAGGATGAGGAATGGAATCATCACCATCATCTTATGGTTAACTTACCGTCGAGAGATGGGAGTTGTTGCAGTTCCACATCAGCTGTCAACCTGTACCTAGATGATCCTTGGGACTTTTTCTGTTTCCTTTTCAATGAGCCTTTGGTGAAAGGATCAATTTTGTCTTTGAATCCGGTCGCTGTTAATGTGGATCCACTGGGACCAGGCACAGGTATTGTAGCAGTCGGGGTGGAAGAAGTAGGTGCCTTAATCTTAACGATAGGAATCTGGTGATGATCAAGATGGAAAAAGAAAGAGAGAAAGAGGATTCCCAGGGTGAATATGAGTAAAGGGAAGAATAAGATAAGAGGGAGAGAAAGAGAGAGAGAGAGAGAGAGAGAGAGAGAGAGAGAGAGAGAGAGTGAGTAAACAATCAAGAGACGATGGAACATCAAATCAACGCACCCAACATAGTAACGATCATCAATGGTTTCGATTATCCAGAGGTATGACAGTTGATGAACGATAATGCAAAAATGAATGAGCGATAGATTAGCAAAAAAGTTAGACAAACTGTTGACACGGGGAAGTGATAAAAGGGATAGCCGCTAAGGAACATATCAACATCTCAATCATCAACAAATCAAAATCAGACACCAATCAGAATAGAGAGCAAAAATCTAACATTTTTTCATCTCTCTCTCTCTCTCTTTCTCTTTCTCTCTCTCTCTCGCACTTTTGATAGAGAGAGAGGTACATATTTATACACAATGTGTGCCTATGTGAAAATAATAATAACAGAATGAGAGAGAGAGAGGGGGGCTACATGTTTTTACCTCATCATCCATTTTGGTGAACCTCGCATCCAACAATGATCACCTGTTCGATGAGCTAATGATTCGGATAATTGCGATGACTTTGGACAATAGTGAATATTATGATGATGATGAATGTATATCAGAATTGAGGGTAATAGAGACAGAGAGATAGGTATAGAGAGAGAGAGGAATTGAAGAAATCTTGCAAACCAAAAACCAAAAAAACCACAGCAATATATGAAGGCGCAGAAGCAAGCAAGAGTCCTGAAGAGAGATGCTGAAGAAAGTAAGAGAAAAGAGAGAGAAGAAGAGAGAGAAGAGAGACAAACAGATCTCGATGTGTGCTGCAAATATCTTGATGATCTTGGGTATTCCTTCTGATACACAAATATTGATAAAACTTTTAATTCTATTGATTTGCATCCATTGTGGTTCACATAATCGAGTTAGAGTCACCCGATGATCTACAATTAACTGCCACCGGACAGTATAACCACAGTGTAATTAATCACAAGTATTTTCATTAACATTTATTACAATTTCAACATCTTCTCACAGCAAGCAATTTCAGTTTCAGAGAGAGAAGAGCAAAAGCATCAAAAATTGCTGCTCAGCTTTAGTTATGGCATCTAGTGAGTCAGATTCAAAGTTTCATTTATTGACTTTTTAAATTGTTTTTCTTCCTCATTCACAACATTCATCATCAAGTGTGTTGATTATTATTTAATTATCATTAATCAAGTGTAAATATTTCTATTGATTCTGGTGTAGTCAGATTGTCTGGTTTGTTTATAGCTTTTGGAACGATGGATAGTAATAATTCTAACAAAGTGAGTTGCATGCGAAAGTTTTCATCACTTTTGACCATGTGGAGGATCATCAATCGGCGCGGCAATTAAGCATGCTTTTGGATGATTGTTTTCGTAATTTTACGTGATTGTTGTTGATGGTCAAATTTTATTTTGCAGGACTCAAATGATGACGGTGGTGGTGGCGTTAATACCGGTAAAAAATAATGAGAGTGGAGTGTCTCAAAAACCATTTCATATCAATCTTGCATCGCCATGACTCGATCAAGCTTGCATCATGTCTCTATCAAGCGAAAACTTGGCGCCATTATGAGCCGTTTTCTGATGGGAATCACATGGAAAAGGGCTATTTTCACTCTTGTACTGATAATAACAGTCCTTCAAGTGATTCACATAACTCTCACAAGTCGCCTGGAAGCGATTCGAAGGGAACGTAGAAAAAGTCGCAGCATATCACTCAAAACAAGCGCCGATTCCTCATTTTCCTCTGGATCGCATTCCTTGCCCGGTTATTCCAGACAAGAAATGGACAAAGATTACCATAATATGCTCCAATCAGTTTTAGAAAGCTCAGTCCTCGATTCATCAGGGGAATTCAGTATAATCAATAATTGGATTAAAGGAAAATCATTCAAAAACACCGGAATTTCATCTCTCATCTCTCACGATATAACTCTAGTCTCCTTGACATCTCTTTCTGGAGTTCATCACATTCAAGATATTGTTGAAAGATGGACGGGACCTATTTCGATTGGAATATTTTGCCTTGCCAAAGAGATACTGACAGCAATCAAGTTTATAATACTTCTCCGAAATTGTTATCCCTCAATTCGCTACAATACTTCATTTCACCTCATTTATCCTCTTCACTACTTTCCCATTCCAAACTTTGGTTCAAATGACAATAATCTCTGGCATTCAATGCCATTATCTCCTCAGTCATCAAGTCTTTCGAGCTGCATAGAGATGTCTCAAATGCTATCATCTATCAAAACAAAAACTCGTCGTAACTATGCCAATCACGGTGGGCCTTTTCCCAACAATCTACTTCGTAATGTTGCGCGAAGAAATAGTCTCACTGATTATGTTTTCGTAGTTGATATTGATACAGTCCCGAATCAAGATTTACATGGGAGCTTTTTAACTTTTGCCCATGAAAATAGATTGTTTGAGGAACAAATGCTACAAGAAAAAAGAGTCTATGTAGTTCCATCGTTCGAAATTGATTCTAGTCGAAGTTCATCAACAATTCCTCAACACAAAGCTGAGCTTTTAAAATTAATTGCCAATGGAAGTGTCCGACCATTTTATTATGAGCTCTGTTGGAAGTGTCAAAAATATACCGATTACGATGCTTGGGAAAGGGAACCGATTACTTCTAAATTATCTGTCTCATTTGAAGTTGATTGGAATGATCCATGGGAACCCTTCTACATATCTCATAATTCTGCACCAATGTACGATGAGCGTTTTCGCCAATACGGCTTCAACAGAATAAGTCAGGTTTGTGAGCTCTACGTAGCAGGATACAAGTTTTCAGTTCTCAATAACGCATTCCTGGTTCACAAAGGTTTGAAAAAGTCTGATTCATTCCATAAGAACAAAGATCTCGAATTAGAGCGTAATCGAATGCTCTTTCGCCATTTCAAAGCAGAGTTGAAGGACAGATACGCTTCTTCAACAAGGCAGTGTTAAAAAATCTAGTGCCATAATTGAGCTTTCCAGATGAATACATTAAATGTTTTCGAACAATTCTCTCATGTACACAAAAATAAACTTGCATAAAATTTCAACGAAAAAGCTGCGAAAAATATCCATATTGTCCAAAAAGAGAGTCAAGAGTGAATTTTTAGAAGAAAGACTGGATTCCAGTGATTGCTCTACCCAGTATAAGAGCATGGATGTCCTGGGTACCTTCGTAAGTATTCACTGCTTCGAGGTTAGCAACGTGACGCATCACATGATATTCATCAGAGATACCGTTTCCACCGAGCATATCTCGAGCCGTCCTGGCTATTTCCAATGCCTTCATACATGAATTCCTTTTGATTATAGAGACCATCTCAATATTGGCCAGTCCTTTATCCTTCATTCTACCAACTTGCAGGCAAGCTTGGAGTCCGATCGCTATCTCTGAACACATATCAGCTAATTTTTTCTGGACTAATTGATTAGCAGCGAGGGGTCTTTTGAATTGCTTTCGATCTAAGGTGTACTGTAAAGCTGTCTGATAGCAAAATTTAGCTGCTCCAAGAGATCCCCAAGCAATTCCATATCTAGCATTCATAAGGCATCCGAAAGGTCCAGCCATACCTTCTGCATTTGGCATCAGATTTTGCTCAGGAACTACTACATTATCCATCATGATCATACCAGTGGCTGATGCTCGTAGGGAAAGTTTACCTTCGATCTTGGGTGCTGAAAGACCTTTCATCCCTTTCTCGAGAATAAAACCTTTGACTCGGTTATTGTGAGCATCACTTCGAGCCCAAACAATAAAAATATCAGCAATCGGAGAATTGGTAATCCAAGTCTTGGTACCGTTGAGTATATAACTTTTTGAGCTTGCATCGTATTTAGCCTGTAAGAGTGATGAGAATGAAAGCAAGATAAGAGAAGATAATCGAGAGGAGAAGATAGGAAAGGTTTCGACTATCTCAGGAATTTTTCCCAACTCACATTAGATTTCATTGCTGCAGCATCGCTACCAGAGTCTGGCTCAGTTAGTCCAAAACAACCGATCAGATCACCCTTCGCTAGAGCGGGCAAATATTTTTGCTTCTGTTCCTCACTTCCATAGGAGAAGATATCATGCATAACTAGTGATGATTGAACACTGAAAGCTGATCTATATCCACTGTCAACTGATTCGATTTCATGAGCTAAAAGTCCAGATGCAACAGAGGAAACTCCAGCACAACCATAGCCATTGATACTAGCACCAAGAATACCCATAGAGCCCATCTCTTTCATTATTTTCGGATCAAAATGTTCATTACGATAAGCCATTGTCACTCGTGGCATGAGCTTCTCTTGACAATATTGTCTGAACTGATCACGCATTAATTTTTCCTCCTCAGTGAGACAATCTTCCAAATGGAAAGGATCCAGATGATTAAATTCACTAGACATTGCACGAGATGTTGACAGCAATCGATTGAGGACAACAAAATTCTCTTGTAACAGAAGAGATGATGATGATGATGGATGAATCAAATTGAACTTGGTGATAGCTTTGAACATTATGAGAAGTTAAATCGAGAGGGGCTTGATGGCAACAGTAGACAATTATCTACAAAAATGGGTGAGTGAGAGAGGGAGAGAGAGGAAAAATAGGACAAAAATCATCGAAACGATCGATTAGGCATCGTTAATGGTTCCTTACTTTGTAACTTTAAAGAAAGATGAGACCGAAGTTTCTTTTAATCACGGACAAAAGCACCTTGAACGCACGATCAGTCACTAATCGGATCAGTTCTTCTTCCCAAGACAACACACACAAGCGGCTCTTATCGTAAGTTTTGATAACAATCTCAAAGCTTATCTAGATAATCTCCCAGCACAACAACCAATGATTCGGATAATTGCGATAACTTTGGACAATAGGGAATATATCAGATGCTGGGAAAGTAAGAGAAACGAGAGAGAGACAAACAGATCTCGATGTGTGCTGCAAATATTTTGATGATCTTGGGTATTCCTTCTGATACACAAATATTGATAAAACTTTTAATTCTATTGATTTGGATCCATTGCAGTTCACATAATCGAGTTAGAGTCACCCGATGATCTACAATTAACTGCCACTGGACAGTATAACCACAGTGTAATTAATTAATTAATTCTCAAGATTTTCATTAACATTTGAATGCATTTCATCATCTCTCGCTTTTAGTGTGGCATCTAGTGAGTCAGATTCAAAGTTTCTTTTATTGACTTTTAAATTGTTTCCCTTCCTGATTCATCATCAAGTGTGTTGTTGATTGATCGTGTTGATTTTTATTTAATCATCATCAAGCAAGTGTAAATATTTCTACTGATTCTGGTGTAATCAGATTGTCTGGTTTGTTTTGGAACGATGGATAGTAATAACTCTAACAAGGTGAGTTGATGATTGTATGCAAAAGTTTTCGTCACTTTTGGCCATGTGGCGGATCTCATTCCGCGCCGCAATTAAGCATGCTTCTGGGTGATTGTTCTTGTAATTTTTGTGATTGTTGTTGATGGTGAATTTTTATTTGCAGAACTCAAATGATGGTGGTGGTGCCATTAATAATGGTAGTAATAAAGTGGAGAAGATGGATACTTGTGAAGCAAAGCCTATCGAGAAGAGAGATGTTCTCATTCCACCTCATCGATTGACTCCTTTAAGACAAAATTGGCTCAAAATTTACAAGCCTTTGGTGGAAAATCTCAAGATTCAAGTTAGATTTAACATGAAAGCTCGTGTGGTGCAATTGAGAACGTGTAGAGAAACTAAAGATATGGATGCTATACAAAAGGCCGCTGACTTTGTTCAAGCTTTTGCGCTAGGTTTTGAAGTAGAGGATGCTATTGCTTTACTTAGATTAGATCAATTGTTTCTGGAATCATTTGAAGTGGAAGACGTCAAACCTCTCAAAGGTGATCATTTATCTAGAGCCATTGGACGAATAGCTGGTAAAGGAGGCCGTACAAAGTTTACCATTGAGAATGCCACCAAAACTCGAATAATCGTGGCTGACCATAGAATTCATATTCTCGGATCTTATCAAAATATAAGAGCTGCTAGAACAGCAATATGTAATTTGATTTTGGGAAGAGCTCCAGTTCGAGTATATCGAAATTTGAGATCCATTTCCAATAGAGTTGCTTTCTAATTAACGTAATGAAGACAATTTTTTTGATAATGAAAACATCATTTTTTAATTGTTTAAATGTGATTTGATGAGTTTTCCACATCTCTCAGAGGAGATCCGCTGCTAAAGCTCTAAGTCATATATCTGACAGACACACATGAGCCCTATCGAGCCTCGATGATAATGGTTCGAACAACAAAACAAGATATATCAATAAGGCTTTCGCACGGGATGATTGTACAGATTGTTGGATAAAATTTCGCGATGAAAAATTCAAATGACAGCAAAATCGTAGGAGTGTGGCCAAAAATTAATCATATGAGAGTTGAATAGGTGAAGTCTATTCCTAGGATGGTGAGAAACATAAGACGAAAATATCACTTCAAGGAGTCCTGTACGATTCTGGCACATCCCAATCGTCATCAATCTCGGGTTTTGAGAGAGCTTTCTTCTTTTGAATCATGGCTTCTACTAATTCCAATTGTTTAAGCAGATCGTCCCGTCGAGACGTTGTGGGATCATCTCTTGAACGGGGCTTGGAAGCTACTGGATTAAGATCATTTTTAGGGGGCGATTTTTTGACCGATTTTCGTAAATCATCGAGCAGTGATGTTTCTTTCATCGGTTGTGATGATGGAGGAGAAGATGTTTTTATACTATCCACCTCCTTAGAGCAAGTTAGATTAGATTCTTTTGATGCTATACAGGGAGAAGGTGATCGACTGTTGCGGGCATGAGGCTCACCACCTCCATCACTTTCATCACCATTCAACTGCGCGGTAAGAGTGCGATCTTGCTTTAAATTCGAATGCTATATACAGACAAGACAGAGAGAAAGAGGGGAAAGTAGAGTAGAGTTCCGGTTAGTAGATGTCCCCCAAGATGAAATTGTGACAAGCTTGAAGCGTTAACCATCTTCACGGACTTACTTTCTTCTTGAAAGTCATTTTAATTAATTTTTTCTTAGGTGTTTCGTCAGAGGAGGGAGGTGAACCCATCTTCTGATCATCAGACGAACCCCGCTCGTGGGAATGTTTGCTCTTTGATATACCTTCCCTACCCGGTGGATAAGCATTAGACGACGACATTTTCATTCTCTTCGCAGGACCGCGTTCTTTGGAAGGGGAGTAGTTGCTCCTAGCTCGAATATTCTTGCGATTATCACTCGATAGAGGAGGAGACCTGATTGGTTGTCTCGGTTGTTCCTTCGATCTAGCCATAGGATTGCCCGCTCTCCTTTGAGCCTGAGCACTTTTATCGCTAGCTGGAATAGAAGCATCGCTATCTTCACTATCTGAGCCCGAAGCTGAGCTTCCCGTTTTACTGGAGCCAGAATCAGAATCAGACCAAGAGTCTCGTCTAGGTCGTGAGCTTGTGGCCGGGATGGATTTATCGGTCCCTTTTCTTTTTGAATTATCAATGCCTGTCACTTCATCATCGATAGATCCTCGAGCAGCTCGATTCTTGTTAGAGGGCTGGGCTCTATCGCCAATTGGTGCACCTTTCATTGTGGGATCACCATGATCTTTGCCTGAGCGTGATATTGGCTTAGAGTCGCTGCGAACATGACCTGAAGATGCGAGTCTTTCTCTATGAGGCTGATTAGATTTACGATCAGTTTGTTTTGGTGAATGACCAGACCCATCACTTCTATCAGTATAGGATTCAGAACCACTGAACGATTCTGATCCTGAAAGGGAGTCAGAATCACTCAAATCAGAGCCACTTTGTGATTCACTTATTGATGACATACTATGGCTGCGTTTACTAGTAGATGAACCTTCCACCCTTCTCGCGTTGGGAGCTGGCCATTTCGATGGAGGACTCTTTGATCTCCTCCATGGATCTCTATATACTTCGGCAGCTTCCCGAGGACGCTGAGCACTTCGTCCAGCGGCAGGCTTGGCTTGTGAAGGTAGCGATGATTGTTCATCATTCCATGGTGCGGATTCAAAAGCCAATCTACGCCTTCTTTCATATTCACTGTTGTAGTGGTCGTCCCTAGAGTTATATCTTCTAGCTCTTTCTCGTTCTCTTTCTCTCTCTCGTTCTCGGAATTCTCGTTCTCGTTCCCTCTCTCTTTCTCTGTCACTAGGCCTTTGAGCAGGATCTTGTGCTTCCTGAAAAATTTTATCAAAAGAAAATATTCCTTATAAGCTTCGATAATCAAGCTGAGGTTCGAAGTTATTCTAATTAGCAACGAAAGAGATTGACAATGGAGCATAAATTATGATCTCTTAATCGAAAGGAAAGTAGTACAGAATCAACATAGATTGTACTCACTCTAGGATGGGCTGACTTATCCTTCTCCCTATGATAATCACGGTAATGCATTGGTTCTGCGTAATAGAAAATAGATTAAATTCATGGAAAAGTGATTCGGAGGAATCGAAAATCTAAGCCATGAGAGCTTATTTTACTTTCTCGTAGTTCAATTTTGAATTTACCTTTGTAATCAGACCACTCTTTATAATGTAATGGAGGCGATCTTGATCCTCCCCTAACTCGGGCTCCATCATATTCGGGAGCCTCAGGAGACTCTCGGGACCGATGTGAATTGCGCGAGTGTGAGGTTTCATCTTCAACGCCGAGGTTGAAGCGTTTGTCATCGAAGTCCACCTCCTCTTCCTTTCTTCTGGATGCCTTTTTAATCATCTCTTTTGCATGTCGAAGACCACGCTCCCAGGCTGATTCCGGATTATTTGAAGATGTTCCTTGTGGAGGTGGAGGAGGTGGTGGTGGTTGATGATGGGGAGGGGGTATTGGTGGCCCTAGATGCCCTGGTGGATGGCGATTGACTGGAGGAGCCATAAAATTGTAGTCTGGGGCACGATTTTGATGATGACCAGTCATGTGAGCTCCTGTAGGCCCAGCCGGATGAAGTCCTGTTGGATGTACCCCAGGTGGATGAAGACCAGTGGGATGAAGTCCAGCTAGAGAAAACATGATTAATGAGCGCTAATAACTTACAGCGTTTTTGGGGTTAGTAGTTGAGTTTATAGGGGAAAATGTTAAAGTGATCTATTAAACTAAGCTATAATGGACTCTATGAGGGTACACATGGGAATAGAAAAAAAGAAGAAAGGCTACCAACCTTGAAACTGATGGCCTCTTTGATTAGGTACTTTCAAAGGTAAAGGAACTACTTGAGAAAAAGCAGAGACCAGTTAGGGATATTGGTACTATCATGCTGATAGAGTAGATAGATTGTGAAGTAGATCAAGGCAACAAAAAATTTACCTGGTTGAGGAGCCAAATGCAAGAATCGACAATTCATACCCCAAGTACACTGGCCCTTAGCAAAGAATTTACAAATACTAGTTTTTTGTTGTTGATTATTTTGTGTATTACCGGTGTTACCAGGTATCTTATTGGGATGTTTGAGTGGTGCAGGCATAAATTCATCCTGACCACCGTCTTTAATCTCTCCCTCCTCGGATTCCTCATCACTACTCACTTCACCATCCTCCTCATCATCGGGCTTTTTTGTCTTTTTTTCTGATTCATCTTGATCAGGAGAGCTCTGCGAATCTGATCCAAGACAAAGGCCGCCCTCATCACCACGCTCAGTCGGGTCCGACCAGGTGGATACCAACTCTTGATCGGTAGCCATCCAAACTTTTCACCCTTCCGATTGTGATCACAGAAACCAAAAAACTAGCCCACTATCTTGATCACCTTAATCATATAGTTGCACCTAAGCACAATTAATTAATTAAACAATCAAAAGCCTATCATTATTTTTTGTGCAAGAAAAACACACAAGTTGATGCTTTTGAGCTCAAAATCACAAAATGAAATGAATGCTGTTCATACATCACCAACAGGTGTCGCTATCTCTCAAGGCTCCACCAGGGCGACGCTATCATCACCTTTATTCGTCTCTTTTTCGACTGTCTTCGAAGTTCGAAATTTTAGATCAATTCTGAAAAGTTTTCGATGTGAAAACTGAAAATTATCTCTACTAATGATTTTTATACACTGAGTCACTCAGTTGCCTGAATTGATGGTATTTAATAGAGATCTGGAAATTGGAAATTAATGATTTGTGAGAATTTGAGATGAGAAATCTAACGAAAGTTTCTCGATTATTTCGAGTATTGTGTGAAACCGTAGCTGAACCAACGTTTCCGAACGAGGAGGTATAATCTTTAGATAATAAATCATTATTATCGAAACTGAGATTCCAATTGATCACATGAAAATTTTAAATTTTATTCAGTAAGTCCATGATTTGAAAGGATGCGCTTTACCATATTTACATGAAACTGACGTTCTCTCCATTATGATTGAAAGTTATGAATCAACGACCTCTCGATCCAACGAAAGCATCTTTCAGAGCCAAAACATCTTTACCACCTTCAAGTCCACCAGATTTCAGTTTATCTAAGAGTATCAGCGGTGACATTCCCATACTTTCAGCAACTTTTGATATAAGCTTGCGACGCAATTCGTGTCCTCTAATCTCTGATCTTCTACCTCGAGGCTCATAGTTGGCGAAAGGAAAGTTCTCATTTGATCTTGAAGAGAGAAAACTATTGATTACTCTAAATTCGAGTATACAAAAATTCTAAATTTGAATCATCCTCAATTCATGCATATTTTGAAGAGCATTTTATATTCGGGTGATATTCTCTGGAAGAGAAATTTCTGAGGATTCTTTTCAGACATTTTCACCTATTTTAACAAGAACCGTAAGAATTTCCTGTCAAGATCCGTGCTTGAATATGGGGTTTGGATTTGGATGCTCGGAAGAAAAAAGATATATTAGCGATAAAAATGCTTACCTGTCTTCGACTAGTTCATTTTCCAACCCACCACGAGAATTTGAGTCCTAAAAATGATTGATTTTACTGTTTTAGTAGTTTAACGGGAGCTTCACATTCTGAGGAACCTTGTACAACACTCATTGATAACTTTTTCGATAGCATGATAGAGATCGAGAAAATTTCGGGAAATGCTGATTTTAACTATCGGCTAGCTTGATAGGTAAGGTAAGGTATCGAATCGATCAATTTAGAGAATCACTAACCTGTTTTGATTGCTGGAACCAATCAGCCAAACTAATCTCGGGGGCTCCATTTGAGAACACAATATGGGCACACACTGAGAGAATTATGGAAAAATTGGCCACATTTCCCATATTTGAGAAACAGAAAAGAACCGCTGCTTGCCAGCCAGATAAGGAAGACAATCAATGAGCCAATTTTAGGATACCTAGAATGTTTTATATCTGAACATTTACCGAGGGAGTAGAAATGAGATTACGATAATCGAGGAATTAACAAGACTTTATTGATCCAAATCTAATTATCTCACTGATTAGGAATTCAAGTTTATTACTCGACCAAAAGAAAACACTGCGTTAAACTATCTAATGAAGGAGCTCAGTATCACCAGGGAAGATACCTTTCTTTCTCTGCATATCCCATTTCTTGTGCCATTCTAATGGACACAGACTTTCGTAAGCATTCTTATACCAATCACACGCTTCCCAGCCAGGCTTTTTCTTCTGACAACGATGGTAGTCCATATAATTTTGGTAGCAATTCCTGTAAGCATCAATCAATCAGAGAACAAAACCAATCAATACAATCTCGTCATAGTGCGTACAAGAAACGGAAACAATTAGTGGTAAAGTGTTGTGATACTTACAATGCTTGATTAGTGTTGGGGAATCGTGGGTCGAATGGAGGTGCTCCATAGTATTTTTGGTCTGACCGTTGCTTTGGATTCACCAATCGGTTCAATTTCTTCAATCGCTCAATCTTTTCCGGTGGTAGATCAAGATTCATCGCATCAAAATCACGATACAAAATGTTATCAGCACGTAGAGGCATCTTGCAAAAATTGATTCAAATTTTTCCCAAGCCAAAAACAAATCAATATTAAAAATTCAACCTCAATCGACAATCAAAACAAATTCACTTGCTTGTATCAGCAACATCAACATCAGCAACAGAGGTCAGAGAAAGTAATTCACCAGATGACGCTACTGTTTTTATAGAACTTTTTTTTGGACATTTTTTCGATCTTCGAATTTTTTAGAACTTTTTGGTCGAAATTTTATGAATATTTTGATTGAGCCAAGTGTTTAGTTTTGCAATAAAAATGAGTGAGAATGAAAATGAAACTTTTTCATGGGGGCAAGAGCGCTAGGCAGCTGTGATGGTGGGCACGAAAAATCAATGATCAATTGGTTACAATCAAGAGCAGATCAACGAAAAGATCAATTTTAATGTAGTGACACAAGAATATGATTTGTCTTCAACCGATACAATGAAAAGAGGAAGAGAGTAGAAAGAGAGAGAGAGGCTTATAATTAACTAGAGTAATCATTTAATGGATATTAGTTTTTCTCAAAAGTAGTGATTGAATATTTTTTTGAAGAGAGTGACTTTTTCTTTTCTGATCCTAGACAAGGCATTCTAGGAATCATTACCATCAAGATGACTCTCTTATTCCCGCAATCCGTCCTGCTGAGCGAACTTTTTTTTTGTTTAGCTCGCTACCATACAATATGTTTTTGTTTCACATAAAATTCGAGTACATTGTCACCTAATTTAAATTTTTGGTGGTGTGATTACGTATTACATAATTATAGCAAATGTTTGAGAGAAAGATAGACGGCATGATTAAGCTGTTGGTACACAAAGAGAATGTTTCGTGAAATTTTTTTCGTTTCGTGTCAGTAAGATAAAAAATGTACTCATATCAATAGTAAGTAAGATCAGTTATTAAAGCTCAAAAATGGCAATTTTCTTCAAGAAATGAATTTTTACCCAGAAAAATTATGAACCAGAGTTGAAAAAAATAAGTGTGTTTGAGAAAAATGACTCGGCGGAGAGAGAAAGAGAAAGAGAGATAGATACATAAAAGAAACATGGAACTTTTAGGCGATACTCTATCGAAAACATGCATCGATCAAAAGTCATGTTGAGAAAGGTCTAACCTTTTCAGTCATCCGAAATTTTTGTTTTGAGACGCTGCATGCGAATGACAGAAAAGCGTCATTGAACTATCTTCTTGGCTCAAGAGAGATACTTTAGACATGGTGATTCATGCAACATCAAAGTTCTTCAATTTTGCTTCTGATCAACATCAAAAAACGTTCAAAAATATGCACACAAATTGCAAAATCGAAATATATGTATAGTACAATAATAATATCAATTAGAGAGATATAAATATGAATGCATTACTCAATAAAGACTAGAAAATTACTAAATTGTAGCTACAACTCTTACATTTTCTGTGATGCCTGGCATACAAGAGACACTCTTTTATGTGTGTGTGTGTTTGGTGTGTTGTTTGTGTGTATGTGTATGTGTTGATTTTGTTTGTTTTACGTGAAGGTAGAAGAAAGTAAGTTTTTGAGGTACGTGGGAAGTGATTGGTTTGATGAGAAACTTTCAACTAGAAAATATAGGAGGTAAAGATCAATTCAAAAAGAGTGTACGAAAATTCGTCATTACTTAAAAGTAGATGAATGCTGAGGAGGAAAGGGTAGTTTGGGGAGGAGAAAGACTAAGCATCGTAGGTATGACGAATTTTCGGTGGAAGTTCTGCCAAAAAAGAGTCACAAAGTCAGTAATTAAAAAAGAAAGAAAGAGAGAGAGACAGAGAGAGAGAGAGAGGGAGGAGAAAGGAGAGAAGAGGCAATGAAAGCTTGCCTCTTCGTACATGTACAACTAGCATGTGAATGCACTGTGTCCTCATTGGAAATGTTGAAATATTTTCTCCAACATTCATTATCACTCTCTTCACCGAACGAAAAAAAAACAGTTTAGCACGCAGAGATGAGAGATGCAAAGATACACGAATAGAATAAGCTTTCCTTCTCAAAACTATGTTATACATTTAGATAGTGATCATATGTTTAGATGGTCAAAGTGAGATCAGTTGGTTTGATTTGTTTTGGTTAGCGTCCAGTAATGCGAAACATTTTTGACAAGCGTTCAATTTGGCTTTTCCTATCATAAACATTTATCGGAGGACTTTTCGCTTGAAAGATCACAACAAATTAATCCCTCTTCACTGAACCCTATTTACTTTCCTCACCAGGAAAGTGGGAGAGAGAGGAGTAAAACAGGGTTAGGGAAGAAAGGAAAATTTTTTTAGCAACAAAGTATAAATAAGCATTTTCTAAAATAAAATAATTCAATTAATTAATAAATATCAAAAGAGGACGAGATAGGAAATAGAGTAAAAGTGAAAAGAGTGAGAAGAGCAAGATAGAAAGAGGAAAAAGACGAGAAAAAGGAGGAGCTCTTGTTTTACGAAAAAAGATATAAGAGAATATCTTTCAAAAGATCAGAATCTCTAGGGGACTCATGTCGAGAAAAGAAAGGACCAGATAGAAAGGATAACAAAAATTAGTTAAAAGCTTGCTTTTCAAAAATGTTAGTAAAGGGGCGTAGAAGTAGAGATCAAGGCTTAGTAGACTTAGGAGTCTCCTTGATTCGTCCGGAGGCAAAGAAGGAGAATTACATGAGAGACTAGAAATTATCTCTAGCTCATGTAAATAAAAAGATGTGTTTTGAACAACAAAACGAAACAAAACAAAAAAATGCTATCTCAATTCATGAGATGGTGGTTTCTCGACTAGTCTGAGAAAAAAAAATTTAGCTTCTGCTTGAATCAACTTTGGAAAATGATCCGCCAAATTGAGATAGAGCGGCGAATTGAAGTAGTCGAATAAGGATAAAACTCATCAAAAAACTAGACTTCTATGGTTCCTTAGTAGTAGGTACGAAGATACTTTCTCTCTTTAGCGCTCACTTTCAGCTTTGATCTTTCCTCGCGGTCCCTTTAGCGTCCAATATCTATCGGCTTATCATGTAGCCAAAATTAAATCGCCTAAATTGCAATTGCTTTAACACCAACGGAAGGGTATAGCCCGGGGACGATCTGCGCCTTCTTTAACTAGTGGCTTGTGGAACTCGCGTCCTTGTCGTGAATGGATAGTGGTCCAGCAGTGTTCGCAGTAGTATTGTAAACAGGTAACATTGGCGCAGAAGAAAGGGGCAAATTTGCCTCCACAGCGAGCTCCTTGACATTCGTCACATATTTGATCATCCAATACGTAGGGCTTCACTTCGACTCTCTTTTCGATGTCTCCATGTTGTAATTGCACAAAACGAGCACTGATAGCTGCTATATAGCTCTGTTGATTAGAGAATGCCACACGACCAGCTCCTTTGGGATATTTTAGCTCTGGATCTGTGTCGATACCGGCATAACAAACCCCACCATACAAGCGATCCATAATCATTGCCAATTCAACCGCTTTGAGGGGGCGTGGAACTCCTCCAACGAAAACAGTTTTGCGTGGATCCAAAGGCATGGATGCATCTAACACAAAATCAGCATCACTCAAACGCCAGGGACGTATTTGCACTGGTTTGTCTTTTATAGTTGGGCTTGAAACACAAAGATACAACTTGTCATCTTCGTTTATACACGCGTCAATCAGAGCCTGAACTGAAGATTCGTCCTGAAATAGTAGAAAGGCATAACCTTTCGGAGGAAAATAAGATTTGCTCTCAGCTTTGTGTGGCCAATCGACTACAAGAGGGCCAAAGCGACGAAAGCTAGCAGTTATCTCCTCTTCATCAATGTCAGGCGGTAGTCCACCAACGAAAACTTTGCGAGAAAATCGCTCACCACTTTCAACACCTCCTGAGCCTGAATCTAAAAGTGAATGATTGTCCGGATCCAAACCGGTAAAGAAAGGAGATTTGCCTCTTCGCCGACCTAGATTACGTGGTCTGAAAACTTTTCGATTTCCAACGATATCGTCATAAGGAGTGTAAGGTGTACCTTTGTAATGATCTGGATTAAGCTCTCCAGAACTCCTCATGATCTCAAGAAGCTGCTGCTCTAATGGATAGCGTAGGTTGTCAAATGCGCTGCTGGAACCATTTCCCATTCCACTGGCCATGGTTCGATTCTGAGAAGATGAAGAAAAAAAAGTATGAGAAAATGAGGGAAAATAAAGCAGGTTGATTGATAGGAATTCATTCACTAATTTATCGAAGGCCTCATCAAGGAGAGAAGAACAAATGTGTGCCCAGAAAAGAAAAGTGTTAAACAATGAAGAGAAAACAAATAAGAATAATGGACTGAGACTACCGTAGTGTTTATTTATTTGATCTCCTGGGGCAGTCGAAAGAGTTCCTTCTCTGATCTAGCGAATCAATGGGTCTTAAACGATAGATAAGTTTCAGAACTATGACCATCAATGATGGTGGATGAAAGAAATTGATAGTCACGAGTAATGCTTAATAAAGAATTACTCGAGCAGAACATGCTGCGAACAGTTGACAGCTTCACAACGTGCCTTCACTTTGGATCTATATTCGACAACGTGATCTAGAATGCAGAAAAACATCGATTCATACAGAGAAAGGATGAAAAAGATCTTGATCGATAACAGCTGCAGGGATTCATGAAACGCATGAAGATATATACATTCGATAG
>QZCP01000026.1:0-12737 GCA_003956705.1 Brevipalpus yothersi | reverse complement strand
AGGAGAAGAGAGAGAGAGAGAGAGAGAGAGAGAGAGAGAGAGAGAGAGAGAGAGAGATCGAATTGGTTGTTGAATCTCGGAGAAGTATGAATTACCATAATGGAAGTAAAACAAGAGATGAATACTCTTGAGCAAGAGAATGGCCATTCAGATTGATCTAGATCAAGATCATCGAAAGTGATTTTTGGGAAAAAAGGATCAAACGTTTTGCGAAAAATACCTAAGAACAAATGAGTGCCTGGATTTGCAATGTATGAAAGGCTCTAAGTGGATCTATGGAGAGACTTTAATTCAGAGGGGTCAATAAACGTTGTTTCACTTCGATCTGAATAAAATATATAAGTGAGAATTGAATCCCGGTTGTAAGTTGCAAGGTTCGTTTAAGGATCTCTGAGAAGGTTATAAGTGAGGATGATACAAGTGTAAGCAAGGGTAGAGAGAATGAACAGAGTATATATATAGCTCTCGAAGGAGTCTGACATGGAATAGATTCCATTGGAAATATATACACGAACTTCCGAACTCTCCCGCATCAGCCATTTTGATTCCTCTTTCCCCACTCTTTTCACTCTCTCTTTCTCTCTCTCTTTCTCTCTCTTTTTCGCTCTCTCTCTCTCTTTCGCTCTCTCTCGTGTTCAAGGAAATAATCGGGGAATAGGAATACAGTAAGAAGGAAGTTTATAGGAATAAGAGTGTATCACAGGAGAGAGAGAGAACGAGAGAGAAAGTGAGAGGGGAAAAGAGAGAGAGAGAGAGAGAGCAAAAAAGTGAGAGTAAAATAAAAACAGAAGACAATCTATCAAGAATGAGGACGGGAAATGCCGCTCGAAAAGAACAATTTTTCAGAGCCCTGATTTCCCAGAGTTAGCTTAGAAAATTGTCACAACATACCTGTTGGAACGATAGTAAGTCGCTTGTATCTCTGATTGACGGGTCAGCAGTAGATGACGACTGAGAATCACTGCCAGAAGAAGAGAGATCAAAAGCACCATTTCCAGCAATAGTAAGATTAGATGGAAATGGTTTATTGAGTGGCAACGGGTTGTTTCGCCTAAACTTAGATGGTGAAATCATCGGTGGTAGCTGAGGCGGTCCATTGAGATTTGGTATTGATTTTTTCATTGGCGACACCGGATGTAAATTAGTCATAGATAAAGGTCCTCTTTTCGAGAAACCGAGACCTCCTCCTCCACCACTACCACCCATATTCATATTGCTCCAAGGATTACTCTGAGCTGGATTAGGATGTGCAGACCACTGACTTGCTGGTGGACCATTCCAGCCCATACTGGAATATGACTTGAATAGACTAGACGCTTGAACTGTATTTGATTGTGGTGTCAATGAAGCTTGAACTGAATGGGGCATAAAGGACATGGGTCGACCAACTGAGGAAGAGGACACCGAGCCAGTTGAAAAATTGTGTCCACTTCCAGCACCAGACACTGTATCACCGGTACCATTTGTTGATGATTCCTTTTTCATATCTTTTTCTTCCACTGGTCTAGCCTAAAAAATAATGAGAGTAGCAATGATGATGGTAAGTATAAATTGAAAGAGTGCAATTTATCGAGAGCAGAAAATACACTCACACACACACAATCATTAGAAACATTAAAGCAAGCTGATTGTCCACAGAAAAAAGAAGAAGAAGAGAACAGAAAATATTCTCTCTTCTCTCTCTCCTCACTCCACCCGATGAATACATACATACATATATACATTGCTTACCTCGTTATCCTCCATTATTTTTGACTACACTGGCTCAAGAACGGACGAATGAAGCTTCACACACAATTTGTGGGACACCAATGGCTGTTACCAAACAACGTGATCACAAAAATTAGGTCCAGCGATCACAAATAAAAGAGCAGAAATAAAAGTGAATATATTTTACCAATCTCTATCCATTTTTTTCTTCTTCTTCTTCTTTCACATCTTCACTACATCCGAGATGAATCGAGCTCTCATCATCAACAGCACCAGTAGCAAGAAGCTAGAAGAGAGAGAGAAGCAAGAGAAAATTATTTTTAGCCAAACAGCGAAACGAAATAGAATCGATTTTCTCAACAACCAACAACATGACACACTAGATAACACTACTAGTTGATTAAGTGGCGCTGATGAAAAATTCTATGTTCTGCAATGATTGTGGACTTTTTTGCTTTGCTTTCAAAGTGTGTTTGCATATCATCGTGATTTAATTAATTCGGTTGATTAATTTTGATATTCAACTAAATTGACAGGTGAGAAATTGTGCTATCTCATGGTGGTGTTGATTGCAATTACTGTTATTCTTGCGAGTGTCAAGTGATTATGTTTACTGTCTTGGGACAAGATGTAGTTTGTGTGTTTGTTGGTGTGAAGAAGCATCGTCATTTTGATACTCATTTTTCTTGATTTTTTTTCTCTCCTTTTCCGACACATTTAATTTAGGTGATCTTATCAAAGGTCTTTCACATACACAGCAAAACATTCACAATGGTAAGTTGACCTCATTGATGTGGATATCTCAGTTAATTGCATATGAGCTATATATTACTTTTCCAGTCTCGTCGTTATGACACCCGAACTACTATTTTTTCACCGGAAGGTAAGTTTTGTTATCGGACAAAGTTTTGTCACTCATATAACTTGCAGAAAATTTCATTTTCTCATCCTGATCATCTTTTTTATGTTTTAAATACTCTCAATAGGTCGACTTTATCAGGTTGAATATGCTATGGAAGCTATCCAACACGCCGGAACTTGCCTTGGAATTCTCTCCTCTGATGGAATCGTTCTGGCTGCTGAGCGAAAGAATACTAATAAGCTTCTAGATGAGGCTTTCAATGCTGAGAAAATCTACATGATTCACAAGTAATTTACACTCTTTCTTTTTGATGGATAACAATTTTCTGATTCAAAATTTTTCCAACTCTAGAGATATGGCTTGTAGCGTCGCTGGAATAACCTCTGATGCGAACGTTCTCGTTAATCAATTACGACAAATAGCTCAACAATATCAACTACAATACGGTGAAAGTATTCCTTGCGAGAAGTTGGTATGCTGGCTTTGTGATATTAAGCAAGCTTATACACAATATGGAGGAAAGCGTCCTTTCGGTGTCTCCATCCTTTACATGGGATGGGATCGACATCACGGATTCCAACTGTATCAATCAGATCCAAGTGGAAACTATGCCGGTTGGAAGGCAACTTGTATCGGAGGGAACAGTGCAGCAGCTGTATCTATGCTTGAGCAAGAGTATAAGATAGGTGCGACCACACTCGATGTAGCATTAGGACTTGTAATTAAGGTTCTTGGAAAAACTTTGGATACCAAGAAACTATCTTCTGATAAGCGTAAGTAATTGATTGGAAAGATTCTTGTTCAGTTTGTGATACTATCATTTATTCTCTCATCAAATAGTTGAAATTGCCACACTCACCCGAAAGGACGGCCAAACAAGAATACGCATCCTTCCCCACAAAGATGTTGATGAATTAATTGGAGTCTTCGAGAAGGAGGAGGAAGCTAGAATGAAGCAAGAACGCGAAGCAAGAGAACGAAGGCAACCATGAATAAGATCCGCCCCATGATAGTTTTTTATAATAATAAATATTTCCACTTGAATGAATAAAAAAATTTGTTTGGAGAAGAATCATCAGTATTTTTCTTGCTAAAACGAGAATTCTGCTTCAATTTCATTCACAATTGTCAATAAGGTTATTGAATAGGCGGCAGCATGGTAGATTAAATGTTTTTATGGTCCTTTTAAATCGAAACTTATCATCGGGATAGTTCAAACTTTAAAAGCAAATATCAGCTGGACATCAGTCTAAACCAAATTTTTATTTCGATTGAATATTTCAATTCAGATTTATCTTAGTCTTTTGTTAAGTTTCACAGTTCTGATAAGTTCGTGATACAGGCGGTGAGAAGTTAATCCTCTACATCGGTGGTTGAATGTTTTTGTTTACCCTCAATCGCCTCGACGAGAATTGCAAACTAAACTCAAAAGAATCTTGTGATTGATTTTTCATTAGTTTCTTCACATAATTTGACAGATTATTCGATCATCAATGGGTGATTCCTGTGTTGGAATCGATAGTGATCAAGCTGGGGTAGCTCCAGGCTGCAAAGGCTGTCCTAACGCTGGATTATGTGCTTCTGGAAAAGCGAAAGTCGACGAAAGCACGATAAATTTGGACATTCAGAAAAGATTATCTTCAATCAAAAATATTATTCTGATTATCTCAGGAAAAGGAGGAGTTGGTAAGAGCACAGTTGCTTGCAATGTTGCTCGTTATTTAGCTACCGATGAAAACCGTAACGTTGGATTGTTAGATATCGACATTACTGGACCTTCAGTTCCTCGCGCAATGGGTCTAGAGGAAGAACAAGTCCATACTAGTGCCACTGGATGGTCTCCAGTATATGTTCAAGATAATTTAGCCATTATGTCAGCAGGATTCTTATTGGGCTCTCTGGACGATGCTGTTATTTGGCGTGGACCTAAGAAGCACAATTTGATCAAACAATTTCTTAAAGACGTCGATTGGCCTGAGCTGGACTACTTAGTTATAGACACTCCTCCTGGTACATCTGATGAGCACATATCGATTGTTGGTTATCTGAAAAATTGTGATAACTTTCGAGGTGCTCTGATCGTTACTACTCCACAAGAAGCTGCCCTACAAGATGTGCGTAAACAGATCGACTTTTGTCAAAAGATCGGACTCAAAGTGATCGGTCTTGTGCAAAATATGAGCCATATAACATGTCCTAATTGTAAAAAGCAATCCTACATCTTGAAGCCTACTACTGGTGGAGCAGCTTCTCTGTCTGAAAGTTCCAAGATTCCTCTTCTCGGTGACATACCGATCGACCCTATTGTTGGTAAGAACATGGACAATGGCAGCTCATGCTTCGACGAGAATAGTTCCTCTGAAGCCGTTAAAGCTTTCCAAGAACTTTCTGACAATATCGTTCGAGAATTTGGGGGATAAAATTTGGTACCGAATTTTTGAAATTTTATAGTCCGAAACATTCCTTCACTGAATGATTTTTCACTCATTCTAAGGTTGAAAAGCCGCTAAAAATAAAGAATACTGAAACAAAACCCATCTTTGCTAGCTTACAAGAAACATTAGAGTGTTAATTTCCCACTACCTTACCGTAAAAAGGTTAATGAGCAATACGGTCAATTGAACAAAAATTTATAACTATTCACTCGATTATGACCTAGGTGTTACATTGGTCTCTATCAAGATCTAGGCTAAAGAAAACATTCTATGAATTATGCTCGAGATATTTAAAACTGTTGAGGCTGTGGTCCATAGCGCATCCTACAGTCCTTGAGCACTTGGTTGAAGCCTAAGGAGAGAGAGGACATGAATCAGCATCATTTCATGAGGAAGGAGATTAAAGTAAATAATATAGTCATGATGAATTACCTTCACAGAGAGAGATATCAGACTGCTCCTGAGTGCAATTGAGGAATTGTCTCATCTCAAAAGTACAAGGAGCTTCCTGATTTCGTTGCATTGACTGTTGAGGCTGTGCTTGAACCTCTTGTTGAGCTGGAACATCCGAGCTTCCGCCTGAAAAGGCTCCAGTCAAAGCATGTCCTACAGTGTGACCCACAGCAGATCCAATAGCAACTCCACCAGCGGTAGCTGAAAGTAAAATAGAATAAAGGTCAACATTAATATACTGTATCAGTAAAAAAAAGGAAACACGTGTTCCCTTCAATGGAACTTTCTAGAATGTTTCACAATCCGTTTGAAGAATATCAATTCTTACCTGCCATTTGACCTAGTAAGCCTGGTCCTTGGGCCATTGGCTGACCAACAGCAGTTGGCTGCTGTGGCATAGGTGCTGGAGCCTTAGTTTGCACTGGGGCTGGTCGTGGTCTAGCCTGAAAAAGATCAACATTCAGATTAAGCTTATCATGCATAACTTCGAACACATCGATTTTTTATCTCTCTTGATAGAAGGATTGATTAATCCAATAGACGATAAAATCGATACTTGACCACTGACCTGCATAGGAGTTCGTCGACTAGGAGAAGCACCTCGTCCACCACGTCGTGCCATCACGAGATAGATTTGTTTTTGTTTACTTCAACAGTTAGTGTGACAACAGAAACTGGAACGAAATGGCAAAATGAAAATGAATAGGGAAATCATCACAAACTAAGATGAATGATTACAAATTCGTCAACCATCAAGACATTAGAATAACTTAGTGATCAAATATGATTGAAAAAAATGATACTTACATGAACAATTTAAATCAGATCAAATGTAATGTCTGAACAACACGCGACTTTTTTCGCAAATGAAGTGCACTTGGGGGGTCGATCATGTATTGAAATGCGTTCACGTTCAATTCAAGTGCACATGAGCTTGGATTATTTTTTCTTTTAGTTACTTTTTTTGAATTTCGTCAGACATTAATAGCGGATGAAACTTTTTCTATCAAAACAATCAGTAATATGCTTGATCAACAATAATAAGGGAAATATTTGCCAAGAATTATTTTACCTTAGCCAAAATATATTCGGGATCGTCTATGAGATTAATTTTTAATCTTCTAATTTTTTTGGAAATTTATTTCGCTTTTAATCACTTTTTTCCAAAAAGTTCCCTATAAATTAACAATCCTGATAATTTTTCTTTCTGATTAATTTATTGAACTCCGGTTGAATGAATGTTTATCAAAAACAAAATAATTCCCACTAGCTCATTGTACTCGATACCTAAATTAAATATCCGGAATAGGATAGCTGTTTTTCCAAGAATCGATTGATCTGTTCAATTGTTCTGGATCTTTGTCAAGTTCGGGAAGGAAGCTCCTTAATTCAATGTTTACTCTAACAATACAATGTTGATATATAGAGTTTGTTTGGACCTCTTATCGATTATTACTGTATTATATCCTCTACTTGTCTATTATGGTCATTTCGTGTCAAAAAGAACAGATCAGCAAAGGCTCGAGATATTACCGGATGTTACTAAAATTTCCCACTTTTTTCATAATTATCTTATCGTTCTGAAGTAAACAAGATCATTAAAAGAACTTTTCAGTTGATGAGTTTATTCAAGTTCTTTAATTCAAAATTTTGAAAAGCTAAATAACGTGATCATTTATCCAATGAAAACAATGTGTCAGAAATTTCAAAGCCAACCTTGTCTAGCATAGGCTCAAGCAATGATTTGTTGACGGAAAAATAACGTCAAAACGTTGCTATCATCACATACACTGGATCTATGAAGTGGATTGTTCCAAAATTTGGCCAGACATAGATAGGATCCGTGAATATGACAAGGTTATGGGGATTAATTCCTCGGCTTTGACATGGATTGCCAGTTGTTTGACGATAGATATTTCCAGAGGGAATTTTTTTCAATTTAGCAAGGTCATGGAAGTAGAATAAAGTGTGCATCTGATGTCTGATATTTCATGGAATTCGATGAGTCAACATTCCTATCAACTACTGTAGTTACTATAAGTGATGTATATTTTTTGGAAGATTTTATCTAAATAAGATGAACTTTTATCGAGTTAGACTAATCGAAAGCATTGTAAGATGAAAAAGATCATTGCTCAACAAGAACGGAAAATAAAGCATGAGATGATATATTCACCACTTCCGGTGCTATCTTGCCTCTTTTCATAAAATTCTTCCATCATGGGATGGAAAGAGTCCTGAGTTTCCTAAAAAGCACATCCATAACAGGACACTCTATTTTTGGGTGATAATGATAAAGATGGTGATCATTTGTAAATCATATCAACTACAAACATCTACGATTGTTGTAAGCGATTACATGCGGATCTTATAAGTTGTTACTGGTGAATGGGAGAAGTTGCATTTCACCTCTCAATGGGCAAATCAAATTGATATAAAAGACATTTGCATGCGATAAGAATGCATGTATTGCTCGTGTAGATAATTTCTTAGGGCAATATACACTCTCACCATGGTTTTACTGGATATCCAGAGAAACAAAGCTGTGACATAATCGCCCACATTACTCTAAAACTGAGTAACTGATTTCCCGCCTCTTCACTTGACATGATGCATTCTCATCCAGTCGAGGCTGATAAGCGAGGAAAAAGAGAGAGAGAGAGAAAGAAAGGAAGGAAGAAATAAGAAAGAGAGAGAGAGAGAAAAAAAATTTTCACTCTCTGTTAGCATTCGTCATCAAAGAACCTCTTTTTCGCTCTCAAACTTCATCAGTGTTGAATTAAGTTTGACTGAATTTTTCCATGGATTGGATCATTCAAGAGGTCTGAGCTAATATCCGATCGACTGTGGGGCGTTGTCAAAGGGGCTCTCTGTGTTACTCATACACCGGCTGAGGTCGTCATTCGAATTTCCCTGGCTTCATCATGACGATAATTCGAAATGTGAGCATGATCATCTCTCTCTCTCTCTTTTCTCTCTCTCTCTTTGGAATTATCGTATGAAGCCAGAGAGACACTGAAGCTCAGTTACTTCCATCTTGACTCTTTTTGACAGTAGATCGAGTTGAGTCTCGAGCAGTGATCAGAATTTTGATTAGATTTCAAATTGGTGTGATCAGTGTTGAGGTTTCTATCATTTAAAGGATTGTTCATCACACAAGAATTGCAATTTGTGTAGTTTCATAAAGTAGTGAAGATCATCGAAACGTCCAGGTAAGCTATTTCGGTGAAATTTTTTCAGCTCATCTTCGAATTTGCGAGCAAATCGATACGCTTCAATACGAAAAGCTCAGCAAGAGAAACAGGAGAATGTATTTTCTCAAATTCAATTCTCTCATTTACTTCAGACATCTTTATTTGAACATCATTTCATTTCTCTCAACTCGATAGCCACCGAAGAGCTCACTTTTCTTGGTGCTTCAAATTTTAGAGTTCAAATCAGTTTCACTCATCGAGAATCCACAAAAATAATTATGGCTGACCAATTGACTGAAGAACAGATCGCCGAGTTCAAGGAGGCATTTTCTCTGTTCGACAAAGATGGTGATGGAACAATAACCACCAAAGAATTGGGAACTGTGATGAGAAGTTTGGGCCAAAATCCAACGGAAGCTGAACTACAAGACATGATAAACGAGGTTGATGCCGATGGAAATGGAACAATCGATTTTCCTGAATTTCTCACCATGATGGCTAAGAAAATGAAAGATACAGATTCTGAGGAGGAAATAAGAGAAGCTTTTCGAGTTTTTGACAAGGACGGTAATGGCTACATTTCGGCAGCTGAACTGAGACACGTGATGACAAGTTTAGGTGAAAAACTAACTGATGAGGAAGTAGATGAAATGATAAGAGAAGCTGATATAGATGGCGATGGTCAAGTCAATTATGAGGGTGAGTTCGACGATTTCATTTAAATTTTTCCATACTTTCACATGTTTGTGCTTCTAGTAACATTACTCTCTTTTCTCTGTCATATACACACAGAATTCGTTACAATGATGACATCAAAATAGGTTTTCAATTGAATTCGTGGAAAAAATTGTCCCGATGTTTTAAGGGTCAAAAAAGTTGGCTATTATTCCTATAATCATTTGCCAAACACACACAAATTTTCACTTCACACATTTTATCAACACTTCATCTGTCTTCACCACCACTAATCAGAGTTCCTTTAGAAGAATTCTAGGTGAAAATCATGAGAACCTTCATCATATACTGTTTATGATAGAAGCTTCTAATTTTTTCAATTGAATGATCGCTCTTCTCTCTTCCATGGACAAAAATGTCTTATATCATTGTTTCCCGCCAGCTTCTTCCGCAATGTTCAATATTTAGACTTATGAATCTTACTTCTGGCCTCATCAGCCATTTTCACCCAAAATTACATATTGACTATTGATATTGCCTGTATGGACTGCTTGACTCACACCTGATTATTGCTTGCAAAATTGAATATTTATATTATCAATCTACAACCAATCATTCATCTGTTGACTATTGCTTTTCTTTCCCTCAATAGTCTTATCCTATCATCTGTTACATTTCTTAAGGATTTTCCTTTCTATGGATACATATTTGTCCTCTTCTCTCAAATTTCATTGAGAAAGAGAAATACACCAACACACAGAAAGAGAGAGAAGGTAAGAAAGAAATTATTTTATTATCAGTTTATTCCAGCAATATTATTTTATACTTTGTGGGAAACATCTATTTTTCTTTTTTTCGCAATTTTTCTCCATTTTCTTTAAAATATATACATGTATATCTTAATATCTTCCCAAAGAGTCTCTCTACAATCTGATTTGCTTTGTGCAATTAATTAAAGAAGAGAAACTTCCTCACTTCCGGTGAAACTGCTATTCAATTCATTTGATCATCACATATTGTTTGAAAATTTTAGCATTGCTTTCCAGTTTCCATTTGACTAAATGGACTGGAGTATTGTAATGTGTAATTATGATGGACTCTTAAAGAGAGTGTTTCCTGTGAATACAAGAGTCACAAAATGAATCTAACGGATCAATATTTTTCATTGCTTCCGAATTTCAAGTCAGATGTCATCTTCGAAAAATTTTCACTTCCCTGCATTTCATTTCAAACGCATAACAATTTATTGTAACAATACAAAGTGATAAATTTATCCTATTTCTTCTCTGAATTTTGATCATTCCCGCAGTATTTAGCTTTCGAATTTTCATCTTTTTGAATGCTTGCCCTTTAAATATAATCCAAAACTTCTCACATCACCAAAACAACAAATGATCTTTACCAAATAATTTCAAGAAAATTTACTATTAAAATGCATTACGCACTCAAGTAATGGTGAATTGGTGATGATAGAAAAATTTCATCACATACTCTCAAGCAAATCAATTACAAAAAAAGTTCATTGACTATATCGGAAAGAATGAATGGCCTCTAGAACTTATTAAGTATTCCAACATGTGTACACTTATGAACACATAAATATGTTCTGGCTTCTGTTACTCAATTGCCACCGAGAGCAACATCCGAAGCCAAAATAAATTGAAATAAGTGTTCTCAGTGACTTATGATTAGCGTAGAAATGTTTGTATTTTGACGTAAAAGAGTATACCAATTGATCGGAATCTGAGCAATGCCTACAAGCAAATAATAATATCGCTAGTGACGTGAGAATTGATTACGTGACTAATCTATGGCATTATTTCTCTTATCGAATCGTTTGCGAAATTGTTCGGAAAAGGAAACGAAGAAATTGAAGACTCTATCAGAATGAAAAGGCAATATGAATTATTGTCCGAATTTATTAGCATATCTTATTTGTCCAATCATTTTTCAACAGTATTAAGTATCAAACGAATAATATTGCAAATCAAAACTGTCTCACTTTTCATGAAAATTTTTCATTGTTCTAATAACACACTTTAATCACTTTTGTTACCGGAAATTATCATTCTATCAAATGAGATATTAGCAAAAGTTTGCTCCGAAAAGTTGCAATTCTGAAGTGAAAATGTACTCCATGTATTTGCATACCCATTGAATGCAAATCAGTTTCAGAAAAAGAGGAAAAATCAACTAATTAAACTTCTACCTGTGTAACGATGATTCATACAATGTGTTTGAGAGAGTAAATGCGAATGTATCGCATTTCTTCATGGCCAATATTCAAGGACGTAAGTGATCGTTCTATTTTTTTTCTACTTCTCTTATCCATCTGTCATGAGAAATTCGTTCAATCATACAATTCCGATTATTCTCTGTTTCTAATGCTACATTGTTCTAAGTAATTGAGGGCTTACTGAGAAAATAGAGGAAAAATACAGTGATCAAAGCAAATTATTCAGTTCAAAAACCTTCCAGCTCCTACTATTACAATGTAGCAATATGCTAAGGAGCCTGGAATATCTTGGGAAAAGACAAAATAATTCAATAGATTCTCATATCTCAAGGAAGCAGAAGAAAAATTCTCAAAATAAATCGGTCAGTTTCTTGACCTTATCGAAAGAGAAAAATGAAGCTCATAGTTTTTACGGTATATATTCTTAAGGTTACCTCTTGATATTATGGTGAATCACACCAATCACCAAAATGGAGCATTTTTAGATAATCAAATCTAGCAAACACGATAGTAGGGAAAGAGGTAGAAAGAAAGAAAGAAAGAGAGAGAGAGCAGAATAGGAGGAGAACAAATCATCTATTAATAGAGATCATTGAATGAAGAGAAGAATTAGAGAGAGAGAGAGAGAGGGAGAGAGAGAGAGAGAGAGAGAGAGAGAGCAACCGTTGTGTGTTGTTGACATCGATCTTTGGAGGACCAAGAAAGCCCAAAGTGACTTGTCCAATTGATTTTCTATGTTCAGATGCTGGTGACTAGCTAAGTTTGTCAATAAGTGAACAGAGAAGAGAGGAAGAGAGGAAGAGAGAGAAAGTATCGGGACGAAGATGTTAGAGACAAGAAAACACGAAAACGGAAGAGGAAAGGGGAATAGAAAGTTGAGGATGTTAATAGTTGATGTCAGATTGATGGAAGCATGAAACCTCTGGGAGAAGGCCGTTTCTTTGCTCCATCAAGTAGCTCGATGTGCTCACATCACAATAAACACATACTATGAGAATGGCAATTAATCAACCGAAGCAAGATACATAATACGCTTTTTTTTCGATTGCAACGTAAACATTCTTGGCGTTCTTGGGATCTGCTTGACTTGATCAATTCTGACAATCATTCGTAGCGATTGCACGTATTCTCATTCTCTCTCTCTCTCTCTCTCTCTCTCTCTCTCTCTCTCT
>QZCP01000025.1:106422-166422 GCA_003956705.1 Brevipalpus yothersi | reverse complement strand
AAAACTTATCTAGATCGACTCCAGAACTTTTCAGAATCATTCTTCAGTATAAGGTGAAAATAGAATAAAATGAGGATGAGAAAGTTGAAAGAAGAGAAGAAGAATACAAGAGTGAGAGAAGAATGACCTCACCTAACTTTGAGCATAGGTGAATACAAAGGAATACCTTTGAATCAAGCTTTTTTCCTTCTCTTTGTGTATTCCCTGTCTTTTTCTCTCGCTCTCTCTTCTTTTCTTCTCTTCCCTTTTGATTTGTTGATGAAAATCTTTCCTCCATTCAGAAAGGGAATCCTAATTTAAGGTTGACAGAGGAAGCAAAAAATTTTATACACGTCAACATTCAAAGGTTGAGAAAGAGAGACAGCGCGAAAAGTGAATGTATATAATTTGTCTCTCCTTTCACAACGTCCATAACAATTAATCTTGCATACCATCATGAATGGATTTAGACTTACTAGCGTTGCTAATCTTTGTCTCATAATTTTGTGTATGCTCAGAATATATCGTCCTACCATGATAATATAGGGTATTTACCATGAGCACGATTGAATTATTGCATGGTGAGAAAGCTATGCGAGTGCACATAATGGTGAATATTTCGTTTATCATCAATTCATTGAGATTAACTTTATCAAACATGGTTGAACATAAGTGAATCATTTAATCTTCCAATAACATTACATTTTTGAAGCCATAACTCACAAGATCAGAGTTTATCAAACCATTGAGAATGAGAAAAAGAGAGAGAGACAAGATTAATTTTAATTGAAATGAATAAAATTGAATTAGCATACTAATTTGTTGAGAGGTCAAAATTTTCATTCTATATTCAATTTTACTCCTAAAATTACCTGATATATGTTGTGGTAGTAGTAGTAGTAGTATAAATATTTTCAAAAAAGGAGCAAAATCAGAATTATTATTATTACACTAATTAAACAACTTTTGCCGTACACTTTAAAATAATCAATTTTTTAAATCTTATTCAACTATATAATTAACTAAATAATGATATCGGCACATTGTTGAATAAATTGTGGCTGATTTTCATAAGCTCAATAATTGATCAGGTTTCATCATCATTGTTTATATCTAATTTGATGGTCAACGATAATTATTATCAGTGTATATTTGTGTTTTTGTTGAGAGGTTGAGAAACCGGAAGAAGAAGAAGAAGAAGAAGAAAAATTCGATGAGCATCAGAAAGGCGAAAAATTGGCCACAGTTATACAGTATATTTTGTCAAAATCAGCATCAGGAATGTTTCTGGTGAAAAGACGTGGTAATTCTTCATGCTTGATCATACCAAGTTTCTGAGCAATTCGAATGGCCCCTGGATTACAATCGGGAACCATCATATTCAAACCTTTCTCTTGAGCGAGATTAAATTCGGTAATCAAATTGAACACAATTAATTCGGCCACCGCATCATTTTCCGCATACACTGGACCGGACATCGCTGTGTCTATGTTATTCTTTTTGATACATCCATAACCAACAATTTTACCGTTATCCTGATCAAGTGCTGCCAATGAGAGAGCATCTTTTTCACTGAAAATAGCACGCAAAAGTTTGCCCCGATTGTAAAATAGAATGCGTTCATCGTATGCGATTGCCGAATCGATCATATTTTCATCCATCGGCACCACAGCAATGTTATCAATTTTGTGAACCAAATCTTCAGTTCTCAGGCTGATTGATTTGTACTCGAATATTTTTCGATCATCCAAAAGTTTGAAACCAGCTCTGGAGAAACGAAATGAAAAAATTGGAATGCAAAAAAGTGAAAGTGAGTTAGTATTCTTGGTGGTTAGATAGGGAATATCTACTAGGTACAGTATACTGGGCTCAGTAGAATAGATTTTTTGTTAGATGACACTGGTGGCATCTACGTTTGGTGATTGAACTCACTTTTCTTGATAAGTTTTTTGTAACTTTGGAACTGCATGGAGACCAGCATTCTTATCTCCAACATGGTTCAACATTTTCTGCCATAGTCTCATTCCAATACCATGTCCTTGAAATTTGGGTCTCACAGCATACAAGCCGATGAACGCAGTTCGAGGATCAACGAAAACACCGGACAAGGTACCAATAACTAGACCTGGAATACGAGGGGGTAAATCAAGAGAACGTGTTATTATAATGCATTATTATTTGAATTTTCTCATAGTTTTCCTCCAGAGATAAGGTATTTTTGAGTGATATTCCATATCTGGTCTGCTTGATTATCTAAACATTTTAGATTATTAGCTTGACTGAATCAGGACAGTTTACGATGGAAATGATTGTGTGGAATGAGTGTGTGGAGTAGTCATTTGATTCAAATTTGAGCTATATGAATATTTGAGTAGAAAACTTTGTCAGAAATGAGTTTTCAGATAGTCTCAGTGAAAAAATAGAGTCAAGATTAACTTGTTAATGAATTTATGCATATAAAGTGTATACGCAGTATAGAAACAGACTAGTACTGGGGAATAAGTCAGGATAAATCGGTTGAAGCTTTCAAATTTCAGATCAGGAGCTGGGCCAATGGAGAAAAAATTTTCCAGATAGACATATCAAGAGGTTAGATGCCTCTAATGCAGTACTCATATCTCAAAATTCTCCAATTCAGCGAGGAAATTCTTTCCATATTCTGAATTTTGAGAGTTCTGAATCATGAGTGACATTTCAGCTAAGAAAATTTCAATTTAATAACACCTTCTATGATAATCCCAGCAATTTTAAACATTCTCATCCTTCGTTCTAGTTTGACAAGAGGATTTAACCAAGGAGTCCAATAACCTGTTTCCACGTTTTTTGAATCGTTTCATGGAAACTCATTAAATATGCTTCATATATGTCCCTAGGAAATTCTTGTGCTTAAGAAATATTCGTGATAAGATTCATGGTCTAGATGGAATATGAAAGCAAAGAAATCACCAATAAAATCATCTGAAAAGAGCTATACAATAGAGCTGGAGGATCCATCTCAACAAGGTATTGTTGAATGGTTCCATTCCTCTTGTTCATTCTTTTCTCTACTGTCCCAGGTCATGGATGAAATTCCTCGAATGCCTAGAACATCATATTCTTCCATAAGAGTCTTGATTATTGAATGATATTCAATATTGTGATCATCTTTCTCCTCGAAGCTCCACAGCTTCTTCTATTCTTCATTTCATCTAAACATTCATTAATAGTTGCCCTATAATATGAGTGTTTATCGCTGCAAAAGTTGTGTTCATTTCACTTGGAATACTCTCCAAACACTTTTATCCCCTTATCATCGGTCCTTTGATTGCACTTATTATCATGCTGTAATGATCACAAAAGAGTACCAGTTAAATGTTCCCTGAGGTTGTTTACTAAACTTTTTTAGACGTGAAACTCATAACGAAAACTATCAGGAAAGTCTTTGTTGAACATGGGTCCAATAATCAGAAGTGGGACAAAAGTGATTGATGAATATTTCCATAGAATAGCATCGATTTTTGTTCTCTTTTTTTCGAGAAAAAGATTTTCTCACAAGTTTTTTACATTCACTATTGTTCATCCAATCGATTGACAAAAAAATTGAACCTGAAATCTTTCTTTTTCAGAGGCTCTTTCTAAAAATTTTATGATTCATGTATCCCTAGGAAAATCCTCTTCAGTAACTTTAATCTTTCAATTCTTATGAAACTAATGCTATACCACCATTGATAATATTACAACTACTTTATTATTCATATCTACATTCACTTTCCTAGTAATCTTTTGGTAATTTCAAAAGGCTTTTGTATCGGATAAAATTTGAGCTTATCATAATGGTTAAGCAATGGCTTTGACTGATGAATACATGATGCGGTATCAAAAGAATCTGAATCCTACTCAAGGGCAGCTTGGTTTTGATATCGTTTACTAGATACCATTTTAATTGGAATTCATAGATTACATGTTCTTGAACAAGCTACAAAGAGTGACAAAATTTGAGATCTGGGTTGTCTAAATCTAAACCAGAGGGGTCAAATTGGAAGAGAAAATATCATTTCGAATAGAAATGAATTTTCCACATATTCTTGAAAAAATGAGCAAACTGTAAATTTAGAGCAATCTTATCTCGAGTCGAATTTGAAATGGCCTCAAAAATTCGATACAAATAGAAATTCTCAATGAAATCCCTGCAAAAATAGATTGAACTTAAATTTCACTCAACTTACCATCGCTGTTTCTGACAGCCACAAAAAAGCCTTCTGGATCAACTTGGAGGAAGCTTTCGATGGTATGCAACCCCTCATACAGTCCAACTTCTTTCCAAACTTCCAGGGCCTCAGGAACATCAGACATTTCCATACATCGTACATGATAATCACTTCCATCGGCAAGTTGTCCAGCATCAATAATCTTATCATTCAGCTCTCTGGATGTTGCCATATCGTTTCACTCGAATACGGATGCTGTTGGATGAACAAGTGTGTTCTCTTTAAAATTCAAACTTTGAATCGATAACAATTATCACTACTACTGAGCAATTGATCAATACAGTGAATGAAAGAGTGGAGAAGAAAGTTGTTCAAGAACGAAGATGATGATCAACGAAAATCGAAGACAGACAAGCAACAGGTACAAGAGATGCTGTGTGTGTACATAAGATGTGTAGTGATGAGAGGGAATGTGTGTATGCTATGCAATGATCTTCATCTCTCTCTCTCTCTCTCTCTCTGTTTCTTTCTTCCTCTTTTTCTCCCTCTTCCAATGGTGATATATATTTTTTTCACCAAAGCATTCACCAGAGTTTGCGTAAGCTTTGAGCACCCTCGAATTCATGAACGTCAAGAAGAGGTGCAAATGTTCATGCCATACTGTTCACCCTGGATCATCCATTCTCACATGCAAGTTGATAGATTATAAGTGAAAAGTATTGTCTTTCTTCATTATCTTCATTGGCTAATCACATCCACATACACACACGCTTGCAGTCGGAGGGAACTCTTGTTACTGGGCTTTCTCACTCCTCTTCAAGATCTTTGCTAAATGATTGTTACAAATATTGGCTATAAGATTGCTCTAGTTATCAGTGTTAGAGATAGTCATGGAGAAGGTTCATGGAAAGCTGTCATGATCTCAACCGCAAATCTATCATGATTCGAGAAACATGAAATAATTACACGCACATCTATTCTAATCAGCACATTGACATGATATTTATATTTTCCATTCAATGAATGAAGATCATGGATAGACTCTATGGAGCAAGTTTGCACGAGAGTTTTCTATCTCATCAATATTTGCCACCAAATTTTTGTCCGAAATTACAAAAGCATTATTTAGAATTTTGAGAGAATTATTTCCTTGCTAGGCAATGAAATCACGAGTCTGCATTCAATCATGAGGAAAAAGCCAAGATTTTCTTTGAGAACGAATTAGACTCATAAACAAGAATACTTGCTGAGATTATTTGTCTTAGTTTTGGAGAGGAGTTTGAACTAACCTGATGATCCAATAATCAGATCCTCATCACCGCCAACGCTGTGAAATTCCGATTGTCAGGCCCATGGCCTGATAATAAGAATATTGTATATATGAAGGATATCATGATTCAGTAATAAACAAAATTTCCACATGATCAACAGATAAACTTGAACACTAGCTCACTATCAATTCAGGGCGAGGGAACATGGATCGATTTATTTTTCCATGTGACACACTCACTCAATAGTTATTCTCTATATTGATCCATTTGCGATCGATGGTGATGATTTTATGAGACTGCATGCTATCCGAGGTTTTTGCGCTGAGATTAAAGTTGAACTTGAGAATTCAAATTATTTGTAGAACATTTTTATTGAAACATTTTAATTGTCTTGTTTGAGAAAATTTTTTGAAAAAATTGGATAGCTAGAAAATTTATAACTTTCGATGCAGTGAAGCATATTTTTCGATGCGATTGTTGCTTGGTGGTGGTGATGAGAATCGATGTTTAGCTCAATTTGATGGCTCGCCTGAGACGCCGGACCATCGCATCAACAAAATGATTATCCTTCAATAGATTAAATAAGAACGATTAGATATGTGTACTGTTTTGAATACTAAATTTTACTCACGGTGATAGAATTTTGAATCTTGGCGAAAAACTTGTCGTTAGCGATTCCATTTGATTCAGCTTTGAGTCTAGCAACCTCAGCTCGCTGTTCAGGTCCAACTTCTACGATGGTGAAGTAGAGGTTGAGATGGTGCCACACCAGATAAAGGCAAGGTTCGATAAGACTTATGTATAGATCGTTCTGGGAACATTTTGTAACATTCTCATCGATCAAAAGAATCAGAGATCCCAGCGTTGGAGGGCCGAAATTGGTGTATGAATCTTGATAATTCCATGATGGAGCAAGAATCGGCTTCAAGTCTGAAAGTTGAAATAAAAGGTGGAAACAAAAAATTGATTAAAAAAGCTCAAATTTTCTAAGAATTATCTTACCATTAGTGATGCTTATCCGAACAAAACCAATAAGAAGGTTGATGACTATTTTGATTTCATTTGTTTCTATACCGCCAAGATAGTAATTAAGCAGAGACATGAAAGATCTTTGGAGCTGCTTATTGACAGATGGTATGATTTTCGCAAGGATACCAGTAATCAATGTAAGAACGGTGATGCCTTCAGGAGTACTTCGAATGACATTGGCCATACGAAGAATGTCTGAGAGTATTGAGCCTCTGACATTGAGAAAGACTGAGAACTGTGTGAATAAAAATTAACATTAATAGAGAGCTGTAAATAAGATCCATCTTTTTATCTTACCGGCTCATATAGTTGACCATCTTCGACACCACTCAAGCACAGAAGAAGTCGTAAAGTTGAAACAAACATTTTATGGCAAATGTCACTCTGGTTTATATAGTAAGGATACAGTTCAAAAGATTCCAAGCTTGAGAGAACATCGATGATACCCGCATGGAGCACAAGACGGATGCCGGTGGGATTGGAGCAAATTTTCATAAGAAGAGCCTATAAGAAAGAAAAAATCCCGTTAAGTAAAGACCAATATACATGTTAGTTCAAGAATTTTAGTTCTTACCATTTTGGAATCAAATGAATAAAACGCTTTGCAGTGCACATCGAATTTTTGCTGCAAAATCTCTTTGTCATCAGCTGCGAGACTATCGATAAGTAACTTTAGGCTGCCATCATTGGATAAGTCACGAGCCCATGTTAGTTCGCTCTCATTCAGAAGAGATATGGCCAATACCTTGGTGACCTCATGACCAGAAAGTATATCTTTACAAAGTTTTTTCAGCAGACGTGAACTGATTTTCAACTCAAGAATGAAAGATGGAGGCAACAATCGGTAGAGATGGAGAAGTGAAGCGTAAAAATTGACACGAGCTCTCTTGTATTGATTCCAGATAGGAGCGGAAGAGGATGATTCTAAAAGTTCCATAATTGCTTTGGCAAGCGCCAAAACCTGTGAGTTAATACTGGACTCAGGTTTCGATGCTGCTAGTGATGAGGCAGACAATAGTATGACGGACGATAGTGGAGTGATCAGTGAATTCACCGTTTCAATTGAAGATGCATGCTTGATGAGCTCTTTGATCAGTCCCAGTAAGATCTTAGTTCTCACTTCGGAATCGTAAATCTCGAAACACTTACAGGCAATAAATGTTTCGACGAGACCTCTCCAGCTCTCGAAATACAGAGTGTTTGAGTTTAGTTGTTCTTGCGAAGCATTAAGAGCCATCGCATATTGAAGAATACCTTGTATTTCGGTTTGAATCATATTTGTTTGGACAATACCCAATTGAGATCCTACTGTGTTCACTTCTTCCAGTAACTTTTGATGGAGAGCTCGCACATCGATAACATTCTCTGGCATTGAGGTAACCTCTGAGAATGTTCGCCAAAGCTCATTAGAATCGAAAAATTCCCATCTTGACATCTCAGGATGTTGATGAGTGAATATCATACTAGGAATGAGGTCAGTCAACTTGATCTCTCCATTCTCTCCCAAGAGAGTTCGAACGTAAGAATCTCGATTAGTTTTTAATTGGGTGTCAGCTGTGGTCTTTATTTCGATTGCTAAAATTTTCCAAAACCAAGCAACTTCGGCCAGATTCTCTTTGGTCAGAAAGCTTTGATGACTTAATCCACGTTTACCGGTGTATTGTTTTAAAAGTTGAGCAGGAAACTCAGAGCTAGTTCTCAAAAATCTTAGAGCAGTATCCGAGAGCTCTGGATCATTGCATAAAGTGTAGATTATTTCCATAACCAAAGTACGCTTTTTGTGATGCTCTTCCTCACTTGTGATCAGTTCCAATATTGCGTGGAAAGAATTGTAAGTTTGGCCCAATGCCGATGGTACACGTAGATTGCTTTTACTTCGATCAAAGCCGAGTAATCTGTGAGAAAAACCATATACTCTAGGAACAGCATCTCTCTTGACACAAGTTAAGATGAATTTCAGAGTTTCGAGACAGAGATTTTCGTCTTCTGATTCCAAACAATCGACGAAACCATGAATGAAGTAGTCTTCATGATATTCATTGAATGGCCTGATTTGCAAGAGCATTCGACCAGAGGTTTGATGGTCAGATTGGACTAGATTTTGAAGCAATCGAAGGCTTTCAATTTGAACAGGTATTGAGGGCAATGAGATAGCTTTGATGAGTGTGGCAAGTCGATCTATGCTCTCGGTTCGATGATTAACGTTTGAAAATAAGGTGGAAAGATTCAAAAGCATAGCTGATGGATAGCCTTGAAGTGTATGAACATTTCGGATGAACTCAGTTTCAGCAAGTGCAACGTGATTGAACAGTTTCAGAGAGTTAAGAAGGCACTCTTCGTACAGAGACGAATTTTTGTGACATGGTTCAACTCCACCTCCAGTTTCAGGACCATACATGGTCACAATATCTTCGATAACTTCCATTACACAGGTAAAAAGACTATTTTCTTGGAGTATTTGCCACATCACGGAGAAAGCAGCTTTCAAACCAGGCACATCTCGTACAGGATCAAAAATTTCTAGAATACAATTCAAGATTTTCAAAGAATATAGTTTGATGGTCCATTTTTCTTCAGCAACCTTGTAGAAACGCGTGTTACACTTTAAGAGAATCGAGTTGATTATGAACTCTGTACAGTCGAAGAGTGCAAACTGGTGAGCAGGTTGACGATTATAGCAAATGTGCTTGATGAGTGAGTTAATGGCCGAGAGGAAAGCAATCGTTATTGGGTACTCCTCATTTCTTGGCTCAATGTCTTCGATTTCTAAGGCAATTCCACTCTGCCAATTCATATTTCTACGGATGCTGGCGAAAGTTGAAGTAGCAATTTGAGATTTGGGAAGAACAACATCCAGTTTGATCCAAATAGAAAGTGCAATGGAAGCAGATAAGTTGGCGAATCCACTGAGGCAAGATAGAATGGCTGCTTTTAGTTTCCTAGGCACTGGCCCCATAAGAAGGCCCACGAGGGTTGAAATGCAAGAGTATCGCTGATTTTCAGCCAATGAGGAGCAGCAATTTCGGTCCTGTAAATGATTACAGAGAACAATTAAGAGAGATGAAAAAATTCTCAATACCCTCAATACTTACATTTTTAACGATGTTTTCTATAAGATTCAGAATTGAGCACAAAATGTCAAGTTCCAATGGAGACAAGTTTACCAGAGTGAAATTCGCAACCTGCCGCTGATTGTGGGAGGCGAATTGTGTGGTTTGAAGATGGTTCTTATCACTTCCAATGATTGATGAAAAATAATTTTGTAGAGTAGTGAAAAAATGGTCCAATGAAAATTGGGTGTTCTGGGTTATACCGGTGCATTTCAAACAATTATAAACATTGAATGGTGAGACATTGGCAAACGAAGTGAGCAATTTGAGGACTGGGACGTGGAGAACTTGAGGCAAAGGAGAATCAATGAGAGAGCGAATGAATTTGCGGAATGCAACACATTTGGGTAAAAGCCGACTCTCTTCCAGAGAGCCACTCCACAGATCAGCTGAAAGGCCTATAGTGTCATGTGAATAGATTTCAGCCATCAGATACAGTAACTTTTCCAAATTACGCTTGATGTGATTAGGTATTTGGAGATGTTCAGCCATGTAGATGGCAACTATTCGGCCCTCCTCATCCCCTTTGTCTCGAAGTTCTTTGATCTTCAACGGGAAAAGGGCGATGAAGTCCGAAATGATGTCATGAATGCGTGTAAGGTAGAAATTATCTCCAAAGATATGGAAATTCTGAGCTAATAAACGAGTCATAGATTCAAAAAGCTTGTTGTTGATAATATCATCTAGGATTTCATCCTCTTCACCATCCATGGTGGAAACATCGTCCAAGGCGAAAAGTGAGACAGTTTTTGAAGCAATAACCCAAACAAACTTGATGATAATCCTCAAGGGCTCCACGGAAAATTTAAGTGTGTCAAGAGATGTCTGAATATCTTGGAAGAGATTCTTATGAATGGAAATAGGTAGTTTACCAACCAGAGGATCACCTTCATCACAAGTTTGGAGGAGAGATACATCCATTAAATAAAAAAGGGACATAAGCAAGGTAGTGGTTATTTGATCGAGACAGCCATTGGAGTCTAGTTCACTACGCTCCGATATAATCTTCATCAGTCTCATGATTTCTGGAGGACTAAGAGTAGATTGAGCAGCAAATGAGAATACTATCTCAGCATATAATTGACGAATTTCTTTGATCATATCGAATACTTGTTTCTTGTACTTTCCAGGACCGAGAGCCTTGTTGATAAGAAGTTTATCGTACTCGGCGTTGACATTGAAGTCTTCCAAGTTCTGTAGACACTTGTTGATCACATCTGCTTCTCGTAGTTCATTCACACACTTGTTCATCAGTTTGCAAACACCTTCAGAGTAGGTAGATGACCAAGTTCGACCAGATACCGAATCAACAATAAGTTTAAGAGAACTGAGCAAAACTCTTCGAGCATCATAATAAAGCAACACAGCAATAGGACCTCTGGTCATACCAGGATAACGACTCTCTTGATTTGAACCCATTATGATGAGTTCCAGTGATATGATCTCATTTAACTCAAACATATCAGAGAAAACCAAAGCTTCATTGACCACCATTTCGGGTATAATAGATTTTGACTGATGACCACTGGACATAAGTGAGATCCCATCTTTAGAAGCTTTAGACACCAAATCACGATGGTTAGGATTGCGTGGCTAGTGAAGAAAATGACATTATTGAATTAGCATCTAGAAAAGTCGATTCTAACACTGTCGAACCAATCTCGCATAAACTTTGAGATCACTTAATGCTGCGATCATTTTAATTGAGGATAAAATTGACTCACCTCATTGGCCAACAGTGAAGCAAGATCGGGCTTGTGATGAGTGATAATTTTATCCAATTCTTGTGGCTCTTCATCACATTCGATAAATTTCATTCGTGCCAAGGTATGATTTAGCTTTTGCAGAGAATACCAATAGTTGTTGGAGTCTATCAAGAAAAAGTAAAAAAGTGAGTAAAAGTAAAGTTCAATACGTACTGAAAATGATCAAAAACAATGTCTTTTCTTTTAACATGGTTGAAAGAAAAAACGCTTCACAAACACAACACACACACATCAACATGCATGATGATGTGCATTGGATCATTGCCACTTACCGAGATTGACAACCACCTCTGCATCAACTCCCGGTTTCCTGGACATCTTGATCCAGGAATGATATTCACAACACAATCAAAATTAATCACTTCTCTCTCTCTCAATTAATTAAACAATTTAAACAAGTGAGACAAACATTTACCGGCAAAAATTCACACTCAAAAAACTGTTACCAAAATTTGATGTGCACAATGCGCAGGCGCAATTTATGATCGATACTATCGATATTAATGTTGATATTTCGATATCGATATTCATTTGGAATGGAGAAAGTTTTTTTAATTCGATTTATTTTTTAACTTTTTTGCTGATTTTTTGAATGAAAAAAGGAGAAAGAGAGACAGGATCAAAGTTTTAAAATTCTCAGACCTATATGTCCATTTGAATAATTTTGAATAATTAGAATTTTTTTGGTGACAAAAAAATTTTGATCATTGAGAAAATCAATTGAAAGAATTTTCACATAAAGTTTTTACTTTCTCTATTTTTTTCGGATTATCCAGCTAATGATGTCGTTAATACTCTTTGGATTCGGAAGGAACTTTGGGAACATTTAATAGGCAACTATTATCACCGACTTGAGATCATAATTAAAAGCACAAAATGGTGATGAATCAAAGAATCATTCAGTTAGAGATGAGAAATATTTGAAATTCAATAAGTCTGGATCTGCTTATAATGAAGATGAAGGCTGCTTGACACTATCGAAAAAATGCAACACATCACCTGAATGCAGAAACTTCAGAAATGAATGGCATCTCAGGATCACAGGTTACAGTCTTCTTCAGTGAATAAGATCACCTTTTTCAGAAAAGAGAAAAACTTTTTCAAAGTAGAAAACATCCTTGACCAGTAGAGCTTTACCTTGATCAGTTCTCAATGAGGAGCAACTGATTCTCAGAAAAAAAGCAATGTGATTTTCTAGTTGAGTAACAAATGATTGATACAAATCATGGGTAGGGTTCTAGCAAGAAATATGGTCAGAGGAAACAACTCCAAGAGATTATTAGCTTGAATCAGACTTGATTCCAGTGTAGGAGTGAACAGATATAGTTGAAGTGTACTAAATTTTTCTGTAGATGAGATTCTGTTAGTGCTTAAATGAGGCATCTGAAGTATCTCTGAGTACCGAATGCTGCATTTGGATTAATTTCTGTCGATTATCGCTACTGGCTTATGAATGAGTACACAAATACATTTTAATCATTCTGCATTAGATTGAAAAACTTAGCATTGGAATTTTGAGAGAAATTGAGAAACATTTTCAGAATTTCAGACATTTGATATATTTCTCTTGATTATATGGTTTTATCATGCTGGGTACGTTTTATTAGTCTTACGATCATAACAATGAATATATGCTTGGAAACCTCGTGCCAAATCCACTCCATCCACAACACAGAAGCAATATCGTTCATAAGGATCAGCATTTCGGGTACAAACCATGCCACTCGCACCTTGTTTAGCTTCTGTAAGAAAAAAGTTTAGAGATAAGATTTTGCCACATCAGCTTAGAACTGCTTTCTGAATATTGCAAGCCTGAAATCTTACCAACATCAACATGATGATTCCAAGATGTTGCCAATATCAGGAAGACTAAACAGATTGATCCATTCTTCATTTTGCCAAATTGGTGACAAATATATAAATTCCAAATATTAGAAAGATCACTTAGATTTGTCAAATTGTGAATCTTGGTTGCAATTTCTCAGGCAATTCAGACAGCTCTTATAAGAGTTTGATCTTGTGAATTATACTCTCGCTCAAAACGCAAATCCTGTCACATTGATATCGATTTCATTTCAGTACTTGCGAACTGTTATTCAGCTCGCTCGGTTGATATTCGGTTCGACAACAACTGACAGTCTAAAGCTTTGATGAAAATTTCACCGTAAGAGTGGGGAAGTGAAAAATCCGAATTCTCTTTCCTTTCTCGCTCGGTATTCGGTCTAATGAGAGCTTTTCTTTGAAAAACTTCCCATTTATTCTCTTAAAGGTAACTTTATTTCCTTTCCCCCCAACTTCGGGAAACATACAGAGAGAGTAACTAGAAATAGGATCAAAAGGATTAACTCCAATAGGTTATGAGCCTGAATTAGATTTGATTCCGATGTTAATAGTCATGAATGAAGTTTCGTTGGTTACTTGTTGTCGTAGGTCAAATTCTGTTTGTACTTGGATGAGGCTAATGAAGTATCTTTAATGACTCGTAAGTGTTGAATATTGCATTTAAACTGATCTTTATTGATTATCATTACTGGAAAACATAGCATTGGTAATTCACGAAAAGTTATAACATATTTTCAGACCAGATTGTGGTCATCAAGACAGAATAACTTGAACAACCCACCATCAATACTTTTCAATTATTTCTTCCAACCAGACACGGAAATACAAGACATTGCTGTACACCCCGAAAGTTTTTGGGTTAAAATCATCGCCCCACGATACGACACCCACTTGGATAAAATGGCCATCTTCCTTGACCACGAGTGGACCTCCTGAGTCTCCTTTCGCAGCGTCTCTCAGATTGTCCTGTGAGCCAGCACAAATCATTGTATCGTCAACATGCCGATTGATAAATTCTTTCATGACTGGGTCACATATCTTGTTATCCACTATTGGCACATCAACCGATTGTAAATTTGTGGACCAAGAATTCGAAGGCGAGGTACGACCATAACCAGAAACTTTAGCCAGCTCACCGATATAAGTTTTGTTCGGTAAAGTAATGACTTGAGGTGTGTAGTCTTCTTGAACCAGAGTAAGTTTGTTGGACAATACAAGTACAGCGATATCATGAGAATGGTAAGAAAGGGGATATTTCGGGTGGATGATGATCTCAGAAACTTCAAAAACTTGGTGTTGCTCAATGTCCTCCAGATTGGTTAATCCATACATTACATTGAAATCAATTGCTTTTCGGAAAATCACGCAATGGGCGGCTGTTAATACTAGCTTAGCACTCAAAATAGAAGCACCACAAAATGGTTTTAGCTGCTGGCTTCCAGAGATGTTGAAATATTTAACCAGCATCAACTGATAGGGTACTTCACTAATATTTGTTACCCGGCCAGCCACAATGGAAACATCCCGATTTTCGCCAACAGAACTAGACAATAAACAACCGAATAGAACAGAAAATAGACAAACCAAAATAATCAAAATGTATGAATTAAAGTAGGTAGACTTCATATTGAAAAATTAGTAGGATAAGGAATCACTAGAGAAAGATGATGAAAAAAATGACTGACAAAGATGTTGTGAGGACGACTGTATTGAATCAACTGTGTAACTGATAAGATGATGCTTGCCTTTATATAAGCATCAAGTGAGACATTCTCTAATGAGATAGTTTCCGGTGGAAGAATATAGAACATATATATCACTAAAGTATTATTCATATTTGGGACAGAGATGACACAGGAAGTAATTTTTGGAAAGTATTACTCCATCATTCTGGTATACTCAACATGCTAATGCAAATTTTTAAATCGTTATTTGATTGAAGCCATTTGTTCTTGAGCACCTTTTATTACTCTACGAGAACCCTTCATTGGTTTGAAACAATTATGATCAGGCCATTTTAACTGTCGAGTTTCCTCTGAGTATTGGAAAGAATCATGCGATGAGATCACGTTCAAAAAATTTTTTCTCATACCTTTCATTATGTTGTCATAAATTTAAAAGCCAGGAAAGAATCAAATCATTTATTTTTCTGTGACTTATGTCATGGGCAAACTTTTAGGCGATAGTGAAAGCTAAATGTTACAATTTTTTGAATGATATAGTTCAAATTCGAGATCAAATGAATACCGAAAGATCTCCTCTCCTAAAATATAAATCTTTGCGATTCTCACATTACAGAATGAACTGCACGAATTAAACAGAATCTTATGCTTATTTTTGTACAACCCTTTTGAGTAGATGCCAATTGCTAAGCATAACTTTTTCTGGCTCCTAAGCCCATCATCTCAGGTCTTCATTTCTTTGAATGTACATTCATTTCATTTTCGGTTTTTATCATAACCAGGAAAAGGTCAATTTTTCGGCATTTGAGATTTTGAAGATTGAAATACTCTCAATCTTAGGTACCCTATTAGTGTAAAAAATCACCAGCGAAATTTTAATCGCAGCTAGTGCAATGGAATCAATATCATATGTCAGGATCTACGTTTCAAGTAAGAGTATAATTTACAAGATCAAACTCTAATAAGAACTGCATAAATTGCCTGAGAGATTGCGACTAAAATTCACATTTTACAAACCTAAGTGATCTTCAAAATATTTGGAATTTAAGTATTTGTCACCAATTTGGCAATATGAAGATCGGATTTATCTGTTTGTTCTTTCTGCTATCGGCCGCATCTTGGAATCATCATGCTGATGGTAAGATTTCAGATTTTATTTGAAAAGTAGCTAACAAGTACTTGTAAGTAGTCAAGATGATGTGGCATAGATTAACCTCTCAAATCGTTCCTACCAGGAGGTATGGCTTGTACTCGGAATATTGATCCTTATCGACGGAGGTGCACTTGTTCTGTGAATGGACAGAAATTGGCAGAAGGTTTCGAAGCTTATATCCATTGTTATGATAGAAGAACTAATGAAACGTTCCACCCATGATCAAACTATTGAATGATCAAGGAAAAGCCATAAAATCTGCATCTTATCAACCAGAGCCACACAATCTATGGAATAAAAGTCTTTTCCAATTTTGGAATCAAGATTTTCAAACTCTTGGACACTTGTCAATAAAATAACTATTCAATTTATCTTCGTTTTCTCTTCATTCTCTTAATATCTACAAGTGAATAAGGCCCGTCTAACGCCAGGCCAGTTAGACGATCTAACTTATATCTATCCAAGCAAATTTCGAGATGTGGCCATGTTGAGGCGCTCACAGCTCGCTTCGCTCGCCGTTCGCTACGTGCTGGCCAGCATAGAGCGCATCCTCTCTCTCTCTCTTTCTCTACTAATCCTTCGCCTCGGGTAGTGGATGAAGAAGGAAGAGAAAGAGAAAGAAAGAGAAAAAGAAAGAGGCCGAGAAAGAGAACTCGTTACGGGCCATTTGATTTTAACGACACCTTGCCGTAATATAGTACAAGTTGGTCCGGCCCGTCATACGACGGGCCAGAGTTAGATCAGAGTAAATTTGGAGATGTGTTTTAGGCTGAGACGCTCACAGCTCGCTTCGCTCGCCGTTCGCTACGTACTGGCCTCTCATTTCCATGCACTAATCCTTTTTAGGCCTCTGGCGTTGGAAGAAAATGGAAGAGAAAGAGAAAGAAAGAGAAAAAGAAAGAGGCAGAGAAAGAGAACTCGCTACGCTCAATTGACTTTTTATTGGTGAACGCTAGTAATAGTATAGATAGATATCTATGCCTGAAGAGATTCCGTGCATGCATGCAGAGATTCCATATGGAATCTCTCTCAGCATCCAAAATTATGGGAAATCAGATAATGAGAGCATCTTTTTTCATACCATCCGAGGATTTATCTTGAATGTGAACCATAATCAGGAACTAGATTCAAAAGTAGTTTTCATACAACATACAATTAATGAATTTTTATGAGATAGAAGGGTTTTCAAAAATTTGGTAACTGCTCTCGAGTCACATTTCAGATAATCTCTATTGTCAAATGCCTTGTACGAGTATGCCTCTTATCACACGTCCGATAGAGGAGAGAGAAAGATGATAGTCATTATAGAATCGATGAGGATATCACAGCTCGATTTTTATCATTTTTTGTCTCTCTACCTTCTAATCTTAATTGAAAATTCTCGATTCGGAGACACCCAATGAATTCTGTCCCTCCCCATCGTATCGATACACTTTATCATCTGTTACACAAATCTTAATCGGAACGAGCGAGATAAAAGACTGAAACGAGGTGACAAAAAATAACGGTAAAGATGCTTATTGTGCTGATTTGATGGTGTGAATATCTATCCACAGTCTGAGAAGTGTATGTAGTCTGAGAGGTCCTTCGAAATCGGAAAGTATTTGAATCCATGTGCTGGTGGACGATATATCGGGAGCAGTTGAAACCTAATTGCTTGTTCCTCATATCAAGATGAGCTTTCTCAATATTTCTATGGCTCACAAACATCTTAATATGAATATGAAATGAAGAAAAAACTAGAAGGATAGAAGATTTATTTTTCTCATTGAAGAAAGAGAACATCCAAGATAGACAGCATTTTCTTGTAACATAAGAGGGCATTCTCAGAAGATGTAAATTTGATATATTCTCCCTTGGTCATAAAGTTTCATCATGGTAGCCTGATGAGAAAAATTTGAAGGAAAAATTAAGATCCTCGTGGCTCTCTGGAATTGGTAATTAAGGTTCCTATTATACTTCTGTACCAGAACCCTAAAAAATTTCTCTGAATTAACCTTAACTTTCATGAATCAAATTTCTTCTTGAAAATAGTTTCTGAAATTGACTGCCCCATAAAAAGCTAAAAAAGATTATACAGTATTACATAAACAGTAGTACATGATACCAAACCATAATCCATATTTTTCTTACAAGATACCGAATTCAAGATTCCTGACGGATTAACTCTCATCATGAAGTCATATTTTCCTTTGGGTATCAATAATGATTTCTATAGAATGAATACTGAGCAATGCTATTTCCTGAATGTCTCATTCTTGACGTCTTTCTTTCTTATTCTCAATATTTTTCATAATCTTTTCCAATCCGGATCGATACAAAAGTGAGATGGAGATACCAAGTTTTTTGACTGATCTTGTTTTATTAAGGATTATCAACTGCGATCAAGCTCTCTTCTAATTAGAATAACTCATTTATTCCTAACCAAGTTAGCCTGAATCTTTTTCAAGCCGATTGAGAAAAATTTATGACCTTTTCTTAATTTTTTCGAAAATAATCAGCAAAAATTGTGATGAAAATTTTCGTCACAAAACTCTGAATTGACATACATAATTTTAGGATACCTGATTTTTCTTAGAATTTCTTCACAAATTGCTCTAGAAAACATAGATCCCCACAAATCCTCATCCTAATCCGCTCGGATTAGGATAATTAGGGCTAAATCTTAAATTTTCTCCTGGGGGATTTTGTCTTCCGGCGGTACGTTCTATTATTCTTTGGATCATGGCAATTCATATATGCTGGAAAACCTATCGCCATTAACTTTAAATCCAGATAACATTTGCATAATTGTTTAAAAGGATCACGATTGCTGTTGCACCACAAGCCACTCCTAGGTTCTGTTAGGGAAAAATTGAGAGATAAGATATTGTCACATCATCTTAGAACTGTTTCTTGAATGTTGCAAAGGCTAAAATCTTACCTTTACAAATATGATGATTCCAGAATGTTGCTAATATCATGAAGAATAAGCAAATGGATCCAATCTTCATATTTGCTGAACTGGTGACAAATATTTCAAGTCCAAATATTTTAAAGATCACTTAGGTTTGTCAAATTGTAAATCTTGGTTGCAATTTCTCGAGCAATTTATACAGTTCTTATGAGAGTTTGATCTTGTGAAATATAGTCTCGCTCTAAACGTAGATCCTATCATATATAGTATATAGTATATACAGTATCAATTTCATCACACTATTTGGGATTAAAATTTCGCTAGTGACTTTTCTGTCAATAAGGTACCTAAAATTGAGAGTATTTCAATCTTCAAAATCTCAGATGCCAAAGAATTAATCTTCACCTGATCATGAAGCCAAAAATGAAATGAATGTACATTCAAAGAAATGAAGACATGAGATGATGGGCTTAGGAGCCAAAAAAAGTCATCCACTTAGCACATCTACTCAAATGATAAATCATCACCCAAATAGTGCTCTATGTCTGTAACTCGAGTCAACCACCACAGATACCCGAGAAAGGCTAGAAAAACGGAATTTCGATTCAGATCTTCACTTTCGCTTGTACTTATGAAAATTCTGCATGGGGGAGGGTATTAAAATAATGTTAGAAAGAGAGATGTTTGCGCCTGTATTCTTCCATCAAAGACTACAGATAAGTATGTAAGGTAGGTTGCGCAAAAATGAGAGTTAACAATAAGATTCTGTTTAATTCGTTCATCCTGTAATGTCGGAATTGCAAAGATTCATATTTAAAGAGAGGAGATCTATCGGTATACATTCGATTTCGAATTTGAACTGCGTCATTGAAAAAATTGTATTTACAGCCCGATCATCTTTTGTCTCTCTACCTTCTAATCTTAATCGAAAATCTTCGATTTGGAGACACCCAATGAATTCTCTCCCCCCCCCCATCGTATCGATACACTTTATCATCTGTTACACAAATCTTAATCGGTACGAGTGAGATAAAAGACTGAAAAGAGATGACAAAAAATAACGGTAAAGATGCTTATTGTGCTGATCTGATGGTGTGAATATCTATTTACAGTCTGAGAAGTGTATGTAGTCTGAGAGGTCCTTTGAAATCGGATAGTATTTGAATCCATGTGCTGCTGGACGATATATCGGGAGCAGTTGAAAACTAATTGCTTGTTCATAATCTCAAGATAAGCTTTCTCAAAATTTCTATGGCTCACAAACATCTTAATATGAATATGAAATGAAAAAAAAACTAGAGGGATAGAAGATTTATTTTTCTCATTGAAGAAAGAGAACATTCAAGATAGACAGCATTTTCTGGTAACATAAGAGGACATCACTCAGAAGATGTAAATTTAATTTTTTCCCCTTTTTCATTCAGTTATTTTGGTGGGTAGGTTTTATTAGTCTTTCGATCATAACAATTGAGGAATGGTCTAAAGCCTTGTATCAATCTCTTTCCATTCTCAAAACAATAGCATGTTTGTTTATAGGGATCAGGATTTCTTTTTGCAGAAGAGCAAAACATGCCAGTTTTAGCTTCTGTTAGGGAAAAATTGAGAGATAGGATTTTGCCACATCATCTTAGCACTGCCTTCTGAATATTGCAAGGCTGAATCTTACCACGACCAAAATGATGATTCCAGAATGTTGCGAATATCGTGAAGAATAAACAGATAGATCCAATCTTCATGCTCTCAGAATAAGCCACAGTTATTCAAATTCCAAAAATGATGGAGATAATTCAAGTATTTACTGACCGTGCGTCAGGGGAAGATATTTAAGGTTTGTTTAACCATAAATCTTGATTGCACTTTCTCAGGCAATTTATACACCTCTTATAAGAGTTTGATCTTGTAAATCATACTCTCGCTTGAAATGTAGATTGACGTATCATATTAATAATTTCCATACACTATTTGCTATTAAAATTTCGCTGGTGATTTTATCCGTTAATAGGATAGCTAAGATTGATAGTATATCAATCGTCAAAATCTCAGATACTCAAAAATTGACCTTCCTCCGATGATGATCAAAACCGAAAATGAAATGGCATTCAAAGAGATGGAGACCTGAGATGATTGGCTTAGAAGATATCAATAGTCATTCGCTGAGAATTTGAAATCTTTCTAAATGATAAATCATCACGCAAATAGTATTCTATATCTGTCTCTCGAGTTTACCACCTCAGAAACCCGAAAGAGAAACGAAATTTTGATTGAGATTTTTACTTTCACCTGTATTCATAAGAATTCTGCTTGGGAGAGGGTCTAAAAATGATGTTAGAGAGAGAAGATTGTGCTTCATTCTTCTTTTAAACACTGAAATACTTAATTTCAATGATAGATTACAATGTGATGACCTACCTTACCACTACCAAGAACACAGATATTCATATAGCTTTCTTGGTGAATGTGGCAAATTTTCTATTACTCTAGTAAAATACAGATATGTATGTAAGGTAGGTTGTACAAAAATAAGAGTTAAGCGAGAGATTCTGTTTAATTCGTGCAGTTCATTCTGTAATATGAGAATCGCAAAGACTTATATTTTAGGAGAGGAGATCTATCGGTATGCATTTGATCTCGAATTTGAACTGCGTCATTCAAAAAATTGTGACATTTAGCTTTTACTATCGCCTAAAAGTTTGCCCATGACATAAGTCACAGAAAAATAAATTTGATTCTTTTCCTAGCTTTTAAATATATGAAAACTTAATGGATGGTATGAGAAAAATTACTTGAAGGTGATCCTATCACATAATTCTCTTCAATACTCAACAGAAACTCCACAGTTGAAATGGCCTCATCATAATCGTTTCAAACCAATGAACGGTTCTCATAGAGCCATAAAAGGTGCTCAAAAACAAAGCTCGAACAAACTCAGCCTGGTTCAAGGAGACTCTACACCTCAAGTCATCACTTTACCAGACAAAACTTATATCGGTGAGCTGGCTAAAGTTTCTGGTTATGGTCATACCTCACCTTCGAATTTTGGGTCCAAAAATTTACAATCGATTGATGTGCCAATAGTGGATAACAAAATATGTGACCCAGTTATGATAGAATTTACCAATCGGCATGTTGATTATACAATGATTTGTGCTGGCTCGAATGATAGTCTGAAAGACGCTGCGAAAGGAGACTCAGGAAGTCCACTCGTGGTCAAGGAAGATGGCCATTTTGTTCAAGTGGGTGTCGTATCATGGGGCTACGATTTCAACCCAAAAACTTTTGGCGTATACAGCAATGTCTTGTATTTCCGTGTCTGGTTGGAAGAAATAATTGAAAAGTATTGATGGTGGTTGTTCAAGTCATTCTGTTTTGATGACTACAATGTGGTCTGAAAATATGTTATAACTTTCCACGAATAACCAACGCCAAGTTTTCCAGTCATGATAATCAATAAAGATCAGTTTAAATGCAATATTCAGCATTCACCATTGAATATACTTCAAGAGCCTGATCTAACTACAAACAGAATTTGACCTGCAACAACACGTAATCAACGAAATTTTATTTGTAACCATTATTACTGGAATCAAATTTAATTCAGGCTCATAACCTATTGAAGTTTTTTCTTGATAGTCTGATAGTACCATTTAAGGAATACCATATCTATGTATGATTAAAGCTATGCAATGGCTTGCAAATGAAGAGAAAGAGAATTCGGATTTTCCACTTCCCCACTCTTACGGTAGAATTTTCATCAAAGTTTTAGACTGTCAGTATTGTCGAGCAAGACATCAACAGAACGAGCTGAATAGCAGTTCGCGAGTAGCGCAATGAAATCGATATCAATATGGTAAGATCTACGTTTCAAGCAAGACTATGATTCATAAAATCAAACTCTCATAAGAACTGTATAAATTGCTCGAGAAATTGCAACCAAGATTTACAATTAGACAAATCTGAGTGATCTTCATAACAATTTGAATATTCAATTCAAATATTTGTCACCAATTTGGGACTATGAAGATCGGATCTATCTGTTTATTCTTTCTGCTATTAGCCGCATCTTGGAATCATCATGTTGATGGTAAGATTTCAGATTTTATTTGAAAAGTAGTTACAAGATGATGTGGCATAGATCAACCTCTCAATTCATTCCTACCAGGAGGTATGGCTTGTGCTCGGATCCTCGATCCTTATAAACGGATGTCTACTTGTTCTGTGAATGGACAGAAATTGGCAGAAGGTTTTGCAGCTTATATCCATTGTTATGATAGAAGAACTAATGAAACCTTCCAATGATGATCGAACTATTGAATGGTCAAGGGAAATCCATCAAATCTGCATCTAATGAACCAGAGCCACACAATCGATGGAAGAATAGGCCTTTCTAATTTTGGAATCAAGATTTTCAAACTCTTAGACACTTTTCAATAAAATGAACATTCACTTTATCTTCGTTTTCTCTCCATTCTCTTAATATCGATTCCTAAGCAGATTCCGTGCATGCAGAGATTTCATTTGGAATCTCTTTCAGCATTCAAAAGTGGGGGGGATCAGATAATAAGAGCACCTTTTTTCATACCATCCGAGGATCCGTCTTGGATGTGTACCATAATCGGGAACCAGATTCAGAAGTAGTTTTCATACAACATACAATTAATGAATTTTTATGAGATAGAAGGGGTTTCAGAGATTTGGTAACTGCTCTTGAGTCAGATTTCAGATGATCTTTTTGTCAAATGCCTTGTATGAATTGATGCCTCTCATCACTGGCCCGATGATGGCGAAAGATCATAGTCATCATAGAATCAATAAGGATTTTACAGCCCAATTTCGTTCATCTTTTGTCTCTTTACCTTCTAATTTTAATCGAAAATCCTCGGTTTGGAGAAACCCAAGGAATTCTCTCTCCCCATCGTATCGATACAATTTATCATCTCTTACACAAATCTTGATCGGTACGAGTGAGATAAAAGACTGAAACCAGGTGATAAGAAATAACTGTGAAGATGCTTATTGTGCTGATTTGATGGCATGAATATCTATTCACAGTCTGAAAAGTGTACATGTATGTTGTCTGAGAGGTCTTCCAAAATCGGATAGTATTTAAATTCATGTGATGCTGGACCATATATCGGGAGCAGTTAGAAACTTATTGCTTGTTCCTCATCTCAAGATGAGCTTCTCATCATGACAACTTGATGAAAGGTATGAGAAAAATTATTCGAAGGTCATCTTATCGCATGATTCTCTCCGATACTCAGAGGAAACTCCACAGTTGAAATGGCCTCATCATAATCGTTTCACACCAATGAAGGGTTCTCATAGAGCCATGAAATGCTGAAGGGAACAAATGGTTTCAATCAAACAACGATTCAAAAATTCACTTAAGTATATGGGTATATACTGGGGCCAAATGGTTCGGGAATACTCTCCAAAAATTACTTATTGTGTCATCTCTGTCCCAAATATGAATATGACTTTAGTGATAAATGTTCGATATCCTTCAACCGGAAACTGTCTCACTAGAGAATGTCTCACTTGATGCTTATTTAAAGGCTAGAATCATCTTATCAGTTACACAGTTAAATCAATACAATCATTGTCACAACATTCTTGTCTGTCATTTTTTTCTTCATCTCTCTATGATGATTTCTAATTTCACTAATTTTTCGATACGAAGTCTACCTACTTTAATTCATACATTTTGACAATTTGGTGTGTATATTTTCTGTGCTATCCGGTGATTTTTTGTCCAGTTCTGTTTGCAAAAATTGGTAATTTTTGCATTGTGGGTGGCCGGGTAACAAATATTAGTGATAGACCGTATTGGTTGATGCTAGCTGAATATCTCAATATCTCTGGAAGCCAGCAGCTAGTACCATTTCGTGGTCCCTCCTTCCTGAGTGCTAAGCTAGTATTAACAGTAGCGTACTGCGTGAAATCTGGAAAAGCAATCACAATGGAAAGATATTCTAAAGTCAACCACGCATAGAATTCGATTGATTTCTCATTCTACTGAGATAGCCATAGCCCCCAGGATTAAAATTGGTCCAAATCCAAGGTAAGAGTTCCTTTTGGGAGCCACGCCGATTTTGATGAAATTTCACGTATATATGGAAGAGAGGATGACAAATTCAAAAACACCACTCATTCTGTCTGGAAACGGCCCGATCAGATTTTATGAGTGATCGAAAATTTGCTTAATCGATACTACAATATCGATAGGAAATTACCTGTGGGTGGCGCTTTTGCCCCAGAAAACGAATTTTTATGCGATTAATCATTGAGGGAGTATCACCTAACCTGAGTAACGCTTCAACCCGGGCCTAACCTAACCTAACCTAACCTAGCCTAGCCTAGCCTATCCTATCCTATCCTACCTAACCTATGTAACATGATCAACCTAACCTGATTCGATCAACAGAACTCACGACAGGATGAGAATTAAAGGGAATGAGGAGAAAGCTTATTTTATTGAGTTTTGGTGGGCTTCTCAAGTGGGTATTCTTTCTGTATATAAGAAACAAGCGAATCAAATTTATCAATATTCTTCAGTCGACACCATCGACGCCATCGATACTCGACAATGTGGTTGGTGAAAACATCTTTTCCTATTAATCGACCCCTGAAATGCTGTCGCTTGGGTCTCCATATTGATCCAAACTGATTAGTGTGGACACCATCAGCAGTCACGAATTCTTTTGAGTGATTGATAGTTTCGTGGAAATATTCCATGCGAGTTGAACTACTGTAACCTCATCCATCGGTACGAATTAAGGTCCCTGGCTTTGCATGTTTTTTGATTAATGGAATTAAAACCTCGGCGCTCCTCAAATTTTGTGGACAAATTTCCAATCTTAGATCCACGCTATCATCCTCGATTAATCCAAGTACCCAGTGTCCCTCCACTCTTCTTCCTCGATGATATTTTCTTCTTCCGAACTTGGCTTCATCAATCCGGACGATTTCACCTGGCCCACCAATCTTATCGGCATCTTCTTGAGAGAGGAGAAAATGATCGGCAATCAATTCCCTGCAATAGTGTGACCAATTACAGACTGTTTCTCGTGACATCTTTGCTGAGTCTACCTGACACTGCACCATCATCTCCTCATATTCAAGTCCAAGCGTCCAAGCATACATGAATCTGACCGCCGTCGTGATGGTAATTTTGTGATTTTCAAACCAAGTGTCTTTGGTAGCACCAACTTCCTCACTCGATCACCCACGGCTCTTGTTACGCTTTGAGCATCGGAATTGTCCAGAACAGCTACGATTGATATCAAAAATCATGCGAGCATCCGATGATGAGAGCACTCATACTTACTGTGAAGGAGCTTGTTTTGTTGAGCCCACACTATGGCATTTTCACGGGTGGCACAAATTAGCTCGATCTTAGCCCAATTCCAAGCAGGTTGCTCAGCACACGGTCTCTCAACATGGTGAGAGGGTCCAGGGAACACCCAATCAGGATCACTAATATCACTCATTTTAAATTGAAATATTCAGGGAATGAAAACAAAACTGTAATTATCTTGTCGAACTGTCAATCACTCAATTTCCGGCCACACTCACTTCCTCTGAAGGTCAAACAGTGGCGTCATCTATGTAGAAAGGTCTGTCAGGTGATTAACTTCGAGAGACAATTCGGAACTTAGGATGCTAAATTCCAGTGCTCTAGAAGCATCGATTGATTAGTTCAGCCCAATCAGAACTTTTAATCAGGTAAAGTATAGTGAACAATTCGATGAGGAGAGGGTCATTCAGGCTATGATGAGTTGAGCTCTACTATATGAATTCAAAGCTAACTATGTCAAATCCTCATTTAACACCATTAATAAGTTATAGGAGGCTGTGATCCATGAAGAACCAAGAGAATCGTCCGAGCTTCCCACTAAGTTTAGGATTGAACCTCGGCACTCACCTTGTCAATATTGAATAACAGTTTTAGCTCTGATTGATGATCAATTTATTCATTGCTCAGTGTAATATCTACAGAGCAAATGCTATCTCTCCTCTATCCTTTCTACTCTTACTCTCCTACATGATATGATCGCATGCCTCGGGTTTGAGTTCTTTGTCGTTGTCCTGTGGATTTCTTTCAGTTATATCCTTTCTGGATTTTTTGTTGGAATGGATAACGAACCATCTGTGATGAGGCAGTTCAACACTTCAAATTAAACGAAAATATCAAATATAACAACGAATTGATCGAACTTAACAAAAAGATATTACAAAAACAGAAACGTAACAGCAACAAAGAAGAAAAACTTAACAAAAAAACAATGCACTGAATGCACTTCGGGCCAACAGCTTACGGCGAACGTCCAAGTCTCTCTCTTTTCCCTCTCGCACTTTTGCTCTCTCTCTAAATTGCGCACTTCCGCGAAAACTCGGCGTGGAAACACTAGGCGGTTATGTTACCGAATGTCCTTTGAAAACAAACACTCGAATTGTAATTAATTAAGAGAAATGACTGATTCATTGATTCATCAGAATGATGGAAAATCGATTAAGTAGCATACGAGAAGACTTATGACAATAACAGGAAGATGACAAGATAAGCAATTAGTTACATTGTTAGTAATTGTCTTTGATTGAAAAATGTCTGGTATACGACCGATTAGGCCAAAAGCAGGAAAAAAGGCTATTCCAGCTTCTGCTATTCTCCCTAGTTCCTTTAGAATGCGGCCCAAAGAGTATAAAAGCAGGAGAGATCACTCGATAAAATCAGTCCTCAACTTGCCTTATCATCGAATAGGTGAGCTCTCGACTCGTTTTTTTCGTGACTCACTGCAAGCTGCTCTAGGAGCTTTCCCATTGCCCGGAATACCCCTGAGCATACTGCAAGGCTGAGGTATTCACTCCTCCTTCATGTTCCTATCTTGCCACCCCGTTACTCTGTCCGATTGTTCTTCCAACCAGATGCTCTTCTCTCTATCCCACTGTTATACTGTCAGATCACACAGTTACTCTGTTCAATTGGACAGCCTGTTAGCCACCTTCTTTTTAATGCTCCACCTCATAAGAGTCACCCCTAGGCCACAGGTCAATGATTACTCTCTTCATTTTTTCCCATTGTGATACCAAACTGACCACTGGTAGAGTTATCAGTGGCTGCCAAAGTTACAAGTGACAATCACTAATAAAAATCACATTTGCCGGAAGACCCTGAATTTGTATTGATTTATCTCCCTCAACACACTTGAGACCTTTATTCCTGTGCTTATTCTCGACCTCGACCATCAGCAATACTGTTTTTTTCAAGTTGGATTCTCAACCCCTTCGTCTTACCAAGTTTATCAATTCTTCTCTTTTTCATCCAAGTTGTAAGTGTTACCGTTCATCCAATATTTTGTTAAATAGTTTTGTGAATTCGGTTCGTTCTAAGTGAGCTTTGTGCGCTTAAACTTCCCTTATCAACCATATTCGTGAACTTTTTACAACTCAGAATTGTGTCTATACTTGATTGAAAAACTTATTTCTTCTCTGCATCAATTACCCTAGCTGAGCTTGTTGTCACTGTGTTTCTCAAGTGTCAGGGAGATTTGTGGAAGTAGGGATCATTATGAACCTGGAATTTTTGAGAAGAATCTTTTTTCTCCTTGCATGATTATTTATTGATCGGATAAGTACCCTTATCACACTCTCCTCCGTTTATAATTCTCCCTTAACGTATTTTCCTCTTTATAGTGTGTTTTTCTGGGTTGAAATTACTTAGAACTAGTAGAAATTAGACAATAATATTCTTTGATCATACAAGGTGTTCCAAAATTATGAATAGATCCAGAGTTTCTAGCTTGTGCGAAGCATAATGAGCTTTATCATTCCATCGGCGAGTTAAGGATAAAAAAAACACGTTTTTGTCTATCAGTTGTGTCTTGGACAAGAAGAACATTATTCTCCTTTTGCCTTTCAGCTTCATGATTTTCTCCATGAACATTGTGTCCCCATGTATGTGTGTGGACCAATGCATTAAAGCTTATTATACACGACACATTGTTGGAATATGAAGAAAGCGAAAAAGGTTCCAACATTCAATCCCAAATGTCTGACAAGATTTTTTTCCACCCTTCCTTGGACTGTCTCTCTGATTTCGCAGATGTAAACAGCATCACATTTTTTGTCTCTATGGTCGTCGTCGTCGCTGCTGTCGTTAACTACATCCTGTGGTGCACCAATGCAGCTAGGTAGACCACCTCCACCATTATACGCTTTGTGGAGAGTAATGGAAACGGTGATTTCATCGGACCCATCACTTGGCTCATTGACCATTGCATTCAAGATCACCTCCTCCTGGCAACCACCTTTCGAGAGCTTCGTGTTTGGAGAAGTCCTTGGATCCATGGCTGCGGGCACTCACTTTGTGTAGCTATGTATACTGATAATGTCACGTTCACGATTGTATGTTGATTGCCAACACCAACCAACTGAAGACCATGCACACCAACGAGAGAGACGACTCCCACCACCGATGAGGGGAACGACGCAGGACGGAATGAGAGAGACTACGCCCGCTACCGAAGATGCTCCATGATTCGATCAAACAAGTCAGCTCCTACAGAGAGGACAAGTAGTCAAGCGCGAAATGGCAACAGCGGTAAACATACAATCTGCAAATATCCAGTGACCACAAGGAAAATAGCTCTGTTCATGCTGCAGCTGGCCTTCACACCAGCGGTTGACCACTTTTGTGCCAAGCGCAGTATTGCGGAGAGTGCGCAAAGAGACTGACCATGAATAGAATTGAAGCATTGTTCCAAAAATGAATGAAAAAAAATTCTATACACTGATGATATTGAGTAATAATATGACAAATGCCTTCCCAGTTCAAAAATGAAGAAAAAAAATTTTAACATCGAAATTGGATGAATAATACATTTAAAATGTCTACAGACGAATTCAAGACGAACGAAGTTGGAGAAAAATTTCGTTGAATGAGCTTATTCAGAATAAATGTAAAGAAAAATAAAACAGACGTAATCACTCAACGTTTCAAAATAATTGAATACCATTATCATGTGAATTAATTAGCCATACAATTCATCCTTAGAAATATCCTGTGGGAAGTGAAGTTGAGAAAACATGAAGAATTAAAGAATAAACAGATGGATACTTTTACAATGCCAAAAATAATTATTACCGTTAGAACGAAAATTTTCCGGACATGCAATTTTGGTTTGAGGTTTCAAAGAAGAAAAAAAACTTATAATGCATTCTCTAGGCTTGAAAATATTTTTTCAAGTATATTCGGAGTGGACAAATTATTGAAATAAAAGTATTCGGAATAAAAAGGAAAAAATGCAATATGAATGAATTATTCTAATATAATGTAGCTTTCAAAGTAAGAAAGGGGAAAGAAGAACCAGAATAAGGGGAAGAAAATGGTTAGTTCAATCATGATTAAGTTGAATACTATTAATTATAGTTGAATAAACCACCAATGGAGTGAATAGATGGCAGCGCTGCCGCTGCAAGTGCCAACATCTTGATTTCGGTCAATTTCAATCTGTTGATCATCTCTCTCTCTATCTCTCTTTCTCTCATTCGCCTTTGTGCTGGTGCTTTGATTGTGGTGGTGATGGTGGTGATGGTCATCATCATGTTTTGTGATAGACTGGTACACCCGATCTAGTATGAGGTGTGTATAATAATACTACTTTCTATAAATAATTGATGGATGGGCTGGGAGCTTAAGCGTGAATGAATGTCCAAGCTTATAAATTTTTTGGAAGTTGATGATGATAATGAGTTCATCAAGAGGTGGGGAGATAAAGATAAAGATGGAGAATGAGTACATGAGAGCACCCTTAGCCTATTAGCTCTTTGAGGGGTGTAGGATCCCACAATGTCCAAGATATGAAAAATACCTCATATAGTCCAGAGATATGAACGAAAGAATAATCAGAGCCATATTTCTTCACCCCACTTTGTTATCAGTAGGTTGATTGTAGAGAGGCGTAAAAGTTTGGATAGCGGATGCAGAATTGTATGCTGGCGAGTCTATGACTATCAAATCGTACAATTTATGACAGAAATTCATCACCTCCTCTCCAAAAAAAGTATCACAGAGGGATATCAATGAGCTTATTTCATTAAAGTCGTAGATGAAATAACCTGAAAATGGTCTAAGAGAAGGCAAGAAGCAGAGGCCGAAGATGAGTCTTAGAGAGGCAAAAGCTCTTGACCTGATCTTTGATTTTAGACTCTTGGCCTGAGTAATATCCAGGTTCTTTCTCAATTAATCAAAACAGCTTGAAAAAAGGCCACCTGTTTGTTGGAATCGAATTGATTATCTAGGACTCACTATTTCCACCACTTTCAGAACAATCTTTTTCAAGTTTCTCCTCCTGGGACTTGATAATTGGTGACGTGACTTTTCAAAACTTGAGACGAGATTGTCTGAATCAATGAAGATATCTCAAGTTACTTTGTTTGACATGCAGTATTTCCCTTCAAGTCCATTGATGATTTGACAATATCTGTTCTTGGGGAAAAAATTTAACATATCAACTTGAATTTGGAAAGCTCTCTCTCTCTCGATGGGGAGATCTGGCAGATTGTATGAGTAATCATGGAGAAATTGATTGTTTATGATGGAAATCTTGAAAATGTTCTTGAGCAAGCATCTTTTTTCTATGGCACTAATCTCCATCACTGATGAAGTACAAGAAGCTCAAGGCACCATCCTCGAGGTTGACTCTGACTTCAATTTTGAGGTTGTCAGAGCTATACAAGGTGCTTCAGAGTAATATGACGAGTTTGAAACGCTTATATCTTGAGAACCCTTCAGAGAATTTTGGAATTTCTTTCGATATTGTACAGTGCAAATGTGTGAATTTCGTTTGCCATAAGTTTCAAAGGAGTCTGATAAATTTTCAGGATAGATAACAGGGTCCAAAGTGAAAATTTAGTATATCTTAGCTAGTGGGTAAAATATTGACTGAGTGATGACATTTTTGGAATCCTCATAAATTACATCTCATGGAGTTAGTCCAAGATCGATAAGATAAGAGTTGAAGGAGCTAAAAACTCCACTTTTTGGCTCATCTATGAAGATTTTGAACAGAAAAACTGCTGTTTCGACAACTCAATATGACTTCTCCTCGCTGATTAACTCGAAACTCATCATTTTGATTAAAAACTCACAGCAAAACTCGCAGGATAAGCGATATCCCTCTCCAGTATCCATTCATTCCCAATCTTCGACCTCTCATAAAACTCTGACTCAGGGGTTTTTCGAGCGAGCATCCAATTCACAAGAGTTAATAGGATGTCTCTTAAATCGGAATCCTCCTTTTAATAATCCCGCATTCATTGTCTTCTCTGATAACGAATGGATCATGAATGAGATAATCATGCTTAAAAAAGCGGTTTTCAAGGCTCAAAAAATCCTGGAGATGATGCTCATAAGTTCAATTCATTGAGATGAGTAGTTTGAGTCCTTTTTTCTCCACGAGACCGCGCCTAGAATCCTAGAAGCCAATTTGCCCTCGAGCAGCCTGATAGGAGAGAAAATGAAATTATGATTTCCAGGAATTTTAAGCTTGATAAGAAATTCTCAGGCCAAAATAAGTCTGATTTGCGATTTCGAAGCTATTCCCATCTCTCAAGGGGTGCTGAGGAAGCCTCGAGTTCGGTTGAAGGTGATTGAGTTTGATCTCCCGCTCTCTTATCTCTTATCTTATCGATGTCGAACTAACTTTTTGAGATGTGATTTTCTATGAGAATTCAAAAAATGTCATCACTCAGTCAATATTTCACCCACCAGCCAAGATATACTAAATTTTCACTTTGGACCCTGTTATCTATCCTGAAAATTTATCAGACTCCTTTGAAACTTATGGCAAACAAAATTCACACATTTGCACTGTACAATATCGAAAGAATTTCCAAAATTCTCTGAAGGGTTCTCAAGATATAAGCGTTTCAAACTCGTCATATTACTCTGAAACACCCTGTATATTTGTCTAATTTGTGTACCAATACCTATAAAAGTATCCTTTCTCTCGATGACGAGGGATCAATAAGCTGGAAAATAGAACAATGAGACAAATTATCTTGGAAATGACAGATGATAGATGCTTTCTCATCTTGTGAATACTTTTCAAAAGGCACTAGTCTTAGTTCAGTTACCTCAGATTGAGGAGTAAGGTTACAGCCTAAACTGACTTCAATAGTTCACGATGACACCTCTTAATGAATGAAGATGATGAGCAACAGCTACAACTGTGAAGGGAAAGTTTACTCCAATTCACTTAACTTTCATCAACCTTGGGCAATTGTTCAAGTACACAAAAAGAGATTCATCAAATTTGATTAATGAGGTGAACAAGATTTAATAAGTCCTATGCATGAACAAAAGGAGATGTAGTCAATGTGATAACTCTTTGCACTCTTTCCAAATGATATAAGTGTCTTCTGGAGTCAACGAAAGTGCTGGGGTCCGTTAATGAGTTTTTCTGACGAGGCAAATCCTCCAAACTCCATGATGGAATTAAGAAACTGCCATTTAAGAATTTTTATCAGCTTCTCCGAGGTAATTTGAGTAAAGGTCTCCTAATCGTAAGCATGTTCAGAACGCCTAGGATTACCAATTATAGCAATGATATTTATATTAGAATCACCTGTCACGTATCAATTGTTGCATCTATATCTACAACTGTATTCTAATTTCATCCTTTGTTCTATTGGTGACCACAACTTTACCTAGTGATATGAATCGTAAGTTCCTCCATATTTCATATCTCCCTTGTTCTAATTAATCTACTCACTGTCACTCATCTAGATGTACGATGAAGTGATGAATACATTGATTCGAAAGTGGGCAACCATGATTGGCAATATCTCATCTAGTTCCATTGCAGATCAAAGCTGGAACACTCTCCCAGCTTTGCGCATTGGGATACTCCCGTTCTGATTCCTTTGATAACCAACCAACCATAAAAGATTCTTCCAGGAATCTGCTAGGCGACAATTCATGATTGAAATTCCTGGTAAACATGAAGATGCTCTCATGAACGGTCTCGCTCTCCTGTTCCCGGGAACATATAAATTGAGAATTGAGAATTCGATGCTCTCCGACCAGCCAGCGGAGCCAAAAATATATCATAAGAATTCCATTTTCTTCAAATCTCATCTAGAATCTCAAACAGAAACTCAGGACTCAGAGTCCCACTCGTGCTCCCTCATCCTTGATCCAAACGCTGCTTACCAGAATCCAATCTCACAGCGTGAAAGATTCTTGTCAATGAGAAGGAATTGAAGAAAAATTTAGATCTAGAAAAAAATGGAAATTCAGCTAAGAAGAGACAAGAGTCTGAGGGAGAGCCAACTGGGAGTAAGAAAGATGGTTCTTGCAACTGAGGTTATTGCCATGGGTATGTTTTATTTCTAGTCACAACAAATAGTCAAATGGTTAATCAATATGGGTATGCTCGCGTAGAGCCGTATATTCTCACTGTTTCTCTCTCTAACTAAAAAAATGATACAATGTGTCAAATAAAGGACACAAGAATTCTCGCTCTCGAGGTGAGCAGTTCAAATTTTTCTATTGAATGCTAACAATTTCGTTGCAGTTCTCATCCTCACAAAAATGCCAAGTTTCTTCTGATGCTAGTTTTCCACATAACAACGTAGCACAGCGAGTTTGAATACGAATGCTCCTATAGCTAGAAAGATTATCTCAATTGCCGCAGATCTCTTCTTCGTGAAGAATTCTCACCAAAAAATACTTCAAAAGTCTGGATCCGAAAGAATTAAAGACCATTCCTATCTGTCTTCCGCATGCATGCGATGGTAGAGACGATGATCTCTCTCAGGCAACAAGACAACTGGCTGGTATCCTTCATGATGTAGAGAAGTTCAGAGAAAGTGTCCGAAAGGAGTGGGGTCTTGATTCGGCACCATGACAACTGGAAGCATTAATGCTTAGTATTAAGAATCCGCCCATCCGAAAATCCCTTCTCTCGTGAGTTTCATGAATGTAATGTGGGATAGCAGGCTTCTTCCCTAATAAAAAAAAGAGACATCGTTAACACCAATGCCCGTTACATTTGGACCTCCAAGAGCTTCGGTGAGGATAAAGCTGAGCTCTAGATAGAGACCAATCTGGAGGACTTTGAGCAACACCAAGTTCTTGAAGTTTCATCATCCACCCAAAATTTTCACTTCTTTCCCTTTCCCATGATATCGCGATGCTTGTATTGTCAAAAAACCTAGCCTGGTTCAAGGAGACTATACACCTCGAGTCATCACTCTATCGAACAAAACTTTTATTGGTGAGCTGGCTGAAGTTTTTGGTCACGGTCGTACTTCTCCTTCGAATGGAGTATCCAAAAAATTTGAGATCAGTTGATGTGCCATTAGTGGATAACAAAATATGTCATCTGGTCATGAAAAAACTTACCAATCAGCACGTTGACGATACGATGATTTACGCTGGCTCACAGGACAGTCTAAAAGACGCTTCGAAAAGAGACTAAGGAGGTCCACTCGTGGTCAAGGAAGAGGGCCATTTTGTTCAAGTGGATGTCATATCATGGGGCTATGGTTTCAACGCAAAAACTTTTGGCGTATACAGCAATATCTTGCATTCCCGTGTCTGGTTGGAAAAAATGATTGAAAAGTATTGATGATGGGTTGTGTAACGAGACATAAATAGATAGCTATATTAGTTTATCTCGTTATTCGAATCGAATTTCGATAGTTAAAGGATAGGGATCAGTTGAAAACTATTTGCTTGTTCCTCATATCAAGATGAGCTCTCTCAAAATTTCTATGGTTCACAATTATTTTAACGTGAATCTGAAGTGAAGAAGAAACTATGGATATAGAAGATTCATTTTTTTATTGAAGAGAGAACATTCAAGATAGACAGCATTTTCTGGTAAAATAAGAGGGCATCACTCAGAAGATGCAAATTTGATATATTCCTCCTTGGTCATCCTGTAATAAATGGTCGGTAGGTTTCATTAGTCTTTCGATCATAACAATTGAGGTATGGTCTATAGCCTTGTAGACTTGTTTTTCCATTCTCAAGACAAGAGCCATATTGTTCATGAGGATCAGCATTTTCGATGCAAATCATGCCACTTACAGCTTCTGGTAGGGAAAAATTGAGAGATTTCAAAAATTATGGAGATAATTTCAGCCTTCCCCTGGTGATGATAAAAACAGAAAATGAAATGGCATCCAAAGAGATGGAAACCTGAGAGGATTGGCTCAGAAGATATCAAAATACACCCGCTTAGAATTTGAAATCTTCCCAAATGATAAATCATCACGCAAATAGTGTTCTATATCTGTCTCTTGAGTTCACCACCTCAGATACCCAAGAAAGGGCAGAGAAACGAAATTTTGATTGAGATTCTTACTTTTTCTTGTATTCATGAGAATTTTGCATGGGAGAAGGTACGAAAATAATGTTAGAAAGAGAGAAGATTGTGTCTTCATTGTTCTATTAAGCACTGAAATACTTAATTTCAATGATAGATTAGAATGTGATGACCTACCTTGCCACTACCAAGAACACAGACATACATACAGCTTTTTTGATAAATGTGCCAAATTTTGTATTACTCTAGTAAAATAAAGATATGTATGTAAGGTAGGTTGTGCAAAAATAAGAGTTAAGCATAAGATTCTGTTCGTGCAGTTCATTCTGTAATGTCAGAATCGCAAAGATTCATATTCAAAGAGAGGAGATCTATCGGTATACATTCGATTTCGAATTTGAACTGCGTCATTCAAAAAATTGTAACATTTAGCTTTCACTATCACCTAAAAGTTTGCCCATGACATAAGTCACAGAAAAATAAATTTGATTCTTTCTTGGCTTTTAAATTTATGACAACATGATGAAAGGTATGAGAAAAAATTTTTTGAAGATGATCTCATCGCAACATTCTTTCCAATACTCAGGGGAAACTCCACAGTTGAAATGGCCTCATCATAATTGTTTCAAACCAATGAAGGGTTCGCATAGAGTCATAAAAGGTGCTCAAGAACAAATAGCTTCAATCAAATAACGATTCAAAAATTTGCATTAGCATGTTAAGTATATACTCGAGTGAATACTATAATATTCGAGAATAATTTCCAAAAATTACTTCCTGTGTCATCTTTGTCCCAAATATGAATATGACTTTAGTGATATATGTTCGATATCCTTCAACCGGAACCTGTCTCACTAGAATGTCTCACTTGGTGCTTATATAAAGGCAAGCATCATCTTATCAGTTACACAGTTGATTCAATACAGTCGTCCTCAGAACATTTTTGTTTGTCATTTTTTTTCATCATCTTTCTCTGGTGATTCCTTATCCTACTAATTTTTTGATATGAAGTCTACCTACTCTAGTTCATACATTTTGGTCACTACTTGTCTATTTTCTGTGCTATTCTGTGGTTTCTTGTCCAGTTCTGTTGGCAAAAGTCGGGATGTTTCCATTGTAGCTGGCCGGGTAACAAATATTAGTGAAGTACCCTATCAGTTGATGCTGGTTCAATATCTTGGTATCTCTGGGAACCAGCAGCTAAAACCATTTTGTGGTGCTTCTATTCTGAGTGCTAAGCTGGTATTAACGGCAGCCCATTGCGTGATTTTCCAAAAAGCAATTGATTTCAATGTAATGTATGGATTAACCAATCTGAAGGACATTGAGCAACAAAAGGTTTTTGGAGTTTCTGAGATCATCATCCACCCGAACTTTTCCCTTCCTTCCCTTTCTCATGATATTGCGGTACTCGTATTGTCCAACAAACTTACCCTGGTTCAAGAAGACTATACACCTCAAGTCATTACTTTACCGAACAAAACTTATATCGGTGAGCTGGCTAAAGTTTCTGGTTATGGTCGTACCTCGTCTTCGAATTCTTGGTCCACAAATTTACAATCGGTTGATGTGCCAATAGTGGATAACAAGATATGTGACCCAGTCATGAAAGAATTCATCAATCAGCATGTTGACGATACAATGGTTTGTGCTGGCTCACAGGACAATCTGAAAGACGCTGCGAAAGGAGACTCAGGAGGTCCACTCGTGGTCAAGGAAGATGGCCATTTTATCCAAGTGGGTGTCGTATCGTGGGGCGATGATTTTAACCCAAAAACTTTCGGGGTGTACAGCAATGTCTTGTATTTCCGTGTCTGGTTGGAAGAAATAATTGAAAAGTATTGATGGTGGGTTGTTCATGTTATTCTGTTTTGATGACCACAATCTGGTCTGAAAATATGTTATAACTTTTCGTGAATTACCAATGCTATGTTTTCCAGTAATGATAATCAATAAAGATCAGTTTAAATGCAATATTCAGCACCTACGAGTCATTAAAGATACTTCAATAGCCTGATCTAAGTACAAACAGAATTAGACTTACGACAACAAGTAACAAACGAAACTTCATGTGTAAACATTAACACAACAATAATCAAATCTAATTCAGGCTCATAATCTATTGAAGTTGCTCCTTCTGACCTTACTCCTAGTAGCTCTCTCTGTAGGTTTCGCGAAGCTGCTGGAATAAAGTTATCTTTAGGAGAATAAATTGAAAGTTTTTCAACGAAAAGCTCTTATTAGACCGAATACTGAGCAAGAAAGGAACAAGAAAAAGAATTAGGATTTTCCCCACTCTCACGGTAAAATTTCCATCAAAGCTTTAGACTGTCAGTTGTTGTCGAACCGAATATCAACCGAGCGAGTTGAATAACAGTTCGCGGGTAGTGCAATGAAATCGATATCAATATGATAGGATCTGCGTTTCGAGCGAGAGTATAATTTACGAGATCAAACTCTTATAAGAACTGTATTAATTGCCTGAGAAATTGCAACCAAGATTCACAATTTGACAAACCCAAGTGATCATTCTAATATTTAGAATTTAAATATTTGTCACCAATTTGGCAAATATGAAGATTGGATCTATCTGTTTATTCTTCCTGATATTGGCAACATCTTGGAATCATCATGTTGATGTTGGTAAGATTTCAGGCTTGCAATATTCAGAAAGCAGGTCCAAGATGATGTGGCAAAATCTTATCTCCAAACTTTTCTCTTACAGAAGCTAAACAAGGTGCGAGTGGCATGGTTTGTACCCGAGTTGGTGATCCTTATAGACGATTGTGCTTCTGTGTTGTGGATGGAGTGGAATTGGCACGAGGTTTCCAAGCATATATTAATTGCTATGATCGAAAGACTAATAAAACGTACCCACCATGATGAAACCATATAATCAAGAGAAATATATCAAATGGGCATCTTCTGAATGATACCCTCTTATGCTACAAGAAAATGCTGTATATCTTGAGTATTTTCACTGAATAATGAAATAAAATAAAATAAATCTTCCATCTCTTTAGTTTTTTCTTCATTTCATTTTCATATTAAAATAAATGTTAGCTATAAAAATTTCGGTAATACTCATCACCGTATGGGGTGCAAGATTTCATTTGAGAATTCTCTACCCGTGCTGGGAGATAACGTTTTATCGGTGTACTAGTGACTATACTGGCTGACAAATTCAAGATCAAGCTCTTTCCAAAATACTAACCTAACTGTTATCCTGCATGTGAACTGCAGAATTTTCGATCAACTTCCATCTTTAGCTCGAACAAAGTTTTACGATAATCTAAGTGAGTAAAACGAAATCGATATATGAACGATGATTTTTAGTTTGAGTTTCACATTCCAACTAATATTCTAGTTTGTATTTGCAATTTCTTTGAATTTGCTTCGAAAGGTATCTAAAAAACTGCGATTCTCAATCCATAACGCTTCAAAAAATCTCATGATTTACAATTCATGTGACAGATCTTGAAAAAAATGAACAATCTTTTCATGAATTTATTCTTACTTTTACCGATGGTTATCACGGATAGACAGTTCCAAGGTGAGATCATTGAGACTAGTGATTGAATGATCAAATCCAGATATAATAGAATTCGAATTCAAAATCTATCTCAGGTGTTATGCAGATACGTTGCCATCGCATGCATCCTAGTATGAATCCTGTGTGCTTCTGTCTGGATGGAAAACGCATTGTATCTCAAGGTGTTGAGCTATATCTCAAGTGCACTCATCAAAAAATCAAACAGCCAAAGAAAATCTCTGATAACATGCAAATATATTGTATCAACCTGGTTCCAGGTCAAGATCGATTCTGTATGTGTTTTGAGGGTAAATTCATTTTAGCCCAGGGTTATGAAACATTTCTCAACTGTATTGAGACTTCAGGCCCCTCGCCATAGAAATTGGATGATTGGATGATTGGATAATTGGTATTCCAAATTTGAGTCCAACACAATAACCAAATATTGAGCATTTGGGATCTCTTCCAGTAGTTCATCAGGCGACAATGATGATCAGATCAAAGCTCAGAGCAAATTGAGTCTAAGATTTGAAATCCTTGTTAAAGCATTCTTGTCAAAGCATTCTTGAAAAGGCAGAATACAATCATAATTTTACATTTTTTGCTGACCCATTGATTCTCAGTGATTATCAATTATGCTTATGAAGAATATAAAATTTAGATATATTTATGACTCAATGATCAAATGGTTTTCTTCTATGGGAAAATGGGATCATCCGCACACTGTAAATCACCCAGGACTTGGATGTGTTTTGCATTGGTAACAATTTTTGCATCAAAAATTTGTTGCATTGTGAATCTAAATTTATTTATTTCTTAAATATGATTCTTCAAATCTGATATGGTGAATGCTTCTGGGAATAGAATATTGTTCATATGAAAGTATTATTAATTATTAAAAAAACAGTTGAAAATGACGGTCGACGGAAAAATTTTTCTCAAATCAAAACCAAAACTTCTCGAAGAATAGAAACTTAAAATTAAGTTTGTAATATTTTTTTTGAATTTCATCTTAAAAAGCCATCCTTTGGTTGACTGATCCAAGTAATCTATCTAATTAGCTAACGATAAAATATTTCTTGAAAGGTTCAATCATGCATTGTATGTCCAGAATCATTTCAATGTGATGTTTTATGATTACAGTCGATGTCTTTCTTCCTACCGGAAGCTATTACCTTTCCACCACTGAGACATTCACATGTAGCCTCTTCCGGAGGATATGAAGCATCGCAAAGTAGGTTGGTATTCCCTAAAATTGTCGAAAATCTTGGAAATTCATCCACAATGGATTATATTTGAACAAATTGGTGAAACTTACCATGCACAAGCATGCTCGTCATAGTGGTGAGAACAATAAATAAACAAATTAATTGAGATTCCATTTTTTCAGGTTTGTCTAAAGCTTTTCACTCACAAATTTTCACTCTGCATGTGTTTTAAATTTGAGAAGGATTTCGTTCAATCTGATCATGCTAATTGTGAGTATTGAATAGAAATAAATGATTTATAATTCATTTTCTCAAATGTTCTGATTTTAATGTAACTTGATCGGAATTTTTCATTCAAACTTTATTTGAGCATCGATTCAGCCACTGAACATGATGGTAATGGCCGTACAAAGAATAATCACCAATCACTTCGAGGAATAGCACCAAAAGTGCTAATTTAAAAGGTGATACCTTTGGAGGTTAGAAAGATCCCAGAATTTCCTCCACCAACTGAGTCGTTCATTTTCTGGTTACACACAGATTTTGAATTTGGTCTCAACTCCATGATATTAGATGTCTCTCTATTCTCAGAAAAGCTTCTCGTTCAGATAACTTGATTTTTGAAATGAAAAATCCGATTGAATTGAGTATTGATGCGATACAGTGTAATTCAGGGTAAAATCAGATGATTCCGTCGATTCGGATCTCATTGGGTGCTCTTGTCAGTGTAAATAATTACATGCATTGTAAATGAATTAACAATATGCGAATTGACTGAATTTTTTTCAAGAAAAATAGAGTTGTGATATTAAATGTGCTGTAAGGATCGATAGTATATCTTAGTGAATCAATGATCTACCGTTTCCTTTCTATTGGAATGCAAGATCATTTTCCAAAGAAAGCAATTGATATAACTGAAGCTGTAGATCTGAAAAAAGAAGAAGTAATTCTTCGATGAGAGAAATATCATGAAATTCATGCTAAGAGATAATCAGCTAAGATCTATCGTCAATTCATTCCCAGTAGCATATTTAAGACTATTTAAGACTTTCTTGATCCATCATTCAAACAGTTTTGTGAAAGATTAACCAAAAAAGATTCGGCTTTCTCAGTGAATATAAATAAATTTGAAACTGATAATTTGAGCGAATTAATTTAATGCTTGTTGATGGTTTTACCAGCATAGCCTGATTCGAAAAGAAACAAAAAGCTTGATGTGATCAGTATGAAAAAAGCAATCAGCCTCAGATCTGAGGTGGACTGTTAACCTTAAAAGTGAAATGTGGGAACAGAGTGGACACCATGGTGGACACTTGGGTGGACAGCATGACCACTATAGATTGGAGCTGAGTGGACGTATGGGTGGACTTTGCCGACGGTAGCATGGAGAGGTCGAGTGTAAATTTTTGGCTCCTCAACTGGGATCACAGGATCGGGAATCTTGTCAATACCAATGTTAACAGCGGCTGGACTCTGGGCAGCGACACCAGGCTCATTACTGTCCATGGCAACTCGGAAACCGAATTCATCAGCAACATATCTGGAAAAGTGGAATGTAGACAAATGAATTATGGAATTTTCATAGCAATATCTTCTTGATCATATTGGAGAAATAGTCTAAGAACATTGTGAAATATTGTGGAATTTCAATTTTCCTCTCCAACTTACTTCACAACTCGTTGACGACCATCAGCATCAGCCAAAGAATATTGGCCAACAACTTTACCATCGGCAGTTCGCTGTTCATTTCGAGCGGATGCTCCTTCAACGTGGGCTTCTTCGTAACCGAAAGCAGAATTTCCTGGGAATAAATTGGGAAAAGAATACGTTCACTTATTAACAAATAGATTTCATTCCAATGGCAACTGATGGGCTGTGGATATAACACTATCCTGGTGAGAGTCAGGGATGAACAAATCGAAAGGTATAGAAATTGGACTACTCACCTAGACCATCTTCGTGTCGATAATGGTGGGATTTTCCGGTTGATGGGGCAACATTGGCCACTGGTACAACACCGGCGACAGCAATGCCGAAGCAAAGAGCGAAACAGAGGACAATCTTCATTGTTGCTGTGGTTGTCTGGTGTATGATGTGTTTCACGAGTGTATGTTTAGTCAGTAAGTGAACACAATTCTGGATTGGACCACTCTTTTTATAGCCCAACCAAGGTGAGGAGCCCTAATTAATATTCTAGTAATCAACTCGACTAGGGGTCGGGAAGAGAGAGAGAGAGAGAGAGAGAGAGAGAGAGAGAGAGAGAGAGAGAGAGAGAGAGAGAGAGAGGAGCAAAAAGTAAAAGTGTATGGCCGTGGGAGCGAAAATACGATAAGTGGGCATACAACGAATAACCAGAATTCAGCTCCAGATAAGGTCTTTCACCGAGTCCGGTTCGGTGGAAATTAGATAGATAAATAAAGAGAGAGTGAAAATTCCTTATCCAGCTACCAGATCATGATATATGAGCTCTCGTATGGGCTGAAGATGGCCTGATGGAAGATGTACACCTGAATGGCCTTTGTTCTTCCATGTGAATCTTTTAAATGGGCTGTTTTCATTTTAACTGGTTCTAAAATTTGTTCTCTCTCTTCTCTTTCTCTCTCTCTCTCTTTCTTTCTTTCTTTCTTTCTTTCCGAAAAGATGGATCTGTAAGAATTCAGATTTACTTTCCTCGGTGGATGAGAAACAATGGATTGTCACGCAAATAGTGTTCAAACTATGAAATATGATTAATATACCTGTACATTCGTCGCAATTATTCAATTGTGAAACCCCTTATAACTGAAAGAGTTGAGGAAACAAAAATCTGATACTAAATGACATGCTATTGAGCCGTAGCAACAGATACGATACAAGAAACGGATGTTCAGGTACAGATTCTTTGTTTTTCACACGTATCATGCTCTGAACATGTGATCATGATATATGTCCCCATATGTGTTTATATGGCTTAAAGAAGACTACTAGTTTAATAGTTTAGTAGATTTTTGGGTCTCTCTAATGCCAGTTTAAGAAATATGAGCCCACTTTGTGATGAATACAGGACTGAAAACTCGTTGGACCTGTTCCACTTGCTCTTTCTCTCTTCATCTGATGAACTTTTTTGATTTTTCACTGGGCTATGCGATCCATAGAGATGAAGATGAGCTCTCTCTCTCTCTCTCTCTCTCTCTCTCTCTCTCTCTCAAGCAGAATATATAAGTCATGATGTTTTTCTGGGTAGTAAAAAACGATCTGCCATCAGAGAGAGAGAGAGAGAGAGAGAGAGAGAGAGAGAGAGCTCATCTTCATTTCTATGGATCGCATTGCTCTGTCGGAAAGAGACTGATAATTCTGATGAAACTCATCCAGAAAAGGTATCCAGTCTGACCAGTAATGATTTTGAAATTAAAATCGCTTCTTTTACCGATCAGATGGCCATGAGATGTTCTCACGCGATATTTATTTTCACATTCATCCGAAGAGGGTATATACATTTTAATGAGGATACTTCGATAGTTATTCAAAGCTTATGGAACTGATTAAGATTATCTGATACTTTTCCCTAATCATGGCTGGAAGGGTTTTCAATGGAACCTTCTGTTGTGATCACAAAGGTGAGAATTCTTTGGTTTCACACATTTTAATTCGAAAGCGTATCGTTTGATCGAAGAATAATTTTATTCTATGAATGATGACGTTTTCACGGCCAAGAATTAATTGATTTTAAATAAAATTTTAATTCAAATCTGATCTGTCTTAATTCACTGTGGAGAGAAAAGAACACAAAAGACCACGCATGAGCTTACTAAATGAGAAAAGTTGCCCAAAATCGAATTCCATGTAAGAGGAGCCCTTCGAGTTTGCTCATGCTAGAACTTCGAGTAGAACTCGATGCTAGTATATCTTGAGCACTCGAGTAGATCACTTGTTGGCCAGTGTTTTCGTGATTCTGTGTAGGTGAATACGAATGTGGTTCTAATGACACTGAAAGTTTTGCCAATAATGTTCTTCTTCCTCATTGATAAAATCGAGTTGATTTTTCCCCAAAAATATTCCCATAAATCATGATATTCAATTGATCAGCGTTAAGTGAATCGTCTCAATCAGTCAATTGTGAGAAAACTATATCAAAAAAAGGAAGGAATCGTTCATAGATGAGCCATCATACTAGTACTAATCTGATATTGTCACAATTTTTTCGATTGTGGCCAACATTAGCTCAATCGAATGAAAAATGGACATATAATCATGATAAAAATGTGACAAAAAAGTTTATTGGACGTAAAAAAAATCTTTTTACAGCCCATTTTTTCAATTATTTTTATTTTATCATTATTTTTATCAATCATTTACCAATGATCACCACAGTTGCCGATAATATTGGCCCACATCACTCATCTGATGTACCCATTTCATCTGCATATCATTATCACATTCCTAAGTGTACCAAAGAATTTGTGGACACAAAATTTGGAATTATATCGACACCCAATTTTCCATTATCTTTTCCGATTCCATTCCATTGTACATGGATTATTCGTGCTCAATTGAACGAAATAATAACACTATTTTTCACACAATTCTATTTACGTGAAGGTTTCACCGCTCATGAGTATGCATTCTATATGAATGAATCAGTTAATCTTGGTGGCAATTTAATTACACCCGATTATTTTGAACATCCATCTGATCTGGTACCTTTGGTGACCAGTAAGCCGGTCCTGGTGATTAAGGTTGACATTGAAGATGATCGAAATGTTTATCTGAGAGGTCTCGATTTTTTGTTGGATGTTTTTGGTTTCAATATCACTTACAGAATTGATTTGAGAAGTGGCGAAAAATCGGTCACAACAAAAACAACAACAACATCAATATTGTCCAATCAAACTTGTAATCCTTTCACATGTTCACTTAATGGCCAATGTTTAGTGACCAATAATTATCAACACTTTTATTGTGATTGTTTTGCACCGTTTAGTGGTAATTTGTGCCAAAATGGTCCAGATTGTGAGCCAAAAAAGGATATAAATCCATGTAAAAATAATGGAATTTGTCGGTAAGTAGTGTAATTGATTATTACCATTGACATTATCGCGATAATCTTAATTAGTTTCGATTTTTGGTGAGAAAATCTCTAATGAATCCAAGATATTGAAGACATTGATACATGTTTCACTTTGCTATGCTTTTGTGAACCATATTGTTTCTCTTTTAATTTAACCGAAATAAAAAGGCAGATAAAATAATCAGAAAAAAAGTTCATATGAGAAATTCTCAAATAGACAAGACAAAACAAATGATGAAAAAAAAAACCTAGAAAGAAGAATAAGATAGAAACAGAAGGAAAAAATTTCCATTCTCAAACATCTTGAAATCATGAAAAGAATTTCAATGAGATTCCTTTCTTATATACCTTCCACAATTTATTGGTGAAAACAAAAAAAGTACATGAAAGGAAGAAGAAAAAAAATGAGAGAGAAAAATTTTTCACACAATTTTTTTTGCTGTCATGATTGTTTTTTGCTGCTATTCTTATCAATTCTCACACCAATAGTCAATGTGTGTGTGTATGTGTTGTTGTTATTGGTATACATATATACTCATGGCCTATTCAATGGGAAGAAGGACGTTCAGATAGATCGAAAAAAAAGACTACTACGGAGAGGAAGAGACGAGACTGTTACACAGAATTACACAGGAATCGAAAAAAAAGGCACCGATAGCTTATTTGAATGGAGCGTATGGGTTAAGGTATGGATTTCTGAGAGCTGGATTGCCGGTTGACAGTGCGGTGGCAATGTTGGCACCAATTGGATAGGTTCTCTGTTCACCGACAGTTCCATAGAGAGTGGTTGGAATGGCTCGGACGCCGGAATAGTAGCCAAGATTACCGTTAATTGATACTGGAGCGTATGGAGTAGATTGGAGAAGAGCACCACTTCCGATGACACCAGACTTGTAGGTCACAGGTGACTTGAAGTATGCTGATGGCTGGATGGCCACCGAGGCGAGAGGAGCTCTCTGGATGTAGGATGGTCCTTGTTGAATGTAGGATGGTCCTGGTTGAATGTATGAGGCAACCTTTGGAACCACAGCGGGACCAGCGGCAAGGTATGATTTTTGGATCAATGGTGAGGCACCATAGGTAACTGATTTGAGGAGCTTGCCATCTTGATATTCTGGGGATGCAATCACTGGAGCGGGAATCTCTTCACCCTTCATGTTGACACCGGCAGGACTGGCATCGGCAACACCGGGCTCATTGCTGAGGACTGAGGCACGGAAACCATAATCATCGGCAATGTATCTGCGTGTGTGGGTAAATAAACAAATTAGATAGATTATAATGATGATGAGCAATCAATGATGGATGGTAATAATAGTGTGTAATCAGAATCGGGTGAATGATTGTGATAATCGATTGATTTATATAGTTATCAAAGTTCATTAACAGGCTGATGATTTTTCGAAAACAGCCTGTAGCTATGGTTAGTGATGGGTTAAATGGCTTGTTAAAGGCAGTTCCTCAGTATATATAGAAGATCAGATGTATCGATTAGATAATGATTACAAACCAGTTCCAGTGGTGATAATAATAATAAATTGCGAAACGATAATGTTGATGTGTGCTGGTATTGAATGGTTATATTGAACTTACCGGACAGTTCGTTGACGACCATCAGCATCAACCAGAGAGTATGAACCGGCAACATTACCAGCGGCATCACGTTGTTCTTGTCGAGCACTTCCACCGGTTTCATGGGTTTCCTGGTAGGCGAATTGATAATTACCAAGACCATCTTCATTTCGACTCAATTGGGACAATCCACCGGATACTGGTTTAGTATACTGGATGGAACCACCCTGTGGAGCATAATGAACGGATCCACCACCAATTTGACCATATTGAACTGGAACAATACCAGCGATGGTGACAGCGAAAAGAGCTGATAGAGGAATAATGAACTTCATGGTGATAATTTGTAGAGGGTGGTGGGCAGTGGAAACTTTTACAGTGGAATATATTTTTCCCAGATAATGGAAAAAATAGTTCGCTGGATGATGGTTTGTCGACGATTGAATCGAATAGTGCTCAAACTATGGCCTTATATAGGGGAAAACTTTCTCTCTCTCTTTCGTCCTCTAAATTTTTTGATGGCCATAGCCCGTGGGCTGACGATGAAGCTTAAAGGTTTTCTCTCTACCTCAATTTTTACCATAGAGAGAGAGAGAGAGAGAGAGGAGGCAGTCGAGAGAAAGTAATTTCGATTCATTTTAATCGCATGGCTACTAAAAGAATTAAAATTATACCTGTCTTGTCAATGGTGAAGAGAGAGAAAAAATCTGCTCACTTATCCTGAGTGGGACAAGAGAGAGAGAGAGAGAGAGAGAGAGAGAGAGAGAGAGAGAGAGAGAGAGAGACAGAGAGAGCGAAGAGAGATCGGGTTTACTCTAAGGGCATCACTTGACGTCCCATGTCCATGCTTTTCGAGAGTGTATATAGAGAAGATGGCTCGAAATTAATTATATAACATCAGCAGAGGGACGATCGCACGATATATATATAAGAAATGATATTATGCCTTAAGTTATATTTCGAAAATGTGGCCTCATCCTGGGGTTTATGGTTGAGAGTAGTTTCAATCTATCTCTCTCTCTCTCTCTCTTCTGCTTAGCACTTCTTCATTTCCTTTCAGTATGAAGATGATTAATCAAAAGCTTTCACAGAATAGATCATGAAATTTATTTAATTTATTCCAATCCGTCTGTAGCTTCTTCTTATTCTCTCTATCGCTTCAACTGATTGCCTCTGGAAATTTTCGCTACCCCTTTCAAAATGAACCTGTCAGCCGAAAGTACTTTTCGAAATTTTCATCCATATGTGTGTCTTGGCTCATCTCTGACTCGAAAAAAAGCAATCATCCAGATTTTTAGTTAATCAAGATGATTAACTCACTTGTATGTGAGCATATACACACACAGGCGGTCACTCATGATACTGGTGGATGTTAAGATGAGCACTTTGGACAATATCATCATTGGAATTCCAAGTCCAACACTGACCATGTACCCACAAGCTATTGGTTTGTGAAGCAATATTTTTCCCTTTAACTCAACGAATTATGAGTGGTCATCACACACACAAATGATTTACATTCGTCTGAGTAATGGTATGTCTCAAAGTATGAGGAATGATCCACCAATGATAATCATCATCTTGACTTGTATATCGTTTCATCTTCTCCTTTCATCGTCATCTCTCTCTCTCTCTCTCTCTCTCTCTCTCTCTCTCTCTCTCTTCATGGAAACATTAGTTAGCACAATAATCATGAAAAAGGCTCTGTTCTTGATGAGAAGGTTTCCAGACGATTCAAACATCCATTTTCTGATATATTTCGATTCACAATAATCAATCATGAGTGGACATGGTGTAGACACCGAGCTTCGGCCATTGATGTCATAGAGAGAGAAAGAATGTCTCGTGTCTCAGGGAAAAAATTCTTCATTTTCTCTTTTTTTTCTGTTCCCAAACTTTTTTTTTTCGCTATAGAAAGATGCTACTTTTTTCCTTCTCGAAATGCTGGAAGGGGTATCTCTGAGATGTGTGTCTCTCTCTCTCTCGATCTTTGCCGGTGTCTGAACACATCATTATTGCTTGAGTGATATTAGCTTCTGATTTTTCTTTTTCTTCCTTTTGCTGCTAAGATTTTGATATATTTTCTTATGTGATATAGTCTGGGAGTGTTTGTGAGTGTCCATCAGAATCATCATGATGATCATGGGACAAAAAGTGTGAAATGAGTTGCTTGATTGAGCTTGAGAGAATAATCTTTGCCAACAATAACACAAGCTTCATAAATGATGCAAATTACATGATGTATTCATTCATTGCTATGAGTCTGATTAATGAGTGTGAGTATGTGTGGGGAATGTATTTATAACTGAATTATATTTGAAAATGTCTAATTAATAGTTATAAATTCTTTCACACTATCCAATGATTGTGAGTGTGTTGATTCCTTTTTCCTTTGGTGTTGAAAAATAATATCAATTATTCAGGTGAATATGATGATTACATATGAAAGCTCATTGCTTATGCATAATGCAAATTCGATGTAACTGGAGGATGGACCAGAGTAAAGAGAAAAATTTCAAAAACAAGAATTCACCAAAATAAATAGATGGAAAGATAGGGGAATGAAAATTTTTTGAATCACTCTTCATGATTCGAACTATTCGCCATATTTGAATAGCATTTATGGTAGACATTTTTTTCTATTGTGTGGCTGAATTTTTGGAGAGAAAAATTTCCAAATAATCTCCATCAAAGTAATAAAAAGATATCGAATTATTGATAGAAAATTTGAATTTGAATGGCAAAAATTCAAAGTTTAAGCACACACATAAAAGTTCGCAGCTAGTCAAAATAGTTAAATATCTAGCCAAGTAAGGAGATCAATTTTTCTTCTGCACCCATGAAAAGTAACGTTTTCGATTGAAATTCTCTGGAAATATCTCTCTCTCTCTCTCTCTCTCTCTCTCTCTCTCTCTTCCTTTCCTCCCATGAGATCGATATTGGCTCACCAATTCAATAGGCTCATCATACAAATGGCTACCCATTAGTTGTGTATATAGAAATACACACTATACACAATGATTGGGTAGTGAAAGACAACTCAAAATGATCGGCATGATCATATTATGCCCCCGATTCAGAGATATTTTTGCTGCAAGCCTAAAACACTTTCTGGCTGCCTCAACATCCATTTGATATTCTAGACACTACAGTACAGAGAGAAAGTTTGACCATCGTCAATACTTATAAGAACACTTTCTTCTTTCTGCCTCTCTGTATTCTGCTAGATCACTTGAATACAAGAAACATTCAACTTGTGGACTCAATGTTGCCTGAATAGATCCGTTAATCACGATTACAAGTTGGATAAACAAAATTTTTTCTTCTCTTTTTCCACTCTGATTTCCTCACTTTCTTTCTCTCTCTCTCTCTCTCTCTCTCTCTCTCTCTCTCTCTCTCTCTCTCTCTCTCTCTCTTCCTCTTTCTCCTTTTTTTACTTATAAGCCTCACTTTTCTGATGAATACTCATATGATTGCTCATTACCTCTCTGTGAGTTAATCTTATTGCGTAATACACAGCATAGCTTATTAGAGCCCTTTGGTTACACACATACACAACCCACCAAGGCACTTGATCTATCTCATATTCTTTCTATTTGAGAGATCATGCCTCAAGTGATGATCTTGTAATTATTGTGGATACCATAAAATCAGCTTTTCCATTCCTCTTCTTGTTAGGAATGGGAAAAACAAGTATCAGACAAGCAAGTATACTGCCATAATGTTTGTCTGGTTGTGTTTGTGTGTGTGTGTACGAAAGTTGATCAAGTAATTGAGCAATACAGAATATTATAGCAGTAATATACGAACGAATTCATGGTTTATGGAATGGATGTTGAATTACAGTTTGAGACACATCAAAGTTGCACCACTGTGGATGATGGTTTTACATATATCTGTATATGTAGGATTCATATATGGTAGGTAATTAAATGGATCATCAGTAAGGATGACCAATATTCCCTGGACGAATATACATGTATGTGTTGGTGCATTGATAATGGAAATATTTATCATAATATTCAACATTCTGTACAATTTCGATTACCGAATAAGACATGTTCGTGTGAGTTACGAAAATTCTTCATCCAATGAAGATATTTCTTCTCTCTCTCTCTCTCTCTCTCTCTCTTCCTCCTTGTAGTCCTCTTGTCCTTTTGTTTCTTATCTGTTCCCAATTCCACTTACCTTTTGGAATATCTGTTCTTATAGGAAAGAAACCTTTTCACATTCACTTTGTCTGGATATATTTCCTATTCTTCTTCTTCTTCTCTTCTTCTTCTGATCTTATATGCCTACTTCGATCTCAACTTTCGCATCACTGATCCCCGAAATGACTCTTTTTAAAGAGGAAAGATACCAATCGATGGTCACTGAGTCCACTTCTTGACCACACATACATATACGAATCACCTTCCAGCATCTTTTCTCATCCTCCAAATTCATTGAGTTTGTCTACATGAGAAAGAGAGAATTCTAGTCTGATAATGTGACCATTTTGGTGAATATTTATCATGAAAAGCTGCCACTGTGGATTGGTTTATCTTTTTCTGTGTGTGAGTATATGGTAAATGAGAAAGTCATGAGAAAATCGAAATGGAAGCCTAACGGATCAAGATCCTCTCTTTCTCTCGGATCTTTGATATATCTATGAGAGAAAAAGCCTAACTAAATCATCATGCTTGTCGCTTATGACAGACCACCAAAATATCATCTTCTTATAATAATCATTATTAGGAAATACATGATCAAGAGGCAAATCATTGGCCATACATCAAATACTGTCTGGATAATATCCGCCATAATGATTCATCCACTTGATCTGAAGGAGAGCTCTTTTGCTCTCTTGTTAGTAATGTTCATTCAATGATCTAAGTGAACGAGAAAAATCCTAGTATACCCACTTGATATAGCATCATGAATACGAATGCTTTTGGTTTGGAATGATAAAAATTCCACAGAAAAAGTAATAAAGTATCTTTTTTTATCTTTTTTTCTCTCTCTCTCTCTCTCCCTCTATTTCGAATATTGTTCGAGGTTTTAATCAATCAACTTGAATACTCGATCGTAAAGCTGGAACATGAGTTTTTGTATCTGTTCAACACACCAAGAAAGTGTATTTCGAAAAGAACTTTTTCTACTTCTCTCATTAATCAGAGTGAAAAAGAATCAGAAAACTTTGAATCATTTTGAACCATGTTCTGTTCATCGTGTGAAAAGATAGTAAGAGAGGGAGAGAGAGAAAAAAATTCATTGCATAATTGATGATAAAATGAACACTGAACGAAAAATTGTTCTCGGCTATATTGAGCCCCAATCGAATTTTTTGTTTGAACTTTCTGATACAGTCCAGCAGATCAGTTCTATCATGATTATTTTTGTTATTATTTAAACATTTCAATTTTTGGGATTGCTTTATCATTCTCAAGGATAGACTTTTTTCGATCATCTCTACCCTAAAGTCTCATAAGAAGGCAACAAGCATTCTGTTTATCAACTAAGGAAAAATAGTAATGTAAACAAGTGAGGATTAATGTCGTCTAATCTGATCATATTGTCGAATACCAAGAAAAATAAACCATTAAGCTTATTTGTGGGTATTTTTCCTATTTTCCAGATACCAGTGAGGTTTACTCATCTTGTATAAGCTCAATCAAAACCAAGTATTTTGATTCATATAGCTTTTCTGGCAAATATTGTATAGTGTTCTTCTTTTTATGTATAATGTTCAGTGGATGTTCTTTTAGAATTTTGGGGGAAAAACTTGGATTTTCTGAGAACTTTAGATCTTTTCTAGATAGTTGATTTGTGTTCCTGAGGAAAGATCTAGACACCCTGTTTACAGTTTGACAGATCAAGAAGAATGATATATGTACACGATCGTAAAGGACAACAGATCGATCACAGAACATTCCATGTGTTCATGATACATCCAGACAGTTTATCTTTTGAACATCTTGCTTTCACTTCTTTTTTCATGATTTTTTTCGGGACAATTTTTCATGGATTGATTGAAACTGAAATCAGAGGTCAGATCTGATACACACGTGTATCGGTGGTTGCACAAATCAGCAAGATTCCGCTTAATTCAATTGATTTTCTTCTTCAAAATCTAATAAATGATATACATTTCTGAGGTGGATTCAAAACATACACACATAACAGTGATGCTATGACTTTATTGGATTCCATTCAACTTTCTCTATGGATTCAAATTGGAACTTTTTCTTTTTCTCACTATTTTGGAAAGGAATCTGGAAATATTCTTCTCACGAATTGGGAGAAATAAGGAAACTTCTAAGGAAATCATATCCAATTGAATTCGGCACTTCACTTGGCAAAATTTCTTTCCAACTTGGTGTGTGAATGTGTATAAGAATAGAATAGAGAAATTCATTCCAGAATTCATTCCATGGTGATTTTTTCCGCTTATAGTTCCATGAGCATTTTGAATCAACAGATGAGATGAAAATCAGGATATGATTATTCGCATCAAGTTTTGTGCAAATCTTGAGTCTCCTGAGAAATAAAGCCCATAGAGTACACCATTCTTACAAGTATGAATAACCATCTCTCTATTTGAGCTCTATCAGCACTTCAGGTGATAATATTTACAAAGAAAACCAATTGAAGGTATTCCTTTTAGAATCGGGAGGATCAAGAGGTGAAGGATTACTTTCTATCTGTCCTCCACTATACTATTATTCAAAGACGCCTGAGGTTCTTACTCTCAGCATATGAAATTTGTAAATTTTTTCTCTGGTTAGCAAAAAGAAGAAAAATGATGAACGAAAAAGGAGGAAAGTTGAATATTTGGAGAAACCATCTTATAAACTGGAGCATATATACATATAATGTATTCTATCTTCATTCTTTACACACCAGAAAAAAAGAAGTTAGAACATAAGAAGATGAAGCCAAAAGGTCATCTACTGGATGATCATCCATCTTCAGTCGAGAATTTTTTTCTTCCTCTCTTCTCTTATGTACATTTGAGTCGATCATTTGTGCAGAAAAGGAAGTTTCTTGTAAAGTTTCTCCTTAAATATTCACAAAATCAGAATATACAGTTAAACTTGAGAATAGGAAACCCCTCAGAAGAAGAGAGAATAGAGAGAAAAAAAAATTTGATGTATCTCTCTTTCTCTACTCACACGATAGGCAGCAATGTGAACAATACCATTTTCTGTCCATTCTTCTTGGACAGTTTATGCTGGGATTCCTTTTTGAATCCTCAAAAAAGAATCACTTCTTCGGGCAAAGAATAAAGACATCAAGAATACATCACTTCCACTTGTCATCATGTTGTACGATCGGTTTTCTTCATATTGCTTCAACACTGGACATAGAAGAACTCTCTTGTCAATGTTACTCTTTTTTTGATACCGCTTCTTCTTCAACAATGATTTTGACTTCATAGTCTTTCTGTCTTCACTTTTGCTCTGGGAATACTTTTACTCCATAGTATATATATATATATACACTGGGAAAAAATCATGTATTCCTCACACTTGAATTGAGCTATCCTTTGTTGATCTGACATGAATTGTGAACCTTTTATGTTCGATTAGTCTGGCCATTTCACTGACCTTTGAATATGTCTGCAAAGTGTGTGTAATATATCTACAGTAGGTCTGGTATTCTGAAACTCAGTAGGAAGTTTATTCCTCTATTCTAGTGGATCCTCCAATTCTTTCTCTCCAATCTCTTCTATCTGCTGTTTATCATTTGCGATCACCTCTTAATCAAATGCAAATTGAATTCTAACTGTTATTCACAGTGTGTGAGTGATACTGAATAGTTGACATTGAAAAAAAAACGGAAAGCTTGAATGACAGGATCAGTATAATAGACGAGTCTGGATCAATAATAATATGCTTGGCAAGCTGATTGTTGTTGAATCAGATTGGCATGCTGTTGTCATTTCTTCCGTCAATAAGTCATCCAAAATTCTGAGTTAAAGTTCGATTTTCCTTCACTTACACACACAGTTTTTTTTTCAATAAATAGGCATGCTTCACACACTTTTTTGGACTTTTCTTAACTTGGGTCCTCAGTTATCTTCTTCTTTCTCTTCTTGCCTTCATCCTCTCCATCCTCCTCTTCCTCTCATCACTATGCATCTCTGAAAACCGGAATCTTGGCGCCGAAAATCATTCATCTCAACAGAGTTTTATCTCACTTCGTTCTTCTTCTATTATTATGATCAATTTCATCGATCTGTCTGTGTGTATGTGAATATGTGTACATCTATGACGTCCATAGGTTTTTCTTTTCTCATATGAATGTGTCTACTTGACACAACGATAATATCAAGCACCCATAGAGCAAGTGTATGGTGTGGGGAAACAGATGCAATTACTTATATTAGGTGATGAGGAATGTGAATAAAAATCCGAGAAGAGAGAGAAAGTGAGAGTCATTAACCCGAGAAAGTATGAGAGATGCAAAATTTTTATGCCATGAGCCTTTTTTGTGGAAAGAAATCGAGAGACAAATGATACAGGCCATCAGATATATAGAGGAAGAAGAAGAAAAAGAAGAAGAAATAAGGAAGAGATGAAAAAGAGAGCGAAAGTTCAGGAAAAAGGAGTGAAAAGAGGATGAAGAAAAAACAAAGGAATACTAGAAAAAGGGAATGAAAAGTAGAGAGAGAGAGAGAGAGAGAGAGAGAGAGAGAGAGAGAGAGAGAGAGAGAGAGAAAAAGGAAAGTGATCATCAATTTTCACGTCATCATCATCTATTCTCATCACATTCTGAGAAAACTGTAAGCTACAGTATAGTAGTGAAAGTCCACACGTGCTCATTGTTGGGCTTGGGATTTTCTTTCTTGTTCCTTGATTTTATGTATATTCTCCATCTCTTTCAACTGGGACTGCATTTGGAACAATTTTTAGCCCTGAATCTGGGACATTTGTCTTGAAATTTCAAACTTGTCTTCCTCTGGTGAATGTGTTGGAGAGAAAGAGAATGGAAGAGAGATAGATGTGAAATACACTGTCTAGATAATGGGATTTAGATTCATCGATTTCGACTCTATTGTCTGGAAAAAGTAGAATGGTACATGGAAGATCAGAATCATGATCTAAAATGTCCTGAAATCAGTGAGCAAAGTACTTTTAATCGGGAATTCAGTCTGGCTGTTTGAGTAGGATACAATTTTTGCCTAATGTGTCTCTTTCTTGATTTTTCACTTGGAATGTATCTAAATTGTTTGATTTCACATCTGATACTTGATTTGCTCTTCTATATATCTGAAATGTGGTGTTCATGAGGCATTCTTTTCGTATGGGAACACTCGAGATATGTTTTTGTGACATAAATAAATCTTTAAATGATTTCAAAAAAGGCTTCAAAAAATGTTTTCTTTTATCTTTTCTTCTCTTTTTCCTCTTTTCATCATACTAGCTCTCTGTTCAGACAGTTCAGACATTCTCATAGGGAATCCATTTCCTTTTCTTACACTCACACAATTCCTTTTCGTATTTTTGGAATCATGAACTGTATGGATAAAGCATCAAATCAATTGATGACAAAAATTCGACGGAAAAATTCAGCCTATCTTCACTCCATTCATCATAATGATGAATGTATCAGTTCTAAAAAGATGAAAAAAAACTTGAACATCTCTCTTCCTTTGGGTTCAAATTTTTCTCAGTCTTTTGCTTCCACTTTTCGTCTCCTTTCTCTCTCTCTCTCTCTCTCTCTCTCTCTCTCTCTCTCTCTCTCTCTCTCTCTCTCTCTCTCTCTCTCTCTTCTCACTCTTAATAGACAATAGTAGGAACAAAATAATGCTCAATATTCTCTGAAGAAAGCATATCAGAAAGGAAAAGTAGATATGAGAGTGACATCAAGCATAGAATTTTTTCATACACACATGCACACACTTCATGCACATCAGATTATCCAGCTAGTTGATATTGTATCCCCTCAAATATTATATAAGACCATATTCTCAGCTCAGTAAGATTTTTTTCTTTAAACAGTGAATTCTGAAACGCTTTTGAATTTCGAAATGCATCCCAATGTGGGAGAGAAAGGGAGAGAAGAAGAAGAATTCCGTTTTTACAATCTCTCTCAAGCCTTGCATGCATATCGACAAGGGAAAGAAATTCTTGCAACATTCTCACAATATTCTTATCAAACACAAGTTTCACTACAAAATTCAAAATCCGTTCAGTTATCCCTACTTCTTAAGTGTATAAAGTACTTCACTTATTCAAATATTTCGAGTCAAGAGTCAATATTGCTCTCTGTGGCTCTATTTCGAAGCACATGGATTGGATTACATGTATTTTTACATACAACTACCCATCAACTGACCTCGACTTATGAGATGGATCCATTGGCCTTTGAATAAACTGTTTGGGTGTATGCATTTTTGATGAAGTTGTGTGAATACAAATATTGAAACTGAAAGTTCAATGAGTGCTGGCTGACATTGGAGTGCGATGAACTGATCTCTTCAATTTTGTATTTTATGGCTTTGAAATGATTTGATTTAAATTTTCTAGAAATAAAATAAATGAGAGCCTTAACATCGAGAATCGACTCAATTTCAATTTGAATTACTCTTCACTGACATTCATTGTCAATTTGCTTAATAAAGCGTTCAATGTTGGACTTTGATTCGTAAAGCACATGTATCAACTCTCTGTTATACTCTCTCTATTAAGGAATAAGTAAGGGAAGTAAATATGGACAAAGAAAAATATTAGCTATCGATCCCTCACAACAGTATAATTTGAACTGAAGATTGAATTTTATCCAGCTAAAAGGTACACATTCTGATCAGCAGTTGAGATCATTTCCAAGTTAAGGGTAGGAAGAATTCTCTCAATCAACTGCATTTCGTAAGCCATGCTCAACAGTATCAAAATTTGCATAGCAAAATGTTAACTACTGCATAATGCTAGATAAAACATCTAATGAGGCGAGTATTGTGATACATATAATCAATTAATTATGTAACCAAGAGAATATTATATTGGCGTAATCAAGTGTATTCATGAATCAGAAAAGACTAGCGATGAATAGCTGCAGTAAAAGGGTTCAGATATCAACTTTGATTGAGGCAAAAAACAATAAGCGTAATGAAGAGGCAAAAAAGGCAAATAGAAAGTGGTTCAAATTGATGAAAATATTGACATAGATGATGGCTGTATTCTCGGTCTGTGGACTGTTTTTTTTCGTTTCTCCACCACATAAAGAATAACAATAACTTATTCTGTATCCTACACCATCCAGACACACATGAAAAACAGCTATAGTAACAAAATCTTTTTTGGTCCATCCTTTGTTTTTCGGGGTTTCTTCTATTGATCAATCAAATTATGGAAATGTGAAGAGAAAGAGAGTGAAGAAGAATAACATGATGATCTTCTTTGGCAACAAATATAGACACTCGATGATCCAATAATGGTAAAGAATAGAGATTCGAAATAGCTTGAATTCTTCTGGATAAGAGAATAAGATGTTGCTCGAGTGTTGAGAACTGGGAGAGAGACAGAGCGAGGACATCGTTTGATGATTCTGAAGATTGAATGATGAAAGAAAATCTCTCGGATAGCTATGATTATCAGTATCAATGCACCATCATTGATGGCATCTGATGAGAGGATTATCATCCATAATACCATCTATGCTCTTGATACTCTTCTCCTCTCTAATGGAATCAGAACTTGAACGAATAACATCAACTTCACCCTGAGAGCTCAATGAGAGCCACTTCAATCATCATCTGGATTCGAGGCAGAATAATATCAAAATTCTTTGTTTCTATGGAATTGAATGAGCTGAAAATAGAAGCTCAGCCTAGATGATTTGAATAGTATTGAAAAAAATTAGAAACATCTCATGTGACTTTCAATAAAAATTTACCATGAGACTGTAAAAAAACACCGAGAAAAAAAGAAGCAAATGAATCTCCACCATTCTATGTTCTCCGTAATTAATTCTATGGTTGAAAGGATGGAAGAAGAGAGAAAATGAGAGAGAAAAAAATTTGATTTGATTTGAAAACACTGTTAGAGACATTTTGAATTGCTTTGCAGACTCTTTCATATGTATACAGGAAACCGGAAACTCATCACCCATGAAGTGATATGAATGAATGAATCACTTTTTCCCACTCATTGCCCTTAGGCTATCAGCAATTTTGATTCTCCCTCTCTCTTTCTTTCCATTTGAAAAGATTGGAATGAAAAAGTGGCTTTATTCGAATGAAAGTAGAATAAAAGAATCACAGCTTATCAATGGCATCCAGGAAGATAAGCTTCACCCTGGAAAATGAGTGGGATTGCATCCTCATCTTGCTCATCTCCTTCTCTTCCGCTTTTCGTCAATCACTCTCTCTCTCTCTCTCTCTCTCTCTCTCTCTCTCTCTCTCTC
>QZCP01000025.1:94646-106211 GCA_003956705.1 Brevipalpus yothersi | reverse complement strand
CTCTCTCTCTCTCTCTCTCTCTCTCTCTCTCTCTCTCTCTCTCTCTCTCTCTCTCTCTCTCTCTCTCTCTCTCTCTCTCTCTCTCTCTCTCTCTCTCTCTCTCTCTCTCTCTCTCTCTCTCATCTTCTCGAGCGCCTCTTCCATGTTGATTATATTCAGAGGCTCTCGATGATAATAGCATTATAGCTCATCACCATTCAGTAGAACAGAAGCAAGCTGAAGTTCAGCGTAGAGAGGGTATGGTTAAGAAAATTAGTGAGATCTTCTCTGGGTTCGAAAGATCAGTTCTAGTGAGAAATAGAACAGAGCATAGTTAATGAAGAATAGATGAGAGGAAAAAGTTTGAATGGATAAATGATATTTTGAATTCTGCTTAGCATGTTCGATGGGATGTGTGATAATGTACGATTTATACGTGTTGAAAAAAACCTTCTTTCATTTTATTACTTCAGTCTGGGCAAAGAGGCTCTGATGGTTTAACAATCGATATTCTGCTAACTTCAACATTTCCGTTTCAAATTGGAAGAAAATCCTGAACATATAATAGATATTCATCAATTTTATTCTATTACTGTGTGCTAGAGAATCCAAAAATAGTGCTCTGAGAGCTCCAAAGACTTTCATGGACAAACCAGCAAAGATAGTAAGGAGTGTTCCTTCAAAATGGCCATTTCCCTCGAATTGTATCAAAAATTGGATAGAAAAGATTATCTTCCGGATTGTATTGATGATCAGAACGTGACAAAATGGTAAATACTTTGTAGGGATGGAAAAAATTGAAGTCAAAAGATTTGAAACCTAAAATTGCTTTTTATTGATCAAAATTCGGTGAATATGAGTGAAGATTATCATTTGAACTTAACTGACTCAATTTATATGAGTTTGCATCAACTATTCTCATCTCAAGTTAAAAATTTCCAGTCCAAATTCACTTAGAAGTATCATCATGAAGATCTCGAATGGTAATGAGAAGATATTATTCTAGCCCATCAAAATGTGTAGAAATATCTCACGAACAGGGAGAATATGATAGGAAGAAAATTCAGGAGCATATTTTTGCAACATTTATACATTTTTTATTCTCTCTCTCTCTCTCTCTCTCTCTCTCTCTCTCTCTCTCTCTCTCTCTCTCTCTCTCTTTCTCTTCCAAGTATAATCATTTTGACCCAAAGAAATGAGAGTAGAACAATTTGCCTAACAAATGAGTCTCTGGATGGCCTTTCCACCTTCTTTTCATCTTAAATTTACCAACTATCTTTCTCCTTTGAGCTATATTCCTCATCATTTTCTTTCCCTAAACTTAATGAGAATATCCCACCATGAATTCTTTTGGTGATGATGATCAAGGTTCAGCGCACAATGTTCATTTCCTTGGTGTGTAAGCTTGCTTTGGCCCAAAAAAATGAAAGACTATGAGCTATCCAAAGATAGAAGGGATTCCAAAGATATTCTCATCATCGTTGTGAAATATATCCTCTGCTCTTATCTTGAGAATATTTGCAAATCACCATTTGAACCCTACAGACAGGTAATTTTAATCAGTTTTTGCTTGCAGTTTGGGCCCAAAAAACCAGGAAGAACTCATAATAGGTCAAACGCGAGCATAACTTAGTAAGAATATTAAAATAAGCTCAATTTATACTGGTAATCTTGTGAGTTAGAAAAAGAGATACATTGGAATGAGAAAAAAGTTAAGCAGCATTTCCAAGTTTTGAGATGGTTTTGGGGTCAAAAATCGATGCAAAAACTTTTTTATTTTCATTTGAAGCTAGTGTCTCTTATAGTTTTGGATGCGAGATGTGAAATACTGAGCTTTTTTTAGCGATTTTCAATTGAGTTCCTGTCTAAATATCTGTCAAACCCCAGAACTTCCTCCATTGACAACCGTAAAAGACTTAACAACTTGTGCTACTGTTTAGAGTCGAAGAACATATACTTTTGCCCAAAAATTTAAGTAAATTGAAGGAATTTGGGCTAATCAGCTCTTACACCAATCATATTTTGAGCTACTCATCTTAGTTTGATTCATTGTTTTCCCTCGCTTTATCTTTAATTTAGAAACAGTAATGTTGGTATTCCTGAAGATATGATTCAACATTGAGAATCTAAGTTTTATTGGTAGTTGAAATAGTCTCCATTTCTGATAACTTTTCAGTTTTAGGAAGTTTGTTCGCTTCCAATCCAGTATAAATGATTTTTGGAGCTTTGATCTTAATAGAAGGTCGAGAAAACAGTGTATACAGTACTTTTCATGCATCTTTTTGTCAGCTAGTTTGCTCTTCAATTTTTACATATCACTTCTCATGCAATCCTTCTTGAGTTTAAAATTACAAATGTGTATGGAACAATGATGATGGTAGCCATTCTGTTGAATGGTTCTTTTTCTTCTTGTTCAACAAGATAGATTGACTCTTCTCCTTCTTCTTGAGCTACTCCCACTCATTTTATTGAAAAGTAGAGGATTTTCTATCCTCTGTCTTTTGAAAACCCATCCCATGAAAACTGTTGGCACACATGTATTGCCCTTGTATTCCTCCACTCTTTTGAATCATCTTTGTAAACGAATCCATTCACTGGCCTCTTGTAAGCTAATTCAATTACTCCAAGACAATCCAAATGCTACTATTTTTACCCGATTTATTTCAACTTTCTATGTAAGTTTATTTTTGTCTCTCTCTCTCTCTCTCTCTCTCTCTCTCTCTCTCTCTCTCTGTTTCTCTTGTCCATTGTTTTTGGTTGCTCCAAGAGTCATCATTTTGACCACTAATGGATGCTCTTGAAATAATATATATTTCAAAGTTGAGACCACATTTCATCATGAAAATGAGAACAAAAAGTGTGTCAGTGGTTCCATGTTAAATTTTCCAATTCCATTGGACAGACTTCTTTCTACATGATGATGATTAAGTTTGTCAAAAGCCAGAAGATGTGTTTCACTCTAAATTGAATGAAAATTACCACTTTCAGATCATATTCACTTGAGTGATGAAAAGAATATTTCCATTTTTCTCTCTTCTCTTCTCCCTTTCTTCCAATATGAGATACAATAGATTTTTCACAGATCAAGTTCCATTCCACTATTCGCCTGACTATGATTACTTTCTTCATTCTGGATGATACTGGTGAAGCAATCTACTTCCTCCTGCTCGGAAATTTTTTTTCTTCTTCTCCAATCATATATATATATATAAATATACCTCAGTAGACTCAGAGGACCGTTTACTGTGTAGAAGGATCACAAAGTGGTCTGTGTATATCGAATTTCTCTCTCTGTCTATCTTCATATAAGTCTTTGTTCAGGATTTTTGTGGATAAATTCAGTTTCCTAGTGAAAAAGCTTTGGAAACACAGTTTAGGGTTTACATGCAAGCTTAGTTTTCCTCTCTTTCTCTCTCCTTTCTCCTCTTTCCTTCAATCTCAATTCTCATAAAGAATGTATGGACTGATTGGAAGAGAGAGAATAAATATGTTCTGTGAGGAAGAAGAAAAAGAATCACGAATACAACTTAAATCGACAGATTGGAACAAATAAGCTGGTATCAAGAGAATGATTCGAACCTCTCATAGGTCATAAATAGTCATCAATATGAAAATAGTTCTTCATGATTCGAAGGAGGAATAGGAAGCATGATAGGAAGAGAGAGAGTGGATGGAAAAAAATTCTTGGCATGGGTATGGAGGAAGCATTTTGATATATGGCCCAGACTCAAAGAGATAAAGGATCAGAGTGAGAATGAAATTTTGCATAAATTTGGAATAAATTATGTATTCACAATCCATTTACTTCCAAAAACACAGGAAAATCATAGTGATCAACTGAAATTTGAACAAAATCTTGTTCACAGTTTTGCAGTGATTTCGCAGTCTACCAATTTAATATTCTTCCGTTCTCTGTCTCTTTTCCTCATATCTGCACTTTATTGTCTGTAATAGTGGTCGAGAATGCAAAATGTGTCTCAAAATGATGTGAGCATCCAAAAATTATACCTCTGGTTAGTAATATGGATAGAGAGAGAGAGAGAGAGAGAGAGAGAGAGAGAGAGAGAGAGAGAGAGAGAGAAAGAAATATGCACCAAAGTTTTCCACTTAGATATGTGATGAAATTTCAAAACTATTGGGGTGTGTTTATGAGCTGAATTGTAGTTAGAATATCTCTATTGAAGACCTTTTTCTCTCTCATGAGAGGCGACAGAAATTGCTCATTTCACTGATTTTCCCTACTGTAACACCATCATTATGCTCAACAGAGAGAGAGAGAGAGAATAAGTAGGCCCAGGATAGTATAAAGTAATCGTATATCATTTGATGCTGATATTGGCAGAGATTAATGTGGGTATCAAATTATTAGCATATTTTACCACTATTTAGATCCTCTAGAATTGATGTTTACAATCATTAAGCAGAGAATGATCATTTTTCAAGACCTTTGTTTCACCAGTGAATGCTAGCCTCTCTCTGTCTCTCTTCATCTGTATGTGTCTCCTTTGCCCTTCCTATTCTTTCGAGTCCACATTTTATATATTCACCGGAAATAGCTTCATATCATTCCTAAGTTGGCATAAGTAATGGGCTTTCTAGTGAGGTTTCCTTCAAAATTTTTTTTATCTTGAAACTTTACATTCCTCTGTGGATTAGGCTTCAAAATGTTCACAAGATTGAGTCAAAACTCGGTGTAGATTGACTATTTCCTATCGAACAAAAGTAACTCAAAGTTTAGCTATCGCTGAGGTTGAAATTTGCATAGACTTAAGGTAAAAATGCTCCATGTATTCTGAAAGGAATTTTTATCGGATCTATTCTCAAGATGTGTAGGATTAGTTTGTTGTTGTTGCTGTTCCCTGTGGTAAGAACATGAACAAAAATTGTGTAGGTACATGAGTATTTGTTAGGCATGAATTGTGAGACCATAAAGATGTAAAGCTTCAAATATTCAAATCCGATATTCTCACAGCTTATGGCTGAGAATTTGGAAATGTCAGTTGAATGGAGACATCAGAGGAATAAGTAGCATCAGAAGCGGAGGAAAAAAATTTGCAAGAGAAAGAAGAAAATTCGAAATCAAACCGCTTGGATGCATTCAAATTCGAATTAGGCCAGACACAATTGTTCATGAGAGAGAGAGAGAGAGAGAGAGAGAGAGAGAGAGAGAGAGAGAGAGATAGATAGATAGATAGATAGAAAGATATTCTGCTATTGCATACTCAGGGGAGATAGTGAAAAAAAATTCTCAGTCTGATGAGAACATTGAACTGTCTGATGAGCCCGTAATGAGAAAGCAATGACATGCAGCCAAGTTAACGGTACTTTCGCACACATTTTCTGTGATCACTAATACATAGTTTCCTCACTTGACAAGCCATAAGGTGAAATATGCAGCCTGAAATTCAAATTAGTTGGACATAGTTTATAGTAGATTTCGGGCTTTCTTGCACCAAAGAGAAATGTTTATCATTAAAGAGCCCATCGGAAGAGATGTATTTACAAGTAACTTTCTGCATTCCTTTTTTTGCCATTCCGACCCATTTTTTGTTTAGTCAGAATCATGGGAGCTATTCAGCAAGAGTCCATATTTGAAATTTTTTGAAAAAATTTGATGAACTGTCGGCATATTTCAGAGAATATACAACTGATCGGAAAATCTTGATCCACATATCAGTAAAGAGCAACAATTCAGCTTCAAATCCTATTAAAATTTTTACCTGTAAGTGTGAGTTCTGAAGAGTTTGAAGATTTGATATTCCAGGGAATTGAATATTCGTGAATCCTGATTAGAAGTTTTGTGATCTCTTGTGTGTGCCAAGCGAGCTTGTATTTCACACGGTGTTTGGAAAAATTTGAGGAGAGAAAATGAAAATATTTCTCTGCATGGAAGTAAACAAGGCTGGGTTGGGAGTTGTTTATCTTTCAAAATATGTTGAATGAATAAGAATGATTAGAGTTCATAAAGAATCTGCTGAAGATTGAGTTGTTCAACAGCAGTGACATACATGTATTGTTTCATACAGAGAGGCTGATTTGTTCTCACTCAATAGAACCACAGAGATCAGATAGAAGAGGAATATTCGATCAAGAGGAAAGGTCAAGGATACTCATGGGAAATGACCATGAGATCAATATTCAATAGAAATCATCGATGTAGGCTCAGAATGAGGAATGAAAACAAAAAAGTGACTTTGCTCATGTGTGACTATAAGATATTTGATGGACTTCAGGGTTGAATCAACATTGGTCCTATCCGAAAAAGTTTCTCTTCTCCTATTGACTTTTTGAGATCGGTTCCTCATGGTAGAACAACCGATTTAATGGCCACTTGCATGGTTGGACATATCTTGGGCATATCTGAACGAAAATACGTAAAAGAAGAAAAAAGAAAAGATACTCAACTTCTCCATGTAATCATCATCGTTTTCCTAGTAGCCATCGGTACCGATGATACTTTTCTATTCGCTTATTTGAAGGATTCCAGTGATCAGTGAGCAACCAGAATCCCAACACTATGAACACAGGTCATTTGTTTTGATTGCTTTGGTGACAAGCTTTTTTCTATCCATTCCAAATTGTTCACATCATTCCTGATTTACTATTCGACTATCGAGTTCTTTTTCCATCATCTATCTATCCATTCCTTTGTTCTCTCTCTCTCTTAATCTCATGAGACATGTGAGGTAAGAGAGTAAGAATATGAACATCAGGGCGATGGGACAAGTGGAAGAAAACAAATTACAATATCGAGAGAGAGAGAGAGAGAGAGAGAGAGAGAGAGAGAGAGAGAGAGAGAGAGAGAGAATATTCTATTCTTGTATTCCTTTATCCTCTTTTTCTCACTGACTCCTATTTTTTTCTCCACTTAACAACATTATCCTCTTAAGTTGAGGTTGATCATACGATTAAAATGTAGGTAGATTCTGGATGTTCCAGAGAGAAGAGTTGGAGAGAGAGAGAGAGAGAGAATACTGAGGAAAGAAAAGAAGACAAATAAAAAGGGGGCTAAATAGTGGTGAAAGTGGTTTATCATCATGAACACAGGCAGGATTTCACCATGAGCTATCTAGGCAATAACATGTTCATTCATCCATTCTAATTCACACCTTTGATGAAAATCGAACTCAGCTGTGACCATCATCATCATCTAGAATTCTGTCCTCTCTATACACGATCCACTGTCCACAGCATACGAGCAGTGTATACTTCTCTTTCTTTCGCTCTTTCTTCATCACCAGAAGCATTCTCTACCCAGAGCATCTCACTTTATTCTTCTTTCCTTTTAGTCACTTATCGGTTTGTTGAGAGTGTATTGGTGAGTATACTTCTTGAGCATACTTATTTCCCTTGAGGCTTCTGTTTGCTGACTAATTGTGATCCACAAGCAATCATGTTGATGTGAATCATCCTCTCTAAGTGCTTGTTTATACCTTTTTCACTCCACTTTCATTCAAAACCCAAACGCTCAATTATTGTACCTTCAATCCTAACACCCACACATGGTGTCAAGAGTATTCTGGAAGCGAGAGGCTGATTAACACTCTAATTCAAATATTGTTACGATCAAAATAATTAACATTTACATAGACATTTTCGTTTTTATTTTTATTAGATCAATTTTATTGACCATTTAAATTGTAACAATTGTTTTCTCAGTCCTTTAAAACTCTGAGTTTTATTAATCTGTGTGAAAAATTTTCTTTTCACATTGTAAATATTCTGTGATGCCTTGAAACTCAATCAAATCTTTGAGCTCCATGAAATCAAGATATTGATGTAGTTGAAATGTTCATCTTGGATGACAGCAATTTATGAGCGATTATCAAATCAAATCAGAAGTTAACAATTCAGTTGAACATATCATTTAACCCAAACCACTTCCAAATGGTAATACCAGACTCCTTTCAATAACAAACTGAAAAGTCTCTCCTTGAAAATAATTGAAATTCTTTCACACCCTAACCAAATAAAATAAAAATCAGCTCAATTGCTTGAAAAATGCTATCTTAAAAGTTCTGGCGAAACCTCTCAAGAAAAAAAGCTACACGCTTCATGAGAGGGTTTGATATCATTAAGACATAACGGTCCATTTCATTTTGATTGTTGGACACTTTTTTACGACTCTGTAGGGTTTCCAGCCGTCTGTTCATATCATTGTCCTTCTGTTCCTATTTTGCTGATAGATAATCGAAATTTCAAGTAAGGCGAAACTGCATGGAAGAACTTGCGGAAGCTTATCAAGGGAATTCTCTTTCTTCTCTCTCTCTCTCTCTCTTCTCTTGAGAGAACTCATCAAGTTTCTACAAGGGAAGATGAAGGCAGATCAATTTCTGAAGGTCAATTATTGAATTTGCTGTAGTTATGGAAGGTTAATGAATCAACAATACTGACAGGAAAATTTTTCCTGGTTGATTCATACAGGATTGTATACCCAAACCCAAATCCGAACCCAAACCCGAACCCGAACCCGAACCCGAACCCGAACCCGAACCCGAACCCGAACCCGAACCCGAACCCGAACCCGAACCCGAACCCGAACCCGAACCCGAACCCGAACCCGAACCCGAACCCGAACCCGAAATCGAATTTATATTATTTCTCATTTTTTCCCGAATCCTTCGTCTCACTCAAAATAAGATATTACTGATGTAACCAGCAATCAATCGCGTTGGGAAATTATCAACAGGCCTAATTAACTGTCCATGATTAACTCTCAATATTTTAATGATGTAGCTGAGGATAATGTAATTATGCTCATATTTGAAAATGTTGATGAGATTCCCACTTACCAGCATGTTTTTACTAGGAAAAATTTTTAAATGCATCTTCAGACATTACTTTCCATGTTTTATAATGGGATAGTGAAAATTACAGAAGAATAACTGAACATTGCTTGATAGACATGGCAGCTTGTTTCACGTTCTTGTCCACTGAAGTGTCTTGTTCTTGGAACGCTTATATCTTGGAATAGTGTTGTGTTATGACATTTTGTTCATCATATCTATCTTGTACATGTGTATGTGGGGTGATCCTTCCAATATGATTAAATTTGATGCTTCATGCATCTATCTTAGTCAATCTTCAATTTTATTTCTCCCATTCGATTCATGAAAATGGAAAAAGTTCCAATATCATTTCTCAGAAAAGCATTTATTGTCAAGTGCTCAAAACTTGAGCTTTATTTGCTGTATAGTGATTATTCTCGGAAGTATGTCCACTGAAAGTTGTACCAAGAAGCTATGTGTCCACCTTCAGTTGACCAGTGAAAACACTTTAAAACTGATTATATTGAAGATATTATCAAAGCAAAATGAAGATTTTGGATCTTGGATTTGTTGAAGGTATTTCCACTTCAATACACTTGCTGCTTTGTCCAGTTTAAAGTGATGTGCTGATTCTATAATGAACCTCTCTATTCAACGTCAGATAAATTTATACAGTCTACTGTACAGAAGTGATCCTCTCAATATCGTACGGATTCACTCAATCTTTCAATTTATTTCAAAAAAAATTATCCACACATACACACCAACACTCATTCAACTTTTCTTCATCCTATTTCAGATATTACGCTGGAAACCGATTCATTCGATGTGATTGTCCACCTGGATTCAGTGGTGAACACTGTACACATATACCAGTAAACTTAACTCAAAATGGTGAGAATTTCCAATCACTTACAAGATTTTTCAGATAGATGGAAAGAAAGAAAGAGAGAGAAAAGGCATTCAGTTTTCCTGATCACCAGTTTTCTTTGGCCATCAGAATTTTCTATTTTCTATAAATGATTCTGAACACATATAGACAAGATTATTGGCCAGTCTTGGTGGGATTTAGTTAAGAATCCAACAATGCTTCTATCCTTTACCTTTTTCCATACACTTTACTCTTCCTATCTTAAAGTGGACATTCACATACACAAGATTTTTCGAGTATTCATGACGAACAACGTGTACATGTGTGTATGAACTTGGTTCATCTTTGCTATGATGTTATTGTTGTTGAATGTTACAAAGTGATTGAGTGGAAATCATCTGGAAAGCAAGTGCCTTCTATAGTCCATGCATGTTCACGCTTCTCTAAATATTCAAAAACTTTATATGAGTAGCAAACGCTATATACAAAACGTTTGCATCCAATCGCATACTTTCACTTACCATTCGAATTCGAAATCATACTATTCTCATACATGACAGGGCATAGTCTATCGACTCTACTCTTTACTTTTGCTTTCTTTTTTCTTCTTCCGAATGAAAAGTATTCCGTAATGTTAAAAAGAGATAGAGTGAAAAGTTGTGTTTGAGAGTGAAAGATTTTCAATTCTTATGTATGTGTATGTGTCTGTAAATGTGTAACCATACAGTGTCATCATAAGCAAATCTTCCATGAAAGTGTTGGAAAACATAGAATAGTCGAACAAGCTCAATTGTATTCGCTTTGTTTGTTCTCTCTCTCTCTCTCTCTCTCTCTCTCTCTCTCTCTCTCTCTCTCTTGCGACACTTTCATGGGAATTTTAGAATCACATTTCTATGAATCACATCGTTCAAATTCTTTCAAGTGAGCACGAAAATGGTCTATTTTTCTCTCTTTCTTCCTCCACATTGATACTTTGATTGTTTACTACTACATTTCCCATGTTTTCCCGAAAATTTTCGCAATCGCTCCCTTTCTCTTTCTTTCTTTCTCTCTCTCTCTTCTATAAGCTATGTTGGTAATGTCAATCTTTACGACACAATGTATTCAAGTGGTCAGTGTGTGTGTGTGTGGAAAATATGTTATCATGAGCCAATAATTCAAATGCTCACTTGAAATCTCCTCTTTTTCCTCCTCCATCTGACCAAGACCTTTCTACCATCGTCTTGCACTCTTTCTCTCTATTTATGGGAATCCAATGTATCATTTTTATTCTTATAAAATTCGAATTGAATTATCGAGTAATCTCTCCTCTCTTTCGTACACACACAGATTGTAATGATGATAGCTGTACTCCATCGTGCCCTCATGATGTTGGTGGAAGAAACAATGTATCACTTTCTGGAGGAAACATTACCCTGTCAAGCGGAATATGCGCTCCACCAGGTTGGCTTGTGATAAAATATTCATATTTGTAAACTAGACTTACACACATCTTTCATCTCTTCCTTTTCTTTCTCTTTCAACAGGATCAGCTCGGTTTCTCATCACAATTAAAGTGCTCGACGCTAATGCTGATATGAAGCGTATAAACAAAACTCATGATGCTAACGTTAAGCATGGCCTCGAGACAGCTGTAAGTGCAAGCATCCGTCATTTTGATTATCTCAGCTATTCTTGGAATTTGATCAATAAATTTATTCCATCGAACTATTATGGTGTTTTCATAATTGATTAGGACAACTCTTTGTAATCTATCCACACCATAGGAATTTATCTCTCTCTCTCTCTCTCTCTCTCTCTCTCTTACCAGACTGAAATATTGAACAATCATAATCAAAGTACATACTTTTCCTCTTTGAGAACACATGCCAAAGGGTTAAGAGAGAGAGAGAGAGAGAGAGAGAGAGAGAGAGAGAGAGAGAGAGAGAGAGAGAGAGAGAGAGAGAG
>QZCP01000025.1:21944-94347 GCA_003956705.1 Brevipalpus yothersi | reverse complement strand
GAGAGAGAGAGAGAGAGAGAGAGAGAGAGAGAGAGACTAAAATTAGAAAAAGGTCTGCTCTCAATCTTATTTTGTGAGGGAATCAATAGTGCTGGAAGGCGAACAATTTTGTTAAATTGTCTGGAAGAAAATGGTTAGAAAAGTATTTCATGATAAAATTTCCACTCTTTCTCTCTCAGATGTACAAATACATTTCATACGATCTCAACTTGAGGCGATGTTTCATTAATTTGTTTCATTCTCATTTTTGAACACTTCCTTTTCACACAGATTATCAATGCTCTCAAGCCTTATTTACATCCAAGTGAATCCCATTTAAGGATCATCAAATTCAAGTGAGAATTTTATGCAGCAAATTTTTCGTTTTCACATCAATTTTTATTTGGAAAAGACTTTATCTATATGGAATGATTCGACTGTATTTTCTTTTTCCCAAAATAGGTCTGAATCGATCGTTGACTTTCATTTTTATCATCTCGAAAGTGAAGAAAAGATTATTCGACAACTTTTGGTGGATAAACTTCGACTCGGCCTACTAGGACCATTTCGGGTGGATAAGAATTTCTTTCGATTCATGAAAGAGCCAGGTTAGATAATGATAATATATTCACAGATTTTATTTTAGGTGAAATTTTTCATTAACTTAAGAATCTCGACAATTTTCATCTATTCAAACTTTACAAGATTGTCTTTTTTCAGCTTGTTTATTATCTGAACAGTATGTTCACAGTTCTTGATTGAATTTGAATGATAGTAGTATTCAACAAGAGATGCGTCTAGTTAGAAGAGACTATTCATTGAATTTATCTCATATCTATGGTATTTAAATCATACTTGATTCACGAGATATCAAGCATTCAGAGAATGAGATAGGAAAAGAGATGAGTAAATCATGAATGAAAAATTTTGCTGAATATATATAATTGAAATATGTTCACAGATTGGTGGAAAGGGTTGGAAAGAAATTTTTGGAAAAAGTAGAAGCTCAATAAAAATGTCATGAGATGACATCACAATCATTAGCTTTTTTTGCTCCCCTCAACTGATGATTGATGACTTATTCATGTATTTTCTCTGGGTTAAACTATACTCTCTGACACACAATAGACACACGCATATATATTTGGAAGATTCTGTGTTCAGTCTGGTAAAAGGAATCCTTGATCAATGAATTCACATAGAGAGTGTCATGAGAAGTTGAAATTTTTGTTCTCTCTCTCTCTCTCTCTCTCTCTCTCTCTCTCTCTCTCTCTGTTCTCTGTTTGATGCTATTTTTGTTTATACATTTATATGTATATCGGACTTTTTTTTCCTTACTTCTGTCTTTCTATTCTATCTGATTTTTTTTCTCTTGGGCTCTTATAGTTATGAACAGGAATCATATTTTTCTGATTCTATTTCCACTCTTTCTCAACCAATCTAGGGACCACATCTATCAAACAGCATGTCACTAGCAGTGTCTATGATACATATTCATAGGAATAAGTTCACAGCATCATGATTTTCGTATATGTTTCCACTATTTCAACTACTTTCTTTTCACTACTCTCTATCATCTGATCATAACATCCCCCAGAAAGTATGCTGTATTAAATCAAAATATGCACCACTGCCATCATCATCAGTACCAGAGATTTGAGATTTGAATCGAAAAAATATCATTTCAACATTCTTCATGATTGGCATACTTACTATCACTATTACTTGCCATTGCTCTGAGTCAATATCATCATGATTGCCCTTCTTTTAGCTTTTAACTTTCACTTCCTAGAAGTGTTCAAAAATGATATAAGTTCTGTTGATTTTTTGTATAGTAGGTCAAGAAAATTCGTTCCACGTGCCTTTGAGCTAAAAGTTTTCTGAAAACTTGTATCAAATTTTTCAACTTTCTTGACACCATCATCATTTCAATTGATTTTCAATTCCTCTTTCTCTACACCTTTGCTGGAGGAATGGAAGATATTTGGACTCAAAAATCAATGTGACATATGGCATGACAGATCAATTCTTTCTCTTTCTCTTTCGCTGTTACTTGAATCCTTATTCATGATAAACTGCTCAGAAACAATGAATGGTGAAAAATGGGACCAGATATTGTTCTCTAGGGAGAGTGGACGTGAACAATTTGGTTGCATGCCTGAATTCTGTATATACATCTATGATACATCTGTGTGATACATAGATTGTGATCCTTCATATGTGTATTGGTTGTGGAATAATGTTCTCCGATATTTCTTCACCAATCATGATTGAAGTCTATTTATTATTTTAGATATTGATTTTAACATGGACTCTTCACTCGAAACAGTATCAATTCAAAATCTTTGATCTTTCTCTTTCTCTTTCACTCTCCTTTAGCCATCATTCGATTGATTCCAATACAAGTCTGTTCATGTTTATAGTAGATATATATTCTGATGAATAGAATGTCTGGCCAACGAATATTACTACTAATATCATTCGATGTAATCTCACACTATACACTTTATTTTGTCATATATTCTTTGTTGACTTCCGTCGGGTGAAGAAAACATGGGTTAAAGTTCTTGTTCTTCAATTTGCTTCTTATTTTTTTCATTTGAGTGCAGTTCACCATTCAACATCATCCATCATAAGAGCGAAAAGTGTCAATTTTTCTCTTCATTTCCTTTTCCGTTACTGTTCATACACACACACATACACATATCTATATATATTCTAACAAGTTTCATAATATACAGAGTTCAATCATGGATGATAGAAACCCACATACATACATATATATATACTTGGTGTGTTGATGGTTACTGATGAAACTGATGAAAGTGGATGTGATGGAATCACTAATCAGTACTGTACTAGCTGTATAAATGAGAAAGAGTCACATTAGAAGCTTGATTCAACTCGACAAGCCATTCTTCATCTTAATTAGGAAGAACATTTGGGAACCCAAAAGAATGGTGAAATAAGATGAGAAGAAATGAACTTACTACCAAGCAATGAGCAAGTTTGAATGAATATGTATATTTACACCATGGAAAAACTTTGGGGTTTTTTTCACTTCTGCCTCTTCTTTTCACTCCCAAAAGATGAATGAATATACTTTGGTCGATAATTAACAGTAAAAAAACATGTATTTTTCGGGGCTCAAAATATATATTCTCACTAGACATATACTTAGAAAGTATACTTGACTTTAAAAATAAGCTTTTTTTGAATTCCCACTTACTTTTGCCTCTTATTTGCATTCATATGTTTTCAACAGTAATCATAGTCAAATGTTTCAATCGATACATGCCACTTTCTACCCTCTTCATAATGTCCTAAATTAGGATTAAAAGCTACATTGACATCATTTTGACTACTGTGTTGAGAGTCTCTCAACTCATTTGGTATGCATATAAGGTACAGTGAATTTTGGATAAGTCTCATGGTGGAATGCTCATGATTCGTGTGATATTTATACGATCTTTTACTCTTCCAACTTTGCATATATTTTGGCAAGATTGAGATATTTAGATCTTAAAAACTTTCGAGTGCATTTGGTGATCAAATTTTGATACCTCAAAGGCACGTGTACTTTTGATTGGAACATCTGAGAATTTGCATCTATCACTAAATGTGTACCCTCAAGGAATATTAGTTAATCTCGAGATGATTCTGGGAAACCCCTCCACTATCTTCATTTTCTCCAATGATCTAGCTCTTTACACCAATTTAAGACAAAAAAAAGTACTCAAGACATACATCCACATCATTTTTATAAATTTGCCTCTCCTTGTCCTTCTTCTCGAGAAAACTTTGATTGATTGATTTACGCTTCTACCTTATTTAGTTTAACGATGATTCATGATGATAATGGTCCCAATAAGCAAATGGGAAAGCTGACACGAGTCAACTAAAATTGGATGCTGGAAACATGTGGATGAGGAAGAGAGAGAAAGAGGAATAAAATTGCTCAAGATGATGAAAAAAAGTCAGATCAAAGTAGATGAAAAATACTTGTTATCGCTCTCTCTGTAATGCTAAGCTTTTATATAGATTTATATTTTATGTTCCAACTGTTCCAATGACACCACCATGATATACAATAATGAATCTACTACTCGAAGTGGAGATAATTTATTATTCACTAGGGACAAAAAAAGCTTTCCCATGATTCTAGCTTATCAATCAAGAAACTATCCTTTTCAGATAGGTCTTGATCTTGGGTGCATTCCTCACATTTTGCCACTACATATACATGTACTCAGCACAAAGTCCAGGTTATAGGGAATACTGTCGGCATACACAGTTATTTGTTGTTGTTGTTGTTACTTCAGATGAATGAGTAGAGAAATCATACACTTTGAAAGTCGAGAAAAGATGTCTCGTGAATTTGTGAAGCAAATCTTATGACACATGAGAATTAGATCAGAGACCAAAAAATTGTTCCAAATGAAATTTCTCCTGGGATCCTTGACCTCCCAATCATGTTATCTTCTCCATCTCGATCTCTCTCTTTCCCTATCTTTCCCTTTATACTTGTTCATTAACTTTTTGTATAATTTTTCTTCTTTTTCGTCTTCTTCTTCCATACACATTTTCCCTTACCCACATTAGCTCTCAACATCATTCACATAGGAATGAATGGACAAGCTATCGAAGATGCTCCACTGGTAATCAATTGCATTATAGTTGGCTCATCATCATTGAAGGTGGGTGAACATGTTCATCATTTCCCATGTCTATCTCTCTCTCTCTTCTATGTGTTGAGAAGTTTGTATCTCAAGAAAAAGAGCTTCCAGTCAGAGAGTGATTTGAAGCGAAAAATATTGACATGGCTAAAAAGAGTAAAAGCTAACGAAGTATCCAAGGAAAGTGTGATTCTTCAGCATATAAGAGCTTGTGAAAGAAGAAAAAGTGGAATCCTTCTCTCTCTTTTTCTCTCTTTCTCATTCTGTAACTGGACATACATTGGTAAAGCTATTGAGTAAACACAATTTTGCTGAGTGTATTACTTGACTAGCTACACAACCGAAATGTATATATGGATAAAGACAAAAATATCAAAGTAACTCTCCGTGTGTATGTTGGAATACTACCTCTAAATGTCTATACAAATGTATGGCCCAAAAGTACAGAGATTTCTTCATACCTTTCAATCTTCGAGTATAGCCATGTGTGTGCATATCTGAATGATTCACTTAGTGTGTCATTCCAAATTCGTTTTCAAGAGAGAGAAAGAGAAAGAGAAAGAAGGTGAAATTTCGGATAGCTTTGGCCGTAGAGACACATATTTCTTTCTTCATCTCTACTTCAGTAGCAACAGCCACCACATTTCGAAGAAATGAATCAGACTCTATGTGTTCTCTGTTTCATACTTTGAAATGGAGAGAGAAAGTAAAAAGCGTCCAAGCAAGAAAAGTAAAATAGAACAGATGAGTTTTTTCGTCTGCGAAAAAAAGAGTGAAATAATTCAATCTGAATTGTCTATAATGGTCTAGGAGCTCCTTTTTCCTCTACTTTTTTGTGCTTCTTCTCTTCAACATTCCACAGACAAAGTTAAATTTCCATGTTGCCAAAATTAATTCAGATTGTGAAGAGACAGATAGTTCAGAGGAACAGAGAGAAAAAGAAGAGAGAAACGCTCAAAAGGATCATGTTGTCTTCATATTTTATTCGGATGAGTTTGCATAAGATTTCGAAACTGGAAGAAACTTGAAGCATGAATATATGCTATGGAAAGTTCAGTTAGACTAGTAAAAAGGTATTTGAATGTATTCCTCTAGGTTGAGAAAAAAGAAAGAAAAATTGATACTTTATTCTCTCTGAACTTTTACTCGAAGAAGGAAGTGTAAGTTATGGAATATTCACATCGTTGCTTGATATATATTCGACTATGCATAGCTCAATGTACCAATCGAACTGATTTGTTTCCCATGCCCAGATGCATGAAATTTTTCTGTGTGTATACATTCGTTGTGTCATCGAATGTGTACCACTTGCTGTACCACAATTTTCTGTTGAATGTACCCCTCAAACAACAATTCGATTGGAATGAGTATGAAAGTTTGTCCCATCAATTTGAGAGTAAGAATCAGATTACAGCTGCTTCAGCCTCCTCTGATGATGTTTTATTTGAGCCTCTCTCTGTTTCTATCTATCCCTCTATCTATCTTTATTCCTAGTCCCATGTTATTTGTATCATTGTACAATGACCATTCATCGATTGGAAACATTGATGCGTTGTAATGTTGATTTGCCTTGGAGAAGAGAGAGAGAGAGAAAGATAGTAAGGATCAAAATAGTGTCACAACGGATGTGATATTCTTCTACGTAAGAATCGATAGTTGGAACCAATGGTTCATTATTTCTTCTGGTCGGTAGATTCGAATTGTTCAAGTGTACCGCGTTCATTACTCAGATCATCGTATATCTCTGGGAAATCTCAAACAATTCAGATTTTTTTCTTTCTCTCTCTCTGTTGATCTCTGCTTGAAGGCATTACACATGTCTATGTCATTGTGTCTTTGATGACAATGCAAACATGATGTCATAGAAGATCATGCTGGATCATTCAATTGTCTTGGAAAGAGAGAGAGAGAGAGAGAGAGAATTCTCATTTGAAATGGGGTCATTGCTAGGACCACTATTACATAGTAGGAAACATTCGTTTTACTGACGTGTCAATTTAATCTTGTTTAGAAGTACAAAAATTCTATTATTTTTGAGGACAAAATCTCCCACCAAAACTGACCCATAACTCTCCTGTCAACCTCTAAATGGTTTGACCCTCCAGTGTTGTTTCAGTATATTCCACTGTGTTTATTCAAAATATCTAGTTCCTGTGTCTATTTGTTTCCATGCATATTCAAACATTTTCTTACCCATTTATTCTGTGCCTGTGAGTTTTGGAAGATGAATACTCATACTATTCCTTTTCCTGTCCTACTTCCAGTCCATGTTGTGGGCAACTTTGAAGGCTTTGAATTCGAGTTGAGACTTCTGATCAGGCAACAAAAATAATCTAGAATACTAGAAGATGAGTCATCCCTAATTCGATCGATAAGATCGGAAATTCATCAGATTAATTGAGGTGTGACTCAAATTTGCTACAAAATCGAAATACATGTACTTGCACTTGTATATGACCATACCCATACTGAGAGCGAAGAATTCTTCAAGCTCATCCTATCGAAATGCTTTATGACTCTATCTGGTCAAGCCATATCATATCATTCTTTCACCGGAAATTCATCCACTTATTTATATCTATCTTCATGATAAACAGTATACCATTCATCATCACACTGTTTGTACAGATCAATCACAATGAGCAAAAAGTAAATGTTCCTATTTTTTTTATCTAATCAATGTTCTTCCATATCTCACATAAAACAGGTCAAATGGCTAAAAGATTCAGTAGAGATCAATTTCCGTCCTAATTCACTTCGCTCGATTAGCTCAGAATTTGTACAAGAAGTATCGTCTAAAGGACGACCGATTCCAGGTCGATACCGGGCAACATTGACCATTTCCAAGTTAGTGTATCCAATTGATGATGGAATTTTTACGTGTGAAGCTCGAGATTGGGAATTTTCAGCATCCATGAGTATTCCAGTGGAAATAATCACCAAGCCAAGCATAATTTTAACTCCAATGAGTCAAACAGTGGCCAAGGGAAGCTCAGTTCAATTGTTTTGTTTCACTACTGACAATTCACATCAACCCAAATGGTTGGGATACAATTGGCTGAAAGAGGGTCAAATATTGTCCCAATCGCCACCCTTGTCAGGTTCAAATGTAGCTAAGGTAACGGCAAAAAGAGTGGGTATAGTAGATAAAATCAATGCAACGAATCGAATTTCCACTCATGGGAGTGATATAGAAGTTATCGAAGATTTATATCCTACTGGAACCAGATTGATGATTAACGATGCTCAGGTCAGTGCTACATATACTTGCCTGGTAACTACTCCATGGGGCACAGTTTTCAAGCAATCGGTTCTCACAGTTTTACCCGGGAATAGTTCGGAATTCGGTGAGTACAAGTTGAATGTGTTTTTCCATCAAATAATTGACTGAATTCTTTTCTCTGACAAAAGTTATACTCACCAAAGGTATACAGAAAATATATATATATAGATATATATGATTCTTTCCCATAATACACAACATCTTGATCAATTTTTGACAACTTTTTCAACTTGCAAGCTAAACCCCCTAAAAGATTCAGTAATAGTAATTCCCATGACAGACTAATGATAGGTTACAAAGAAATGCTTCTCCAGTAGAAAACCACTACTAAAAGGAAAAAATCATTCCCATTGACCTCTGTATTAAATATATATATTCTTCATTCCATGTGTCTTTTATTCCCTTTTATTCTCATCCTTTTGTTTTCTCACTGTTTTCTGTATGTCTCTTTGTTTCTTCTCCCTAGACTCGGTGAAAACATGTCCAGTGAACTTTCATCAGAACATTGTCTGGCCTGAAACGGCTGTTGAATCGATTGCCATTGAGCCGTGTCCACCACATCAGACAAGTGAGTTCATTTTTCATCCATGGTAAAGATTAATTTAACTAACGATAACTTTGAGCACTCTCTCTTTCACTGGAAAAGTGGCAACATTCCACTGTTCAATATCTTTCTCTCCCTTTTTCGATTACCTATTGGGTTGGATCACTTTTCCCCAGCTTTCATCGGAAAAGATGTCCACCGAACTGAGATCAATTTTCCACATCCACTATCGAAGACTCTCTACTTTTGTCTGTTGAAAATCATCATCAACATCAGGCTGATGATGAAGAAAAGCCAATGAAGCACTTGAAAAGAACAAACCGATAGTGTCCAGTGTGAAAGAGAGAGAGAGAGCGATGGAACTGAAGATGATCTGATGACCATTTTTCATTTGATGTCCCTTGTTTTTCACACACACAGACACACTTTTGTCTTCAATCTAGTAGTTTTATTGGATCCGCCAAGTTCATTGATGTTCCTTCAGGGCCATTAGTCGTTTCTTTTTTGACACCTCTTCTACACTAGTATATGTATGGTGGATACTTGATTTTGGTGGCCAAATAGAATATCTTGCAGGATTTTCCAACCGATTACTTTCGATTTTATTCCCACTCTCTTCCTCTCTCCGGTGGAACTCTTGAAATTCCAACCGAGAGAAACAATGAATGATACTTATTCGGTTCTTTTTCTTTTCTCTCTCTCTCTCTCTTTCAACTACTACCAAACACACAAATTCCAAATTATCATCAGTGGGAAGTGATCAAGCTGTGATACGTCACTGTCTTCCGTCAGGTGAATGGGAGATAGCAGATTTATCATCATGTGTAAATCATCAGTTGCAAGATATTCGTAATAAGGTGAGCATTATTCATTAATTTTGTTCTTTATTATCACCTTTTTCTGACAAGATCATTACTTTTGTTGAAAGGCTCTAAGTACCTGTTATCAATGGTTCACTTACTTTCATTAGTATCCATTAGATGATCCAATTCGATTGCATTATGAAAGTAAGAGAGCAAATCGGAAGAAACTATATGCGAAGTATAGTGGTAATGCAATAATCTTGAGTTTCTTCATTATTATTTGATTCATTCAATCTATGACGACAACTCATTCCATCAGATTCAAAGAGAGGTACATTGATGGGAGAATCTCAACTTTCTTGAATACTTATGTCAGACTTGTTCAAATTTCAAGGTGACCGGAATCCATTACGATCTCCGATCTAATTATCAACTATGAGTAGTTCTTCGATATTCTCACGCTGAGAATGTATTTGCGATCTAAGTGATCCAAAAATTTGGGTTCTAGTCTAATTTTAGCTTCGATTATTCTAGAGTCTAAACAGTTGAAAACACTAAATTAGACTTATCGAATCTTCTCTGGATCACTAAAAAAATTGGGAAGGAACTTTTTCATTATCTATCTAGGATAAGTTCTGCTGTCCATACTAGATTCTAGTCACTTTCATCATCTCTTCCAACTTCATCCATCAATGTCAATTGTTCATATAAAGATTAGAAAACATTGGATCCTCTGTACATGGAAGCTGAGATCATGGATCCAGACAGAGCTTGACTTTTTTTGTTCATCATTATCGAAATAGATGATCATGATGTAGCTTTAAATTCACATCCTTATCACAAAAACTATGTGCATGACATGATTCCTTATCCCGATCACATCATTCCTTTTGCCCGAGTCATTTTATGTGTCTCTGAATAGTCTTTTGTTTTTCTCGCCTTTCCATTGCTCTCTATCCAGTTGATGACCATTGCTCTTGGTTATCCAATAAAATCACATTCTTCCATCATGAATCGATTGAAAGATTTTCTCATCGATGGCACAATTTTGCCCAGACAAGGAAACATTGTCATAGATATACTCACCTTACTAATGGATGCCATCAAACTGACCAGCGGATCATCTCAAGCTCATGAATCAGCGCAAATTGGATTAGACGTGATATCCATTCTGTTGGATAGACCAGACTCAATTGATAGTAGAAAGGTAAGTCATCATGATCATCATGTTACACAGGATATGAAAAAAAAGAATATATCCATTTACTGGTCAACAACATCAGTGTTTCATTTGTTCCCTTCAGTGTGATTGCAAAATATGAAAGCCATATTGAAATGAGTTTTTGATATGAATTCATCAGATCTGGGGAAATTTTTCTAAGAGCAAAGATGAGGTTTTGAAATATGAATTTTATGCCCCCGAAGGATATTTTCCATGATGTTCATCTTTTTCTCTTGTAAATTGACTGATTTTTGTCGAAATAAGAGTCAAGATGAGAAGTTTTCCAGATAAACTTTGATAGCTGTGTAGATCAAAGATTTGAGGAGAAAAACATTATGAAAATCAAAGAATTGATTAAACATCACTGGAAAGTTATTCACTGTTCATAATCTTCTTTTATTTGGAAGCAAACGAATCGTTCAAATGAGATTGTAAAGAGATCAGATAGATTGATCCTCAGATTACTACTACAGCCCAAAAGCTCTTAATGATCACTTTGACGATGAATAGGAGTGAATAGCTGGGTGATGATAATGCTACAACATTCTTGTTGATCATCAAAATTACCATTTTATGTTATGTTGTATATATATATATATGAAATATCGCTTCTCTCTGATTTCTTATACGCAACATCAACCTTAATTCATAGGAGCATCTCTCGCCAGAGGAGAATATCATATCAGACTATTTACTATCTCTTGGTAGCCTTGGTATTCATGAGCGTGCCAGACTGTATATCTACCATGTATTCTGTCTGATAGATTCTATCGAATTCCCTTCCTCCTTCTCTTTCTCTTGAGAAAATTTGAGCTAATAAACGTAATGTTTGGGGTAAAGGTCAATGGATGAGTGAAAAAGCCTTAGCCGTGAGAATATATGTTCATGTATGTGGTGTAGACTTATTAGCTTTTGGTCCAAGATTTTTGTGTATTCAGGAATGTGTATACAAGTCTTGGACTGGACTCATGATGATTCTGACAATTGAGAATGATCAGATTTTTTTCTTCCATTTTTTTCTCACCAAATTCGTTCAAAGAGGTATATTAAAGGCTTTAAATGTAATATTTGACTTTTTCTTTTTTTTCCTTTCTGGGAAAAAAATTTTTTTCTCTCCAGGGCTTATCCAGTCTACACAATCTGATCACGCAACTCAGTATGGCTTATGCCAGTAGATCGGACCAAGAATTCCAACGGATAGCTCGAAGCAATTTTGTGGTAGAAATCATGAACTTCAGCAGAATAAGACAGTCATTCAATGAACACAATTTATCAGCCAATAGTGGAAATTTTCAAACTTATCAGGCCAATTCAAATTCTGATGCATCACCAAAATGGCTGAACGATAGAGTTCATTTTCAGCTTCCACACATGGACAAAGAAGGAGAATCCAATTCACTTTCAACTCCATCTCAAACTCGAATTCTCACCGTTTTTTATCAGAATTTGACACAATTCTTGCCCAAGAATATAATGATTCGAAAAGAGTGAGTATTGTTCTTCTATATTCCCTGTGGTTTTTTGGTCTACCAGATTCCAGCCGTCTGACTTTTATGATGCCATGAAATTCTGACGAAATATCGGTAGTTCAGCTATAATTCTTTTCCCAAGGAATACAGAATTTTCTGAGAACTGGATGTCTCGTGGTAGGATTATGAAGTAGCTGCAGTTAGAAGCGAAGCAAAGTTTGCATTCTGTTTTTGGCATTAAGTTTGATCAGAAACAGAAATTTGATCTTCCTCGATTTCAAAGTGAGGCAGATTATGCATGGAAGGCTGCATAATCTTCCATCAGATATACGATCCAAACAATTTGATCAAGATGATTAAGCTGATGTAATCATACTGTCGGAGAGGGGGAAAATGTCAAGAGCAAGAGTCTCGAGAGTTTCCATTGTTTTTCAAGAAGTTTTCAGTTCTATTATCTTTACTTTCAAAGTATGATCATTTTATTCATCAAAATTAATTGATCATAATTCCATTCATATGCTCAGTAATTCAGTGAAGATGAGCAACAGGCCATATTATCCATTGTTTGGAATATCTGATTTAATCGGATAAAACTGTACCTAATATCGAATTTCTTACCATAAAATGCCACACTAGAAAATCTATCATCTGTTTCCAAAAGTCTCTCTGATGTTATGAGTCAAATACAATTCTCTTCACTCAGAATTGTCTTCAGCAAATTGCTTCCATTCTCTCTCTCTCTCTCTCTCTCTCTCTCTCTCTCTCTCTCTCTCTCTCTCTCTCTCTCTCTCTCTCTCTTATTTTGATTGTTCAAGTTGGCCAAGCAGAATAGGAATGTGAGACTGAGATCGAAAAAATTGAAAATAATAACGATCATCACAATAAAACTGTGTGTGCACAGAATGTACCAATTTCAGTTTCTCTATCTCTCATCCAGCATTCTGCTAATGGTTTCAACTGAATCTTTACTACTGTATATTTACTTTTTACTTGACCTTTTCCGTACGATGATGCTACTACTAGGCTAGGAAGGGAAGAAAGTGTGTGTGCGTGTGCCCAAAAGTGTATAAGTGTGTTTGTGATTCTTTTTGAGCTCATCTGTAAGATTTATCGAGCCCAAAATCAGATAAACGATTGGGCTAAGAAAGGATGAGATTTCCTTTTCTTTCATTCAACTTGTTTCAACCGATAGTAGTTTCCAATCGTTCAATCTCCGTATGATTGAGTGGCCACAGTTTAGATACATTATGATGCTTTTTGAGGAGGATATCTGAGCTGGAAAAGTAGCGATAGAAGGAATCCAAGATAAAAAGAGAGAGAGAAAAAAAAATTTTCTCAGCACATGTATGCGTACTCACACACATGTACACGTGAAAAAGAATATCAGTATTCTTCATGATTCTGGTGATCTTAATGAGAATGTGAGAACAGCTGAAGTGACGAATAAAAATGGTAGCAATATAAGTTCATAGAAGAGAATAAAAGAAGAAGAGAGAAAATAAAAGGAAAAGATAGAGGAAAACGGATGAGAGCCATTCTATACCTCCTTATTTTCAAATTTCTTTTTTGAGCAATCTTCCACATGAGATGTTTCTATGGTCGAAAAATGGGGTGAACATAGAAAGTGAAGAGTAGAGGAAAGATTTTGTGGAAGAAGAAAGAGAAAAGGTTTCACAAAATATACTAGGGAATATACCAGGAATATACTGGAAGAGAGAGAGAGTTTCACTTCATAATCAATATCTTATGCTGCTCTTTCCGTTTCTCTTTCTCTTTCTCGAATATTGACTGACCATCCAGAGAGAATAATGCTGCTGAGAAAATTTTGTGAAAAAAAAGTTTATGAGCCATAGAGAGCAAAAAGAGATATAGTTGTGAGTCCATTGGATTTCATGAAATCTGAAAGGATATGTTCCATGACAAAATATGAGAAGAAGATCAAGATAAATGGATAGGTGTATCGTTATGCTGGAAAAAGGCATAGGTTCACATCTATTTTCCAATGTTTCAAAAATCATTGACCATTGGAGCAATCCGATCTGGTTTGCAATCGAGCATGAGACTATGAAAAAACTCAGATAAACTTTCACAGAGCTCACCTTCAATTCTTCTTATGTGAATAATTTTTCTTTCTCTCTATTTTCTCTTCTTTTTGTATGAAGGTATGAAGAAATTGAGTTCATGATATATTCAAGGGTTGTTGGAGTTGCATTGATACATCAGAGAGATGATTTTGAGATCATCAATGTTAACCTACCTGTTCGAACAATAGCTCACCTTCAACACATCTCTGTGGCTGAGGTAAATTCATAAATTCTCTATTCAATTCAGCCTCCCATATGCCTTGAATTAACAGTTATCTTTGTTTTTTATCTTCTAGAAAACGTCTCATCACCAAATTGACTGTGGAATTGCTCAATTTGATAAAACGTGCGAATTAAATTTTGCTTTCTTATTACTTCATCTTGCCAGGGTGGCACTGGTCTAGCGTAGTTATCATGATACTTTATTCTTCGAGAATCGTGCCCAGATTCATATTAGCTGATCTTGTTTCAGGGAAGAGATAGGCTTGAAAATTTTTCATTCTTCTCTGGTTGAGATTCAAGTTGAACAAAAGGGTAGCCATTAGAGTGCTTGTGAGCCTTTGGAGTGCGTTATTCAATGGAGGTAGTTTGAAAAAATAACTCTTTTGATTGGATACTTTGAAAGAATCTTGAAAAGTATGCCTTGAATTGTTTTTCCAGTAGTCAACAGCTCAGTAGAGAATGCTTCTTAGGATACAGTTTTTGCGTGACATTCTTTTTTTCACCTCACACAATCAGATAGCATATTTTTCTGGCTATCATGTAAGTGAGCCATGAATTTATGATTTTTTTTTCGCATGCAGTTTGAATACAAGATCTTAGTGAGTAGAAGGAATAGTTCAAATTATTTATTTATGAATTTTTTTCTCCTGATTTACGATACTTTTACAGCTTGATGAAATTTTTTCTCTTCTATTATGAGTTTTAAAGTTTTTAATTTCGTTTCTTGAACTTTTTATTTTGACTAAATAATCTTTCATAGTTTTCGAAGGAATTTTTTGGAGAAAACTTCTTCAAAAGCATAACTAAGCCTCGTTATTGGATATCTTTCTCTTGCTCATGGTACTATGAGTTTTGAGGGTCCTTCACAACAGATAGAGTGAGAATAGCACTTCAAATTAGCAGTGTCACCAGGCACCACTTGAATTAGAATCTGCAAGCTTTGGTAAACTCTAAGATCGTAACATACTTTTTTATTCCCACAGATTTAGTTTTCAAACCAAACATTGTCAAACTTCAACGCGTTCCTCATCTACAGTATGTACCTGTGATATTATTGGAGCTTATGCAGTTCTGATAACAACCCAAGTGCCTGAATACAGCCACAGTCAAGTGCTTCTCCTTGGATCCCTCATATTTTCGGTGTTAATTTTTGCCACTATTGTGATCCTATTCCTTAGACGGTGAGTATATATGTATTTCCCACGAGAAAGCTCACAAAATTTGAATTTAAATTTTTCTCTCCTGAATGAAACTGAAACGATCATTCAAATGCTCGAGAGAGATTGAATTGATGAGTGCTAGCATTTCTTTGACTGTTTGGGGGGATAAAATCGAATAGAATCATTTCATGAAGTGAGAAAAGAAACAATTTATAATAAATTGGTTTTGGCGTTTCTCGCTTGGTGCAAGGAATTGAGTTTACTGCAGTGTTCCAGAAGAAAAAATAAAGAGAGTAAATGGAGAAAGAAAAGTAGCATTCCTACATCTTCTTACATCAATAATGTCTCAAGCATATACCAAGTGTAATGCTTTGGTTTAGCTCAATGACTGTCATTTGATTCACTATTTAGAAGCAAAGGAAAGTTGTCGCGAAGAATTGATTCTCGAACTGAATTCAATAGACTATTGGTATATCATTTCTTAATAGAAGGAGAGAGAAAGAAAATTCCAGTTGCTTCATTGCGACCATTGAAATAAAAAGAATTTTTTTTCCTGATAAATCTCTGCCTCTTGACTTTCCAGTGAGGAATCGATTCCCTACAAAACCATAATGATGATAATTTATCATTGATTTTCTAGAACCTGAGTGTAAAAGAATATACTTAAATGTGTGATTTCTGATTCCAAAAAGTCGGTTCAGTGTTGTATGGACATTAAATATGAATTTTGGTTCCATAAATTACCTAAAAATTAACGCTTTATTAATGATGGTATTTTTCGTCAACCAGTGCAAAGAATGGAGTTCTAGTCTGGTTTAAATTGCAAATCTGTATTGCTCTGACTGGCTTGGGTATTTCGGTGACAGTCTTGAATATGCCAAGAAGCTTCATTCCTGAGGTAAGAAATTCTAGAAAATTTAATGATTTTTGACTGATTATCATCTTCTATCATTAGTTTCCTGGTTGGGTTATTTCTCTATTGGCAGTATATTTTTATCTATCCGCTCAATGTCTACAGTTATGCTTGTGTTTAGCCACATACGTTATATCAATTGGAAAATTGGGTCGAAAAAAGAGTAGACCAATGCCTCATCTTCTATTATCTTTGACTGGTTGGGGTAAGTGATTAATCTGATAAAATAGTGCGAATCGAATCTATTTTACTTTTCCAATTTCAGCTATTCCATTGAGTTTGGCATCGATCATCGTGTTGATAAAACAAATCGATTGGAAGTCTGATGGGATCAGCAATAAACGAATGCAAATCGAAGATTTCACCTTATTGTCAATATCTATCATCTCAAGTGCCTTATTATTCGTAAGTGACAAAAATTAGAGTCAGTGGTTGAATTAATTACCTTATCATTTTATTTTTCAGATTCAAGTTGTTTTGGTGTTAACTTTTCGAATAAGTTTACGATTAAGATCTAAGCATTCACAACTAGACGAATTCAAAATTTCTTACAAAATTTTCGATCAATCGCTCATGATATCAGTCTTACTGATGCTCTACATGTTTATCATTATTTTTTTCATCGACTGGAACGCAGTGCTCATCGATCATCTGGTAGCTATCATTGCAAGCTTATGTGGTCTTATTATTTTTGTAACTTACTCAGCATCAACTAATCTAAATACTGACTCAGATAAATCTTTCCATTGTCACAAATCAATTGTTGATGCTGACGATGGTAAACTTAGTGGACCAGAATTCATCGAATACAGAATGGGTCCTGAAGAGGATATCAATAAAATGAACGATACTCTTCTTGAAAGAGCTGGTGCAGTAATGCTGTTTGACGATGGAACTTACATGATCGATTCGCTGCAAACTGGTCAGACAGAGATCTGTATTCATCATTTGGATACCGAATTCATTTCCGATTGTAAAAGATTGTAATTTTTGTTCAAAAAATTTGAATTACTTTGCCAAATTCACTGAGGCAATATAATATGATTACTTTAACAGATTTATTTTAATTAAAATATTTTATACTGGTTTCATATGATCGATTCAAGAGCTGGGAAGTACAATGAGGTATAGCAAACACTTTTCATGAACAAAACTTATCAAAATTTGACAAGTATGTTCGATAGAGTAGATCGGATCAGAGAGTGAACTCTTTGATCTCATCCAAAGTAATGATTACTCGAACATGGAGCAATCTTTGAACATGAGCTTGAACTGATCATACAATTCTTCTACAGAAATTATAACTCTTGATCTTAAACGACTCCCGATAATCAGGGATTGAAATCAAAACCATAGAGAATCTCAGAACTTTCGAGACAGAGATGGGACGAATCCTGTTTTTTTTGAAGCTATCTGAATTGATGATTTGACCAGTTCCATTGGCCATCCAGGTGAAGTTGACCAGCTTTGATTCAAACAGCAAGTAACTTCACATGGTATATCAGGTATTTTTCACTTTTTCCAAACCTTCAGCTGACTTCATTTTGTGCTCTTCGAAAAGCTTTTCAAAACCTTCCCAATCAATAACCATGTCCATCTGTTTGGCGAGTCTGTTGAGTAGCCATTTTGAGCCCGCACCTTCCATGAAAAGACTGAAAGTTTCCTGACCATTGATGAAGTTTTTTTGTTGCAGCTTCTTATCGTTTGCTAGCTCTTGAAACTTTTGATAAGTTTTCTTTCGTAAAAAATTGACTAGAAGACTTTCTCGTTTCACAGTTTTACACACGTTTTCGATATTTTGAGAAATCTCAGGGTAATCATCACCAATTAGATCTGCAAACCTTTTGCAAAGAGTAGCTATGAGATCAGCTGGCTGCTTTGTCCTGAATTCATCAACTAAATGAAAGTAACAGCGACGAAAAATTCTCCTAAATTGGTAGCCAGCATCTCTTGAAGCAGGTACAAGTCCATCACTGAGCGAAACTGTGATCATACGAATATGATCAGTGACTATACGATAGGCAATATCCATCGGATCAGTAAGAGAACCCCTATAAGGAGGAGCTTTTGTCTCCTGAAAATTAGCAAATCGTAAATTTCCTAGCTTAATTGCCCATAAAGGAGCGAAAAAAATAACTCAAACTCACTCGCTGTAAGAGTTCCATTAGTGGTATAAAACCATCGGTATCATAATTTGAAGGCACATTGTTCAGAACAGAGTTGATTCTCTCCAAGCCCATCCCTGTATCGACATGATTTTTGGACAAAGGTGTCAAGCTACCATCTTTGAGACTATATAAATTTGGAGTAATGACAATCAATATTAATCAGAGTTATTCAACGATAAACTTACCGATTGTATTGCATGAAGACTAAATTCCAGATTTCAAGAGAATTGTGCAAAAGTTTCGATGGATCTTGGTGACAATTACCATCCATCAAATAGTGTATTTCGGAACAAATTCCACAAGGTCCAACGTAACCCATTTCCCAAAAATTTTCACTTTTACCAAGAGGAATAACTTTATCTTTCTGGAAACTGTAGATGTCAACAGAATAATAAACAGTATTCATATTGAGACATGTTCAACTTGAAGATGAAAAACTAACCCTAAAGCGAGCCATATCTCTCTTGTTTCCTCATCACACGGAATTCCCAACTCTGAATCACCACCGAAGAATGTGATCACGAGCCGATCTTTGGGAATCTTAAACTCATTAACCAGTAAATCTAAGGCCATTTTGCACGCTTCTTCCTGCAAACAGGGGCAAACAATTAAAATCAATCAAGATCATGGAGAGCGGAATTAATTTCCAGTCAACTCACCTTGAAGTAGTCACCAAAAGACCAATTTCCAAGCATCTCAAAGAATGTATGATGTCGATAATCATAACCAACTTCTTTGAGATCATCATGTTTACCACCAGTTCTAATACACTTTTGATAACTACAGGCACGCTTTAAATTGGCAAACGGATGATCACAATTGATATCACCAGTAAAAATATCACGAAATTGGCTCATACCAGCAGTGGTAAATAAAATAGTTGGATCATTTTCGGGTTGTATTGAGCTGCTGGGAATCCACTGATGATTGTGTTTCAATTTAAAATAATCCACAAAACATCGCCTAATAGCTCGAGATGTCCATACTGTCATCTCCGTTCTGATAGATGAAAATGTTCACATCCAATGTAATGTCAACAATCACTGCATACAATAAATGGAATTTCCATCACAATCACATTTCAATTAGCTGTCGGCTGTCAATGATAATCCTAATTAATCATCATATTCAAAATTAAACACCTCAACAGCATGGAGACTTGTTGAACCGGCAACATGATGACAAATGTGTGTACTTTTTGTTTGCAATTAGTGTACAGTCCCCACAACATGAACATTTCAGAACAGTCCAGCTGATGTGTGTGTTTTGAATTGTTTTTTCATCAGAATTAATAAATTAATTGTGATGTTTGATCGTGTTTAGTGTGTAAATAATGGATTCCAATGATAAATTGATTGCTAATACAAGTAAAAGTCCGGAAGAACTTGAGCAAGAGGAGAGGGAAAAGATGCAGTAAGTTTTGATTTTTAGTGATATTATTTTTTGAGTTCTAATTGTTTTGGGTGACAATTTTTTACACTAAATCTCTGTTTTGATTTATCTTTTTTAAAGGGTTTTGGTATCAAATTTTAACGAGGAACAATTGAATCGATATGAAATGTATCGAAGAGCATCTTTTCCCAAAGCATCTATAAAAAGATTAATACAATCTATTACTGGTTGCTCTGTATCTCAGAATGTTGTAATCGCTCTGTCTGGTGTTGCCAAAGTTTATGTTGGTGAAGTGGTCGAATCGGCATTAGACGTTATGGAAAAATCTGGTGAAAGTGGACCAGTAAGACCCAAGCATTTGAGGGAAGCAGTTCGACTTTTACGTGAAAAAAAGATTGCTCCTGGTAGCAAGATTCATTCACGAAAGCCAGCTTTCTTCCGATAAAATTTCGATAATGAATGGGGACCAAAAAATCTTCACAATCGACTACGATTTTCTATCTCATCCTATTGGAAGTTGTCTTTGACTATCAATTCTTCATCATCATCCTGGAACACTGCTCATGGAGGGATCTGAATCGATAAAGAAAACATTCATCGACTATTCGAACCGGTACGTCATTCTTTTCGTCAAGATTTCAAAAACTCGTGATATAACATGTTCCATATTGTAAATACTTCTCCACTATATGCTTGACTTCATCAAATAATATCAAATTTGCAAAAACTAACAGTCAATTCTAATAAATGACATGATTGTGAATAATCTTTTCAATAACAAAAATTTTTCCCAACTTTCACCGCTTAATTAACCCAAACTGACTAACAAATTATGCTGCAATTTTCATCGTTGATTAGAGAAGAATTTTCTCATCATATTCCATTTCACGATTGTTTAGCCCAAAATTTTACCGGCAACTTGACAGTATGACAGCAATATGATCGTTTACTCACCGGATACAGAACATTGTCATTTGTCATGAGCTTTCTTTATCATGTTCATTTCCTCATGGTAATTATGTTTACTTTTCAATCAACTGTTCCGCTGCGTAAAGAGAGAGAGAGAGAGAGAGAAAAAGGTAGTGAAAGATGAGCACTTCAATCTAATAGTAGCTTCATTTTGTCGATCGATAGAATGCCTACTATTTTTGCCACTGGTGTAGGTTGTGAGTGAGAACTGTAATAATAGAGGAAGAAAGTGTTCAGATAGAGAGAGAGAGAGAAAAGCATCGCCACGCATCTTATCGAATTTTGTGTTCATCGAGTTCTATTGGATAGTCAAACAAACCTGACATGATGTTTTGCCCTTTACCTTGATCTCATTCACCATCTTTTTCCTTCCTTCGAAATTTCTTCATCTTCAAGATAACTGTTCATCTTCGTACGTGTATGTGCTCTCTGACTTGATTACACTTATATTCCCTAGTCTTTCACTATCTGATTCCACCATATGGAACACTTTTCAACTCATCGTTCTCGTGATATCTGAATTATTTTACTGATTCATTTGTTAGTGTGCTCATCTGCCTTTCCCATACACCCACACTTTTTCCGATACTTGTCAAGTAATCCTCCTTCTTATCCAAGTGCCCAACCTTTTGATCATCATGAAATCAGTTATATGTGATACTATGTGTACCTAAAGTCAGGTATGAACAGGAATCTTTTTTGTAGTCTTCTCCCCAGAATATTCAGCAATACTATTTTTTTGATAAAATTTACCTATTCGATAAATGATATATTCAGAGATGAATGTTATTTTGAAAGGGGTCTTCATATTCATCTTCGTAGATTGAAATCGTGAAGCTTTCGAATATTTTCTACTCTTGCCCTTTATCAATTGATGAAGAATCATGATGTCATCGTGATTCTTTCAGGCTTATTATTCTCTGCCAAAAGAAGCTTGTTTCACATTTGAGCATAACAGTGTAATTAATGATTCTATCATATTTCTCATGAATTCACGTTCTTTGAGTTCTTTCATATTTCATCAATATACTTCAATCTTTTGAGATCAGATCGATTCTTATCAGTCGATCCCACCGATACCTTGTATTGATCATTCTGAAATTGAATTTTACTTCCAGTGAAGACACCGTAAAACACAAAGTCCAAATGTATACTTCAGCTTCTTTGGTCTTCTCGAAATCGTTATCCTTCTCAAAACTGTGCCAATGAACAGTGGATCAAATGGATTATGAATACAAGATGATTGATGGAATGGAGAAAGATCTTGATGGAGAGGAAATTGAGAGCCTCTACAGTGATGGCCGAGAGCCTGAATGTTCATGTGATACGGAAAGTGATGATGAGCTTACATTCTACACAGATAATTATGATTGTACAGAGGATTTGTGTAATAGTAGGCTTAAAAAGATGGAGGAAGAACAAGATCATCTCAATTCATCTCTGATGGCATTGACTTCACATTTTGCTCAAGTTCAATTGCGCTTGAAACAAATTGTTGAAGCATCATCAGAGGAAAAAGAAGTATTACTCAAAGAATTGGAACAATTCGCATTTCGTGGTATTCCAGATATTCGTGAGCCAATTTTCGGAGACACAAATTCTGACGATGTATTCGAAAGTGATTCGAGCGATCAAAACAAAAACTCATCAATTGTAAATGGAGAAAGTGATATGAACAATAAGCTTGAAACTCAAAGGGTGAAACAAAAAGAATTGATCCAGAAGTTGAGGGATCAATTGGAAGAATTAGAAAAGTATGCCTACGATACTGGTCAAAGCAATTCTCTCCCATCAAGTTTACTCTTGGAACGTCAAGCTTTGATCATAGAGCAATTGAAAGGAAAATTGCCCCTCAGATTGGATCAGTTTGATAAACTAACGCCCGAAGAACTAAAAAAGCAAGTTGATAATGCGGTCAAAGAGGTAAATTACCATTATTTTCGATAATTCATGAACTGATTGAATATTCCATATAATTTATTTCTGTTTAGCTTGTGAACCCTGTGATCATGAAGGAACAGCTTGTAGATCAACTAAAGACTCAGGTGACTGATCTGGAAAGATTTATCGAATTTCTTCAAGTGGATCCTCCAACTGGTAGGCCAAGAGGAAAGCGTGGTAGTAAATGTACATGTAATTGTCCACTACATGGAAATGCCCAGAAAGCTTTGGTGAAAAAGATAGACTTTGGTGGTGATGGAGGTGGTATGAGTGGATTGTTGGCCAGAGGACAGAAGAGATTTAGCTTCAGACGAGATCGTCGTCGAACGGTTGCCGATGGATCTTGTCCGAGAGGTGATGATGGAACAAGTGAAAATAGACGAGAAGCTATGAGCAAAATTATTCGCCGCTTTGTGACTCTTTTACAACTTTTTACTTTTGCTCAATTCGGTTGTAACAACTTTGAGCAAAATTTGGGTAAAAATCTTAACAGACGTTTCACAAAAGGAAATCATTGGGGTGATATCAGAGCTAAACTAGAAGTAGTTTTAAATAGAATTCTCGAATTGAATGAGGAAAAATCTTTCAACGATTCTGACTATACGAGTGATGGTGAAGATGTAAGTAGCAAAAAATGATACAATATTTTTTATGATCCTTCTATCTGATCGATTTATTCAGTTTTCTCTTCGATCTGCCCAGTATCCAACACAACTGTATAATGAAAAGATGAACGCAGCTATCCGTAAAGAATTTTGTCCAATACTCAGAGACCTTATTGAACATGGGCTTGCTGATAAACTCAGAAACTCAAATGGTACTTCACTAATACCATCATACTTATTGGGCTTCGGATGTTTCAGCGACCGATCAAGTAGAATTGAGCCAATCAAGACCATGACTGCTTGGGACCTCATACTCAAATACTATGAAATGAAGGTAAGATTTTTTTTATTGGATCGACATCACTCCCATTTGAATTCCAAAATTGAAAAATATTTTCTTCTCCTCCATAGAATGGACCTCAATTCAATTCATGTCCAGCTCGAAGGTTGTCACAAAGTTTTAACCTCGAGATTGTTGGAAGTTCTCCTGTTAAACCTAAACACTCTCTCCTGTCCGCGATCGATGATATTATTGAAAGTCACACCAAGCTACGAAGAAGTCCAGATGCCCACTTCAAAGCATTTGTTTGTGAAGCTCTCAAGTGAGTTCTTGCGATTTTTGCCCTACTTTTTTCACGATTTTACTAATCCATACTTTCTAATTTATAGTCAAAGAAAGTTGGTTTTATGGTTGAAATTGATCTTGAAAAATCGCACACTAGTCGAATTGTTCTATGAAGATTGGAGTTATACTGCTTCCACTGGTTTTGATGATGCGTTAGCGTCCTTGGACAAGTTGACCGATATAAAATTTAAACTCCCTTCGGATTGGGCTATAAGACAATTGCAGAGTATTAACGATGCATTTAATTGAGCCTGGTACTAGTCTAAAAGAATTTGTTCATATCCATTCAAAAGATATCCGAGAAAGATGATTCATTCCTTCTAATTTCATGATTAAAATGATTGAAATTTTATTTGAGATGATCATAAATGCCTGCTTTCTTGAGAAAATCGATCTCTTTCTCTTCCCATTCCCGGAAATGATTTTTCTGAGGGAGAAGAAAAGCATCAAAGAATGTATATCTTATCACCAAAAAACTTACCACTGACGAAATTGCTTTTTCTTCTAAAAATTCCAAAAATTCACGCAAAGTGAGATCTTTTAAGGATGTACCATACTCAGATTCCATGATATCTAAATATTCAAGAAGTGCTTCGCCTTTAAGTTTTTGGCCATCTTTTTGAACCGAAAATCCCTTGAACCATGGCAATTTCTCACCGGGATCCTCAACCGAATTGGAAGATTCATTGGCATCATCTTGCACCGTTCTGCTCACATTGTTATCATCAGCTGTACCGCTTGCCGATCGATGATTATCGATAGAGCCTGCCGATGAGCCGGGTACAGTTGATGGAAGAGGCAAATCTTGCTGTGATTCATTTGAACAGAAATCCATTGCAATATCTGTCCCAGAATACAAATGAACAAAACACAATCAAATATCCAGCAAAAATTAAATCAAAAACGTATCTCTACAATATAAGCACACCATGTCACTAAGTTTCGAAAAAAAGAGACATGATTCAAAACTACTCAATACTCACCTTATTTTGTTCGCTTGTTAGTAGTCACTGGCTCATTCGTAAGATCTAGTGGTATTTCAAGTTGACTTGCAAATATCTTATCATCCGATTGATGAAAAATAATGTGAAGCGTAAACAATATCAATCAATTGACAATTTGATTAAAAATAAAAAGTGTTATAATTAAAAACGGTCGAAGATAAACTTTACATTTGAATTTGGTGACTTTATAAAGTCACGACATGAGCGCCTCTATTTTTTATCGGTTTTTATAATTGAACACATTTTGGTTTGATTGTTATTGTTGACAGTTTTGAGAGCATTTTTCTTGTTGATCGATTTGATTAATTGCTGGAGTATTGCTGAATTTGTTGGTATAATATATTCAATTTGTTTGCTAAAGGTATGACTTTCTGGCGTGAAGCTGGTCTCACTTATCTCAAGTTCAGCACAATTGCTGCTGCTACTGTTCGAAAAGCAATTAAGCCGGATAAGCAGGCTGATATTGCTGCAAGATCGCAAAGTTTTATAAAAAATATTACCAAAAAAACTAACATTTCAGCTCTCTAATGATTTAGGTAAGTGTTCTTGAAGTTATGTGTTACTTTGTGAATGATTATCATTTTCCCTTCTTCTTTTCATTATCCATTTCTAGTTGCGTAACGCACCGTGTAGACAAGGTAGATAGGTAGTCATTATGAGTGTACACAGGAATAATTTTCTTCTTCAATTACTTCATCGAATATCCAATGGATTTGTTGCTATATCCGATAATGTTAGACGTGATGGCCAGATTTTGTTTCGCAAATTTCTCCAATCAGCAGTGCAAGACAAGAGCACCCACATTTTGCTTCTTGAGAATAACGCAAAATTTTTGGGAATATCGAACATGACCGAAAAGCTCGCCACACATCCTCTCATGGAAATGAATCTCGATCTTGATCAAAATTTAATTGATTTAATTCAATCTTTGCCTTCTGGAAGTCAACTATTCATAGATTCTCTTCTTCCTCTGATTCTCCTCCATCAAGAACAATTTTATCCATTAATCAGACAGCTTCTTGGAAAATTCAGGCGCATCATATGTCTTATCAATCCTAAAACATTGTCTCCCGTTGGAATGTCTCTTATCAAGGAGGTTTCAACAGTTGTTGTAGAAATGTCTAACTCTGAGAAAGAAATTAATTGTGTTATAACCAGCAAGCATCCGACAAAAGGCATCGTTAAAGTTAGAGAACCTTATAGTATCAATGAATCTGGTGATTTCATTTGTTCTGCCTCAGATCATGCTTCGCTCAAGAAACGAGATTTAAATGTCTTTGACATTGGTATCGAAGATTTGCCCTTCTCCCTTAGATCAGATATGGACATTGAAAAGGGTAACACGAAGCTTTTACCCAAAGAGTCTTTGAAAAAACATATACGGTGAGTAACAATTGATTAGATTATCTTACAATTGACACTAAGAACGTTTTCCCTTTATCTATCTATCTACTACACAGGGATGATCCAGGTGGCAATAAAAAGGAAGCAAGATTCTTCTATATACCTGGTAAAGAGGATGATGTCGATGAGGAAGATCCTGATGAGGATTTGCTCTTCTGAATTGGAGAAATTATCTAGTTGCTTCTTCTAAGAAAAAAATACCACCATTCTAGTGCTAATCTAAGTCTTATTTGTCGCCATGACTAATTACAATAAATAATAACTCGTAAAAATCATCCTTTTGGCAATTCCTTTTTTGTCCTTGACAATTGAAACATTCACCTCCTATAGAATAAGCATCCTCTTAAATCATTCAATTTCATCACCTCAACGAAAGCTTCAATTATTACAGTGAAACTAATAGTCACTCAAATGGTTAGTTTTGGAGACAAGACAGATCCTATAAATTTTCTTACATGATATCTCGAAAAAGAATTCGTTGAACTCTCCAACGAAAAATCTTGTTCACCATTGCATTCCAAGTCCCAAAATCAGTGATTTACAAATTCAACGGTAATTCGAATCGTCTGACAAAATATCAAATTTCTCAACACTCTTCCCATCTCAATGGAAAATTTTTCTCCGTAAGAAGAGAAAACTGAGCATCATTCCAGTTCAATCAGATGGTTGATACGAGTCAAACAAAATCATGTTACTCTAACAAGTAAGAAAAAATCATCTATTCTTTCAGTATCCCATCGAATAGACCCTCTTGCCATGATCTCGATTTTTCCCACAGATTTATCCAAGAATCTATCGATTCATCGCAAAACGTGATAGTCTCTCTCTCTCTCTCTCTCTCTCTTGCTCTCTGTGAATGTGAAACTCGCACGCTGTTCAATGGGAATGTTGTAAACGTCATTTTCCCTCCTCTTCAGTGGGCTGTTATTGTTTTCGAGAGACCATCTTGGCTTGATATATACATTCTGATCTTTATCATCATTTGATGTTTCTCGTTCAATCATCACAGTGAAACAATTCATTTGCTATTGTTTATTGAGTGAAGAAGAGAGGAAGACAAAAAAAAACGGTAAAGTGTATGTTCATTCATCGAAAAAGCAGAGAAAGACAGAAGCCACGACACAGTACCTTCAACACTTGCTCCATGATTTTTTGATTGTCACTGACATGATTGTGTTACAATTTCGGTAATTGTGTATGTGTCTATGTTTTGTTGGTGTAGAGATTATCTCTGTTTCTCTCTCATCCCCTTTGTATCACTTTGTGATCACGCCACACACTTGTGGAATCCATGAAGTTGCCAACATATTCGAGTATGGTGATGAAACTGAGGCCATTCTGTTCGCGAATAAAATCAACAACATCAACAACAACAACAATCGTAACAGTAACCAAACGCTTTGACCACTATCTTGTATGATCGATAGTTTGATCAATGGGATGGAATTGACTACATTGGGCATAATTATCGGCTTGATTGTGGTTACCAATTCCTTTATTGTTGGCTTATCTACAGCCTTTCTTTTGGGTCTCATTTTTCCGATAACACTTGCCATATACAAGCTTATATTGACCGCCAAACATCCTCTTCTGTATTCTTTTTTACGATCTTCTCTCACACCATGGATGGAAAAAATGTTGGTCAAACGGAAAGTGATCAAAATTTTGCGACCCTCAGATAGGGAAGAGAATTATTTTTGTCTACTCTGTCAGGATAGATCATGCTTTAAACATGGTCCCACTGATAAGATTGATCTTTTTCCGGAAAGAAAAATACTGGTCAACACTGATCTCAATCGTTTGATCGAAGATTGTATTAATTCGTGCCTCGAAGAGGTGGAAATATTGAATACTAATCCTTCCTTAAATCAAGAAGTTCGTCGATGTATATCGTATATGATCGCCAATTTGGTTACTCGAATTAGTCAAAATGTTAATCCAACTCAATTTATCTCGTCACAACTTCTCACCATTTTGACTCAACACTTAAACCTCTTCATTTTGGGTAAACGTAAGGCGAAATCAGCCTTGTTTGTGCCTAATCAAGTGATCGAAGAGTACAAGAGAGGTGGATTTTACTATGACGTTTCTTATCTTCACAGTGTTGTGAAGAGTATCCAGCATCTAATTGTTCCACCGAAAATCACTTCTCATTGTACAACCCAGCTTCTTTCTCTCGAAATTCTAATCAACTGCATTTTGGAGCCATTCGTTGACCTCATATCTCATCCCTACTATTTCAATTCTTTTTTCATTCTACTCTTCAGTGGTTTATCCTCCACAAATGATACACAATCTCACACAGTTTCGGCCCAAAGTCCTTGTTCTGAACAGAAGCGAGAAGAGACCACCTCGTCTGATTGTTTGGAATATCTCCTACAAAGTTTCACTGATCCTGTTGTTCAAAGTTCTGAGAGTCACTTTGGTGTTAGTCTGAAAGAAGTGATCAAAAATGAACAGAGCTTGTTCACTTTTGTGCAGTTTCTCAAAGAGGAAGGTGTCATCAAATTTTTACATTTCATACTTTCCGTGGATGAATTCAATTCTCGACTTCTCCAGCCAGATTTAAGTGATACAGATAAATCCGAACTTACCAGTAAACTTGAATTAATTTTGAGTCAATTTTTTGATGAAACAAGTCCCGAATATATTTATTTCCAAGATACATCCCTCAAAAAATCTTTGGAAGATGTTTTAGCCAAAGAAGATATCGTTCTCCTTCAAACAAAAGATCCACTTTACAAAGCCTATGATTTAATTTATAATGTCGTCGATCGAACCTTCCTGCCATTGTTCATTCAATCATCTTTCTATTTCAAACTTTGTGTCGGTGGCCGCTCCCTAGTTTCTTCTCCGTCCAGTGAGAACTGTGAGGAGGATCGTTTATCCATATCAAGCCAAATTTCATCCATCAATGGACAATGTAAAAAGAGTTACACATTCGATGATTTCAAGGAACATATAAATAAGAATGAGGACGCAAAAAGTGAAAGAGATGAACAAGTGGTTCATGATCTGAGTTCTTGGAGAGTTCAGATCGATCGAGTTGAGCGAAGCTATAATCGCAATAGTCCAACAAGTTTTGATGAAGACTACATCGAAGATGAAGAGGACAAGCTTGTCTATCTGATAAAAGTCAATGATATTAAAGCTGATGATTTCTGGGAAGTTCAAAGAGGTTTCGATGAATTTCATGTTCTACAGTCAAAGCTGAGACAGTTTCACGGGAACATTAGAGGAATAGATTTTCAGCTTCCCAAGAGGCGTATGCAATTGTTCTCTACATCGTCTTCCTACTCCTGTACATCATCGAATTTGGATCTTCTAGAAAGCTACAAGCAGGACTTGCAAAAGTTCTTGGAATTATTATTATCCAATCATGTTCTCCATTCTTCATCACTGCTTCACTCATTCTTGAACCCAAGCTCATCTCCTTCGCATTTCAATTCCAATAACATCGATTTCAAGAATATGATTAAGAATCTAAACTCCTCCCTAATGATGAAAAGTGGATCGGATTTGAAAAATTATCTCCTCCCTTTCATCATGAACCTGGTCAATTCTACTCTCTCAAAGCAAACAGACGAAGAGATTGAAGATGAGAGTAACCACAATTGTAATGATCTCCCCAAGCCAGGCGATCGATTGTCTGACCACTCAAATCATGTCAATGATGAAGCTTCACCTCCCACTGATAACTACTTGACTACAGCATCTCTCCGTCACATGTATAAAATACAAGCTTCGACACCTCTTGAGCCTTCTGAAAATGGATCTGAAAATTTTGAGGGTAACAGCTTCTATTCTTTAGTCTTATTTGTATTAGAGAAAATTTACGCTCTAGAAGAGATGTCATCATGCCTTCTTCATCTCATCAAAATTTGTCGACCTATTCTCGAAGATACTCTCCAACTTATACTTCATACTTTTATAAATCGTCGACTCGAAAACTCAATGACATTAGAGAACTTTATCTACTCATTTGAAACTCTAAGAAATTCGTTAAGATCACGAAAAACATCATCAAATGGTATGGATGAAAGGTATATCAAGATAACAGAGGCACAAGCATTTAAGGCAATCCAAAGTAATTTGCAAAACTATGTTCCTTTCGCAATCACATCTTCATTATCATTCCATCTTTATTACTGTTTCCAATTCAAGATTATAAACAAACAATTCATCTATTTGTTGTTGAATCATCTCTTCAAAACATTGTTTCCTGAGTCTATTGGTTAGTTTTAATAAATCAATGTTCGCTGTTTCTATCCCAAACTCTCGTCCATTCATTCCACCGAATCACGAACTTTCCATCTTTTTATCTTATTCTCGAGTTTTTTGAGTGTTTCTATGGACATGGGTCTTATCATAACTCTCTATTGAAGAAACCGAAATCACGTCGACACACTTCATTCTACCAAGAGTGATCATCGAAAAGAAGAGTGGAATGGTGGTAGTGATTAAGATTATAATTAATTAAGAGAGACTAGAAAACAAATGGATTAACAGGAGAGCAAAGCTCTATAAGATAGTTACTTCTAGTTCTCAAATTTTATAACGTTGACTTTTCATAGTCGATTATTGTGGAAATGGTTTGAGATAAATTTTCTTGGATGCATTTTCCGATCCTCACCGATGAGTGAGGATTTTTTTCCATTTCCGGAAATCGAATGCTTGACCAAAATCAAGATCTGCCATTCTTCTCGACTCCCAGGCATAGATTACTCTGATGAGTGTGTTTTATATTTCATCCTAGAAAGGGAAAAGAACAAGCGAAAATTAGAAAAATTAGGGAAAAAAATCATCAAGCATGCTCAATGATAGGCATCCCAAGAAATTGAGCATGAAATGGTAATGAAATGAATCAAGTGTTTTGAAATTGATAATGAGAACAGAAATCAAGTTCACTGGTGTAAATGCCTTCAGGAAACGAATCATTAAATGTTCAATGATCGAAAATTATGTAGAGAGATAAGGAGAGAGAGTGATAAATAAAGAGAGAACCAGAAGATCACATGTTCAAGGGAAAACAATTGGAAATCATTTGCTTACTTTGTATCGGAATGCATCTTGATGCGCAGAATGAAAGAGAGAGAGAGAGAGTTCATCGGCAGTAAAAAAGCAGAGGATATTTTATCACCAAGAGACAATATCAAGTCTTTTGTTCACAAACTGAGAGACTAAATTTTTTTTTCAGCAAGTGTGTGAGTGTGAAAAAAGAGATAACTATTCATTATCACCATCATTGAGGTCTGTCAGGCTTGATATCCCAAGAAAGATGACTTAGTACGCGGACTACTGGGACACGTTTTGCGGGTCAAATCTACAGGCTTTGTGGGAGCAATCGGGTTTGGAAGGTGAAAACTAGAAGAAGAAGAAGAGGAGGAAGGCTTGTTACCAGTGTGAGCTTGTCGTGATGAGGCTGCATGAGCAACCGGAGGTTGATTTGCTGCTCTATCGTCTCCAGTCATGTACCATTTACTTTCTTTACTCGATGTGGTCGTGCTAACAGGAGATGGACATGAAGTAGTAGAAGAAATAAGATTTTTTGAATGATCAGCTGACCATGAATTGGTGGCTGAGCTACTAGTAGTTTTAGTACGCTTTTTGAGTTCGCTCCCATCAAGAGACTTGGAAATCGATTTTGAGGATGACTCTACAATGGGACGCTTGAGAGACGAGAGGAGAGGCTCATTTAAAGATTGTGAATCATGGTTAGATGAATGAATCGTTGCAGAGGCAGATGTGTTGCTTACTGGAGAAGCTGTGAGACCTTTATTCGTACAAGATGATGATGATGATGATGAAGATGTTGTTGTTGCTGATGGTGATGATATATGATCGCGAGAGGTAGCAGATGAGGTTGATATTGAATTGCAAGAAGACAGCGGGACAAAGCAATCTTCCACACGAACTTTGGCTTTCTTTGGATTGTTGACAGTGGTAAGGGTTGGAAGATTGCTGCTTTCACTACTCGCTTGTGATTCAACATCACTGGAATCAAGTGAATTGTCTTCCAGATCTTCTCCTTGATGATTATTCGATCGATGATTACCGCTATTGAGAGAATCAGGTTTTAATCCATTACCTTTCATACCAGGTTTAGGTAATCTCGGGGTGTCTTGAGATTCAACCCAATGACACTTGTGGGCAGCTTCCTCTTGTTTAGCATTCAATTTGAGTACAAGATGACCATCTTTGTAAAATTTAAGAGATCCAAGATTAGAAGCACAGCTTGCTTGGTCACTACGTGATTTGGGAGAAACAGGTCTCCCCTTGATTGCTTTCACTTCTACACCATTGATCGAGCAGCCTTTATCATTTTCCTCATTTGTTTCACACTTAATACTATTCAAGCAACTTCCTTTACCCACTTCTCCTCCATAGCCTGCACAATGCATCCCTGATGGCGAAGCACAATCATTGTCAACATTCGTCTTGGATTGGGGTGATGAAGAAGTTGGATGAGAAGAATCACCTTCACATGACGGAGAACCATTATCTGAATTTTGATTTCCGGTGGCTGATGAATTAGTAGCGGTTGGATTGTTTGAGGTATTGGTACACTGGGTGGATTGCTGTCTACTTGGAGATGATGATGATTTTTTGGAAGACGGTGGGTTACTGGTTGAAGATGGGGATGAACTATCTTTAGTCAGCCCTAAATAATAAAACTCTATGATACTTTTCACCGATCTCCATGGGAGAAATTCTTTTTTGATTGCACTAAAATTCTTGCCACAAAATTCAAGAGCAATGGTGAATAGATGTATTTCGGTTGGTGTCCATTTGCTTTTGGGTAAGTTAAGAATTTGTTGATTAGATGGAGATGAGGCTAAAAGATTCGGTTGCTTTTTTGTATCGCTGGGAGTATTTGGCACAGTAGACGGCTAGAGATGAATTATGAGGAGAAAATTTTTTTCAGTCAATTTCATGTTATCATCATAACGGGAGGAAGTGATTACTAATGGAAAGTCAAATAGGTTCAGATCTGAGAAAACAGATGACAATACATTCAAGGAAGATAATTCTCTCTGAGTTTCGTATAAATTATCTCTTCCTGATTAAAGTAGCATTCGTTTTTTAAGATAGACAGTGAAACGGAAAAAGAGATATAAATGACGGACAAAATGAATTAACTTGTCAAATAACAAGTATCATTATTGACGATCTAATTCAGAAAAAGTTTGGTCAGGAAGCAACAAATAGTCTGTAACTATAATGAATTACTCACTTTAATATCTTTTCGTTGAGATTGTTCTTTGATGGATATGATGAAATCCAGCTAATTAATATGAAGAGAGAACAGAATAAGCACAAGACGAATTTTTTGATGACTCACCGAGTCATGATAAGTGTTACAAATAACATTCATTATCAATACAAGTCATATGATTATGAATACACTTACCAATCCCTTGAGGGCTGTTCTCAAGTACTCTGTGGAATCTTCCCAGTTTGCATCCGAGTCTTTATCAATATCATCGTACTGGTCATCGATAGTACTCTTTTCTTTAATGGTAGAGGAACTCTTACTTTCTTCGGCATGACTGAGACCTAAATCGAGTTGAGGATGAGCTTTAGGTTGAGATTTTGGTTGTGTGGGTAACAGTTTAGGCTTATTAAGAGTGGAAACGAAAGAGGTTCCAGTTGAAATAGGTATACTGCTGGTAGATGTGGTGATACTGGGAGTTGTTGTGGATGGGGTTTCTTTAGTGGTTGCTATTTCCTCTTCTATCGCACTGCTTATGTCCATCTCACTATCACTGGTGGAGGTGGTGACCGGCGGTGGATTGTCTTCGGCATCTAGTAGCCTCGATATTAGATAGACTGCTTTAGCAACAGATAAGTATTGAGTTAATTCAAGATCAGCTGGCTGATCTTCAGGATTCCATCTGAGTGTTTCAAGATTTTCCAATTTTCGGCCATCATTTTCACCTGAGCCCAAAAGAAAATGATCATCATAATGATAAAATGTGATTAAGAACATTTTTGATTGATTAATAAAATGATCATATTGGTGTGGATAAATGGACAATGACCGACAAAAAAGAGGGAGGTGGAAAAGAGATGAAGAAACATGTGAAACATTGAATCTACAATCGAAATGCATCAAAATGAGTTCACCCAAAGTGGAATGATAAGAATGCAAATGATAAATGTTCACACAAGTGGATAATAATGTTAATAATAAGCATTCATCTACACACACACACACACACACAAAGTCAAGCTATCCAGCACACTAAAAAGTTAAGTTAATGTATGGAAAAACAGGAAAAGAATAGGGGAACATGGGGAGGCAGAGAGAAAAGAAAAGTTGATGATGATATGGATAGTCTGAAAATAGTCAAGTTGCTTACCCGGTTTGATTAGAGGTGGTATGGTAGCCTGATATTGTCGTCCAATACGAATTCTATTACGATTAGGATTTCTTGCCTCATCTTCCCAATATGCATCAAAATCAGCATCCGAATTTAAGTCCTGCATATCACTTAACACTTAAATAAAGAAAGGCTCTCTCCCCCTAGGAAAAGGTGCCTTCTCGAAACACTCAATGTAGTATAAGGTGTTGATGTATGTATAAGTGTGTGTGTGTAAGTGTATATATTCCGAGAGAGAGAGAGAAGGTCCGGAAGACGATAAAGCAAATGGAGAGAGGAGAGAGAGAAAAAGATAGATATTTGTGTGTATATATATGTGAGATGGGTTCAGTTGTTGATGAACATGTTCACATGAATTGGAGCACTAACAAGTCACAACATTATTGTGCATTTGACTTGTTAAAAGCACACACACACACACACTCATCAATTAGTGAAATCAAATTGGTGATAATACTATACACGTATTATAATTAATAATAATCAAAAAATGTAATCCAATCACATGATGCTATACATACTATTTGGAAAGAATTATCGGAATTACATGAAATCGGAATATCACTTCCTAAAATTCTGAATGATTCCGATTCAAGAAGGAGAGTGAAAAAAGAGAGAGAAAAAGAGAGAGAAAAAATCTTCACAATTTTAAGCCAATCAAAATCATACTCCTTCACCAGCGCCATCTATAATTGATTTGATAAGTTTGATGAGCGGCTTTAAAAAATTTTGATAAAATTCATGAGATCACAACGTGGCTTGATTAGTGTGATTATAATTTGATTGTTGGCAGAATGTTTTGGTTAAATTTTTCAGTCAAGTTTTGACCGTACAGTCATCATCATCATCGTTATTACCATCATTTTTTAGTGGTCATGGATCCACAGGCATCATCGTCAAAATGTGATTTGTATTCATCACTTCCGAGCTTGGTTTCGGCTGTGGGTGATCGAATAGGTTTAAATCGTTCTGGTGGCGGTCGACCTTCGCCTGGTAATGTTGATAAATTGATTCGAGATTCAGTGCCACAATTTGATAGTCAGGGAATGAAGTTTAAGTTTTACTTTTTGGATGATATACATCCGGTTTTTAAGAAGAGAAGTAGACAAAATAATACTGGTCAGCGATTAAATTCGGTTGAGAGACGTAAACTTTTCACTATCGATAAGAATAGTAAACTTGAGTATAAAACATTTGAAAAGATTAATTGTTTGTGGAATCAGTATATGAGCAATATTATTAAGGGCAACCCGAAAGATGTTGGTCTTCGACTTGCAAAAGCTGATTATCATGGAGCCAAAATTGCTGTACTTGCAGCTTGTAATCCATCTCTTGTTGGTAGTGTTGGTTACGTTGTACAGGAAAGTAAGAATACTTTCAAGATCATCGATAAAACTAACAAGATTTTAGGTAAAACAAATTGAAATTTCAATTAAAATGTGAGCTAACTTTCTTTTTATATTGTTAGTGATTCCAAAGGATGGTGTTCTCTTTTCGTTTGCTCATGATGGTCAGATTTATCGCTTGAATGGTAGTCAATTGAAACTCGCCTCACATCAGCGTACAAAGATTAAGTTTAAATCGAAAAAGATTGGACAGATTATCTAATCAGTTTCCTGTTCCATGCATCAATGATGGCATGGCTCATATCTCTTGAAATCTTATTGATAAGCTAGATAAAATTCTTGGTGAATGAAACATATTCTCGAACTGGAAATCACAAGCTCACGAATTATTGAGGATAAATAATTACATTTAAATTTTCTATGGAATTTAAGATATCTACTCCAAAGACTATCGATAGCAATTGGTAATATCGTTTTGGTTAAGAAAGCAATTGAGTCACCAATTTGCATACTAGATTCGATTGGAGAAATCAATCTAGACTGACCGCAAACTTCCTCCTCACTACATCCCATGACGATTCAACTGTGAGAAGAAACAATTCGAGAGAAACTTTCGATTCGCTAACAATCCTGAAGAATCAAGTTTGATTTGGAATGCACCTGAACTCCTTTTGATGTGCAACATCTTTCCATGGCCAAAAAACCTATGCCCGAGAGACCAGACCCTGGACCTTCCTAGTCAGCTCACTTGGGCTCTCAAAGTTAACGAATGTTGTTGGGGAAAGGAAAATTCAGCGCATCATAGCTGAAAGTGTTAAAGAGGTAAAGAGGTAAAGCTCCTAATTCTCCCATGAATGAACGCCTGCTGTGAATGGGAAACCTCCCTATCTGTTCCATCTGAACGCCGCCCAGCGTAACGTGCCAACCAATGATTGTTGACTGGAAGAACACGTTCATGTCCCGCCAAAATTCATTCCAGCTTTGTGCCTCCAGCTTCGATGAACGTTGGAAACTCAGATTGCCGTTTGATGTTTCAGATCAATGAGTTGAAAATTTTTTCGATGAACATCTGGTTAGTGTAAGTGTATCAAAATTTGATCAAGAAGTGAGAGAGCTTGTGGGTTTGATATAATAATTTTGCCAGGATATTTATTTGTATCTACATCATTTGTTGTTGCAATTAATAGTCCCTGGCCATAGTTATTTTTCTAGTTTTGGTTAGCGAGAGTCAATAAATGTTGGATAAATACATTGTTTGTCGAAAAGAAAAGCTTCTTTAGCTTTGGGGAGAGCGATTAAAGCAAGATGAGGGGATAAAATTTATTTTATATCAGGATGCATTGAGTAGTGCAGTGAATTCCTGGTGAAGAGATTTTAGTTCTTGGATGTTTTGTCCTAATCTATAATTTACTTGATCAAGCATGCCCCTGTTGGTTTCACTTATTCTGGAGCCATCATCATGATCTTGTAGACGACTTATCTGATTTCGAAGACTTTCGTTCTCACTTAATAACATCTATGAATGAGAATATCACAATTAAAAGAAGCCTAAAATTTGAGCTTGTTTCTTCCCTACCTTCAATTTATCTTCTACTTGCTGACTGGCTCCACATACTTGAACGTGCTGTTCTAAACTTTTTTTGAGTAGATCAATTTCTTTATCCTTCTGTTTTTTCTGCACATCTAAAGAGGCTGCACTGGTTCTCAAATTGTTGATCTCTTTACTCAATTCTTCGATTGCTTCCGGATTACCATGACTGGCTTCCAATTCGACTATCTGGATGACAAGGAAAAAGATTTTTTTCATAGATTATCGATCATACACGTATATACGCACATACATATACACATTTTGCGATGATGATGAACAATCAAAAATATCTTCAATTTATTCATCCTACTTACCCGCATTCTCATCTTGCCGTTTTCGTCTTTCAATGATTGCAACTGTTTTTTCCACTCTTCAACATTTGCGGTTGACTCTTGAAGAGCACTTGTCAATCTTGCATTATTGTTTCTCAGTGTTTGCAATTCAATTTCCCACTTTTTAGCATTAGCGGAACTGTAGAAAAATTTCATGAGATGAGAGGATAAAATTTCAAAAAAGTCATCCAAGGTATATATGTGTGTATAAGCATAGAATCATGTGATAGTTTCTACATACCTCTGAGCTAATGCTAATTTCAACCTGTCGTTTTCATATCTTAATTGCGCTTCATTATTTGACTGAGAGAGCAAGACTGATGAACCGGAGAGTTTGTCTTTATTATGCTTTGGGCTATCAGTAAGCATCTGTCGAGGATAGAAGGTGAAAAAAAGTTTCAATCTGTTTGAAATGCATTCAAAATTGGATCTCAAAATGATGTGGATTATGGGTTATCACAATTACCTTATTCACTTGAAGACCAGATAAACTTTGACTTCTTTGATGAGCCTCAAGTGTAGGCTTTCTATTACTATTAACATCATTCAAATGCAATGACAATGAGGCAGATCCTGAGTTGGTTTCATAATGAGTATCGGGCAAATCATTTTGAGTCGATTCAGCTCCACTATTTCTTGTGAGTGTACTTTTACTGGTGGTGGTTGAATGTAAGGCTGATTGGGGATTAGAAGATGATGATACGCTACCATTTTGATGAGACATGTGACTAACATTCATAGCACGAGTTAATTCTTTAACTTCTTGAAATTTTTCGATAAAAGAATTCAATTCTGCCTCGGTGGCAAATCCTAGACCATACACAGTGTTGGCTCGTATATCAGACCATTGGCCGAATTTTTGTGATGTCTTGGTGAAAGTCATGTTTGCGGTGATTGTGCTATTGATTATCGCTTTAGAACCTTCCACACTGATTATTCGATAAGCATTCAAAGATGGATCGTGAACAAAACAGACATTACACGCTTGGCATGATGTTGGAAGCCACGATCGTTTAGTCTGTGGATCGATGTGGAAGACATGAGCTTTTGCTGTGTAAAATGACTGGACTTGCTGATTGCTTCGGAATTTTTCCGATGAGGACATTTCACCACCATCGATGATAACCAATACGCTAACAGTTTAGGGCAGTGATAATACAAGATTAGATTTGTCACTGGAATCAAGAGAGAGAAAAAAAACACCGAAAAAAAAATTTGATCGATCAGAAAAGGTAATCCAGGAAAAAAATGTCAAAAAAAAGAAGACAGAGAAGAAAATGATTTTACACATCATAACATTGATCGTTACAATGTCTGTCTGAACTTTATCAGTCAACCAAATAATTCAACTGTCGATGTAAGCAAATGAACTATCGATTATTGACCGGAAAATTTGAATCAAAATCGAAACTAAAATTCAAATGATTAAGCAAAAGAAACAATCATAGACATCACACACAATCTTCATCAACATATTGGCCATCAAATGCCTACCTTTTTCACAACCGGTCAATGTGTCACCAAAACCGAAGCATATTTGAAAATTCTGCTGACGAACATGTGGAGATAATATACTAAATATATCTTCAATCACTATCGATTCACCATTTTGTCTATTGATGAGGCATCATTTTTATCACACATACCAAGATTTATCAGAGCTTAAATTCAGCTACACACGAGAATAGTAAACATCACAGATGAAAGGAGGCTGCAAAGTACAGCATCTTTCTCTTCTCTCTCCTCTTTCTTTCCCTCTCTCTCTCTCTCTTCTCTCTCTCTCTTCTCTCTCTCGTTAGCTTGCAGCTTCACCCAAGATGAGAGATGAGATTTTGCACACATACACACACACATGATGAGAATGGATCACCGAAAGATGATCAAGAGTGATTTTAGAATTCATGGTGGATGGAATTTGCTGGGAATGATGAGTTGGCCCGGCAAGAGTGGACAAAATTTAGGTATTCAATTTTTATCATTGTAATTATGGATTTATTTTACTTATGAGAATCGAGCTGTCCAAATGATGCATATAAAAAAAAGCGATGATAGCAATAAATCGATCGCATTCATGACACAAAAAAATTTGATGGGCCAGGACCTGATTAAGTAGTCCAGTCCAAAAAGTTTGCTCCAATTCAAAGTGGCCTCGGCTTATTTTCATCCACATGCATCCCTCTTAATTAGACAATAGTTCAAATTTTTTCCAATTCAAATGAAGGAAATGAAGGATGAGATCCGAGGTGGAGAAAAAAGAAATAGAGAGAAAGAAAGAGGGAAAAGGGAAAAAAGAGTAGGAAAGAACATGGGAACAAACAAAAAAAAACATTACAAAAGAAATGAAGGGGGAAAGGATGTGATGGGAAAGAGGTATATCAGAAATTGATCACAATACAAATGCCGTTACAATTAGTTAGAGAGATTGAGCGGCTATCGCTAAATGAGACGACTATTAAGATTAATTTTTTGCGTTCTTTTCGTGAATTATTGGGTAAACGCACACACAAAAAAACATGACAGAATAAAGGAGTCATTGGTCAGTGGAAATTTTGAAAGTTTTTTTCCCGAATTTGGCTTCTCTTTTGTTTTCCTTTGTCCGGCTAATTAATTATTATTATCATGCTGAGTAGTTGTGGTAGTGGCTGATGCGGAGGATGCAGTCGAATTTTCTTGTGACTTTTCATTCTTTGTGAGTGAGATCAAGTGGTCATTGATTTCATAATCTTCATCCTCATTTTGATCCTCTTGATACATCAATACACCATCAAGTGTTGACATGCTTGGCCATGAATCAGTGGAAGGTCGACTACCCATTTCCCGGTTACGACCAGATAGAGGTTGACGCTTTTTACGTTGAACCATCCAATTGTGTAGATATTGATTCACCATTTCAGTGTTCATTTCTTTTTTCACGTATGGTGTTGTCGGATATTCAATATCATCGTGCCAATTACGATAATGTTTACGCATATTATTCGCATTATCTCTCTCAATGTATTCACAATCAGGTTGAGCACAGCATTTGACTATTTCTTTATCATCTTTGGTACGATTATTACGACTCTTTTTGGACACCGATCCCGATGTTGACCCATTGGAGCCAGCACTACTACTGCCTCCATTAGCTCGTTTGGACGATGAACGGCGTCCAAGGGTACCGTCACGGCCCACCGAAGAGCCAAGTAGATTGGCTACCTCACCGTCCGTTGATACATTGGATACTCGTCTACCTTCAATGGATGACAAAGCGGCCGCTGATGAATTGTGATGGTTACTATCGTTGCTAGCCATTCGTCGTGAAGGACTGCTATTGTTAGAATTGGGCTGAGATACAGATGATGAAGAAATGCAATGGCCATTATTTTTTGACTCGATCAAATCTCGACGATTTGCTTGATGCTGCTGTTGTAGTTGCTGTTGTTGTAATTGTTGTTGTTGCTGCTGTTGCTGTTGTCTTCGTACGGATGCATTGATTACTCTGGCTGATGGCTCTCGAGATGATGCGGACACGTTTCGGCTATGAGCTGCATTATGTGATGATGGAACACAATTACTGACTTGACGATAAGCGTGATGATAATGATGATTAGTGGCTGATGGCGGTGGTGTGAGATCTTCATCCTCATCATCATCATCATCTTCCCATAATGTTTCCTCAGCTTCACGGGAGAGTAGATCATTCAATATATGTAGATCGCTATCCTTATTGGGAGGAATGAATATGATACGATGCATTTTTTGTATGATATTATCAATTTTGTCACAATCATTTTTGGTAGCATTCAGTACTTCATTTGATTTTTGTGAACCAATTATTTCACTTATTGTCGATATCTTTTCCTCATATATACGATTGGTACGTATCAATAAACGCTGTTTACACCACAATTTTTGTACGAACATTTCCAAACAAGACATATACAAGCGTCCATAATCATCCAATTGACTATGCACATAATTACGACGTTCTTCGGGTTCCAGCCGCATGGTCAACACTTGACAACGCCGCCACACAATCGTACCACTATCCACTGATGATCATGTAATATGAGAAAAACAAAATAATCAATCCCCACACACACAATTAGATGGACATAATCATTCAAAAATATTAAATGTGATCACTCACAACGAAATCTCACTCTCTTTCGCTTCATACACATACACACAACGCGAAATGTCTTTGTTTGAGATACACACACCACAGCTTGAGAGCTTCTCTCAAAAGAGCTTCAGCTTACTTTGCCTATGAAAAACGGCGCACATGTGAACTCAGCGAATCTCTCTCTCATAGACTTTCTCTTCTCTCTCCCTCTTTTCCTGAGGCTAGAGCCAGAGAGACTTTTCTCTACACACAAACGAATACACAGCGAAACCCAAAATGCTCTCTCTCTCTCTCTCGATCGTTAGGCTAGGAGGGGAGAGAGAGAAGAGAGAGATGATTCATCCACTCTCTCTCTCTCGAAGCTAAACATCTACGCTTACCATGCTTCTTTTTCGAACATATACACACACACATCAGAACTAATATTTTAGAAAAATTAACAATTATACTTACCAAATGATTTAAGATATTATTAGTATTGAATCATATTATGTTCGTTTCCATATCATAAACAAATGTCATAGAAAAAATTTTTCACTACTAGTGAGTAGAAACGAATTCGAGGCTTGAGGTCTGAAAATGGTTGAGAGAGAGCCTTGCGACAGCGCTGGCAACAAAGAGAATTAGTTGCACAGAGAGAGTCAAGAGAGAGAGAGAAGGTTCATTGAATGCTTCTCTCTCTCTCCCGCTCTCTTGCATCGCCCTCTCTTTGTCTATCTCTCTCTCTCTCTCTCTCCTCCTCGGTTCGGAAAATCGATCGGGATAAACGATGGATGATACGTGGTGGAAACGTGGATCTGTAGCTAGAACATTTTCTCTCTTTCCACAGAGCCTTCAACAGCCCGCTCTTTCTCTTTCTCTTTCTCTCTGCTTGGCTTCTTCTCTCTCTTTTTGGTCTCTCTGGTCTCGGGATTTTGAGATATGAGAGGAATAACAGGCTTCGATCTAGAACCTGGCTTCCAATATGCTACTAATGTTCGAGTTGTGTGAGTTGTGTGTAGGCATACTTCGCTCATGTCGGTATTACATTATTAGGTATTCGGGCTTCGTAAGCTGGCTAGGCTTTCCCTTTCCCTTTTGCCGAGGATCTATCCTCCACCACCCCCTCACCCGCCACCTCCTCTTGCTCCACACACACACTCATATACACACCGTTCATCTTCCTCTCTCCTCTCCTCTTCTTCTTCGATTGCATCTCTCGCTTCCACTACATCTATCTATCTACCTCCCCCAGCTTCCCGACTAATGTATTAAAAATGGACGATCCTTGGGAGAAAAGAGAAAAGAGCTCACATTTGAGGCTCATCGTCATCGATTTCGATTACCTTTGCAATCTGTATTTGCTCGCTCATTGAGAGGCATGTATCCAGATATATCGTCTGAATGTGATAAGTTCTAGGGGAGAGAGAAGAGAGAATATTGCATATTGTACGGTGCAAGCGATCAGTCGTCTAATTGTTTCAACTTGAAATGAGCACCATTCTTATCGCTTCATATTGGACTAAGAATACAGGGGAATACCATAGTGATCATCATTGAAGGCAGAGAATTTGCAAAATCTTAGAGACAGTCAATTTGGGTTGACTTGAGTGAAACATTCATACCACATAAACTGAGATTCTAATATCAACAAACGAATTTTGAGCAAAAACGAGAGCCGAAACATGGTTGATTTCTGGAATCATATTGATTGCATGAGACTAGAAAATATAAGTCAATTTTTATTGTTTCTTGTAGTGGATCAAGAATTTCATCAACAATTTTTCCTAAAACAGTATCATTTGGACATCATTGTCAGATCTATACCCCGTGGACACATGATGGAAAATGATAAAAACATATTCCTGAGCTGATATATATAAATTCATAGTGCTAATAAATGAAAGTTCCAAAGAATCGTCTCCAAACCACAGAGTGTCCCAAACATTACCACTGAGTTTGTTCGCTAATCGCTCCATCAATACCCATTGATTTATCGTATCTACGACCATATTTTCTCAACCATTTAGTATGCGAGGTCTTTCTGGTGAGATGGACAGCATTTTTTATAACGAATTGGAATCTCTTTCAAAAGATAGGCATGGCCAGTATATCAGCGTCCACTCAAAAATGACATGAAGCCATTGAAACGATCTCTTCAGCTCTTTTTTTTGAATCATCAAGAGCTAGACTTTTAATCATATGAGAATGGTGGACATATCGATGAATTTGAGCAAGAGGAAAATATATCCTTGGATTGATGAATACACATTAATATTGATCAATTGAGCTATTATCTCTCGCTTTTCTCACTATGTAATCCATCTTCTCATCCTTTCTCTTACTTGTCTTCCTTCCCATGGACGAAAGGCTAGCACAACTATAAGTAAAAAAAATAAGTCAATATAATCGGTATCACTGGCAGCTAAAATAAGGATAGCGAGGATGAAGACGGTAATTTTCATATTGTCAGGTGACAAAACAATTCGGAATGGAATTTCATTGATAATGATAACTAGAATCATCAAACCAATTTTTTTAATCAGTTTCTATGCTAACCCAGTTCCATCGTCGACAAACTTGGTCTTACAGACGAAGACAGCAATTTTTTCTGCCACTTTCGATAAGATGTACACGTGTATAACGATGCCGCTTTATCGATTGCATCTCCTCGAGTCCATCGAACTTTGGACCTATTCCCTGGATCTGTCCTCTTTCAACGAGTGAAGATAAAAAATTTTAGACCTCATGAATGTAGGACTCGTTCTTTGGAAGAAAGCAACTCATCATTTGCCAATGTTATCATCGAAATCGTTTCAGAACAAAACTAAGCCCATCTCAAATCTTTTCGTCTCTCTTTCGAGCTACCGAAAAAAGCAAAAAATATTTTACTCTCTTGAAATCTCAAATTTGATAACAATATTTCCCTAAAAATTTGAAGAATAATATTTATTTCAAAATCTATGAATCATCAGAAAAAATTTATCTGCCCTTAACTTTCGAACTTTATCTTGGTGTATAGTTCATGAACTTGAAACAGCATTTCATGATGTAACTTGTCAGAATTGCGCTTGAGTAACTGATTGGCAGCACTGTTCAGCGAATGTTCAGAATCAAAATATTATGATTTTTATTTTGCTGTCAAGAATATTTCGCAATTCATAATACTATAGTATATTAGTTGGATATAATCTTTGATTTTGGAGACAATTTTTCTGCCATAGAAGATCTTCCCCTTTCTTGCATTCCATTGTGAGGTTCCATTTTTTTCTGTACTCTCCACCGTTTGCCAGCATACGTCTAATCTCCGAAGAAGAACGAAAATACACCTCCAGCTATGGTTTGTTTACCGTGCTTGTTTGCCCCGGTAATGGTGGTAATTCTGCTCATTTGGACCAGATATATACAACCCATTTTTCAACCAATTCTGGATAAGTTTATGCCCAAACCAAAACCTCTGGTAAGTGGAAAACTTTTCTCTTCCTCTCTCTCTCTGTCTTTCTGTCCGATACAATAAAAGGGATTTGAAATTCTTGGAAAAATTGTCCTTCGTAGTGAGGCTCACCACACTAGGGCCTACTTATTGGCTTACTGTGAAAAGGCCTTGGGCTGTTTTAAGCTGCAACTGAGACTTGAACGATCAAATTATTGTCTGAAAGGTTTCAAATCTAACAGAAAAGTGGCTAAAATTGTAGTTATACACCACTTATCTGTCCAAGAAATCGTGCATAGTCATGGAAACGGCATGGTAAAGGCATGGATTATTTTTTCGCTTCCCAGCAAGGAAGAGAGACAATGTATCCCTAGATTAGGATAGACTGTCTGACTGACACTGATGTGTGCAATCAGTTCTTATTTTATATGTAGAGGAGACGAAACGTCGGTTATTCTGCCGAAAATTTTTCTTCCTCTTCAGATCTTCTCATCCTTGCAGTCGAATTGATTTATTGCTCTCGATTCCCGGGACTTAATCGATAGAGCATCTTTACCCTTCTTTCGAAACACTCACAGTGATAATATCTGACCACTGGTCAACGTTTCGATGGCCAACCAGTACGGATCTTGGTGACTGTCTCCTCTCAATCCATGCCTCCATGCCTTCCAGCGGTCAAGGTCCCTCTTCACTTGTTTGCAGAACAAAAATGGACTTATCGGAGCTCACGTATTAGTTAAATTTTAAATTCTTATCCTAACAAACATATTTTTTGCCCATTTTTCTCTTATCCAGGAAAAAGAAACTGCACCGGTTGAATCTGACCAAACTAAAGAACGGACCAAAAGTGAATGATGATGTTTTAAATACTGTTCTTAAAGCTAGCATATCGTCATCATTGATTCAGTTATCGGGTTAAAGTACCTACTTCAATTAGCGAACCTCATATGTGAATCTGATTCCAAGAAAAAAGTTATACACAAGGTCTGAAGGCAGTTTATCTTTGCTTACAAAACAAAGATGTTTCTCTTTCGAACGAATTATTCAAGTCATTAAAAGAAACATCTCTATTCAGTCAAGTATGTTCATTCATGTGAGAAGTTTCCTCTGTATCAGAAGATGTCGTAGTTCATCACCGAAAATATATATTTCTTCGAATGCTTCGGTTAGCTAGGTGCTAGTGCAGAATCAAGAAGAGGGGTCTGGAAAATTCGATTCAGCATAGTTAAAAGTATACTAAATTAGTTCAATTTTTGGAGAAAAAAATTCGAAGCGAAATGCTCAGTCTAGATAACACAAGGATGGCGAAGATGATATCTTGTGTAGCAATCTTACATTTGTTCATGTTTACGTGCTTTCTCCATTTGATCTCGGTTAACCAATTATTTGGCCCATTTCCGATAGCTTTTTTCGTAATCTTCGGATGTGGTTAGTATCTCCTGTAAGGAGAGCATTTGGTATCTGTCTGCGGTCTCCACTGTCCGACATAATCACTGAATGAAGTTCAAGTATCTCAAGGAATTTACTCAGAGTACAGGTAAAAAGGCAGTATCAACTAAAAAGCCTAATCAAATGTCGTCAATTCCCTGTGAGCATGATAATGATGAAATAGCTGCTCTCAAAGTCTTATCGAACAATTAACATGTGCTTGTGTTTTGATCGTTTCATTTAAATATGAACGCGCTTCAATTGCTTGTCAGATAAAATATTTCAAACTTATCAGCGTTGTTTTTATAACTACTAGATACTTTAAGTGAATTGTTTAGGATATTTGTCATCTGCCTGTTTTTCAAGATCATCGTATCGATATCTATCAGACCTCTCACTTTCCAATCGTATTCAGTTTTGATCATTTATGCATTTTCATGGTGAGCACCTATTCTAAGATTTTGGTTGATGCGTTTGTGGCTGCCTTACGGGCTCGAGTTCTTCATCGAATTCAGGAGTGCTTCAAAAGTCTCATTTTATCTGCTCTACCTATCCAGTTGAAGCATCAAACACTATGTTCATGAATAGTTTGCCTTTGCTTACAAAACAGTCATGTTTCTCTGAACCAAATTATTCTAGTCATTTGAAGAAACTCTTCATACAGTCAAGTTCATTCATGTGAAAAGTTTTCTTTACATCGGGAGATGTCGTAGTTTATTATCATGAGAGGAACTGCCATAGTATGAATGCTGGTTACTTTCTTGCACGACCCACATCCTTTTATGAGGACGATAAATGAATAAGCATCAAATATATTTCTTTGAATGCCTCGGTTGGCTCAGGCACTAGCACAGAGTCAACAAGCGGTGCTTGGAAAATTCGATTCAGTACAATTACAGGGCTGTTAAATTAGTTTAAGCTAACTTTTGATAACAAATTCAGAGTAAAATGCTCATTAAAGAGAACATGAGGTTAAAAGGTGGCATAAAATAACGATGATATCTACTGTAGCTACAATGGAGCGCGCGCGTCAGGTCATGTGTCTCTCTTTCTCACGATGTTTTTTCTTAGGCAACAAAAAAGTTGAAGTGGCAGCGATGTAAAATGTGCTGAAATTTGTCTGGACCATTGGTCTCAAAAGCTGAACACAAAATAGGCTGTCCAATGAGTAATTTAGCGTGCTTTCTCTGCTTGTGCTTTGTCACTACGAGATTTATCTTGTCGTTTACGACTTTTCTTCTCTTTTTTGTCTTCGTGGTGCTTCTCTTTTTCCTTCTCCTTTTCTCTATGTTCCTTATCCTTCTTTTTCTCTTCTTTTCTTTCTTCTTTCTTTTTCTCTTCTTTTCTGTCTTCCTTCTTCTCTTCCTCTTTTTCGTGATGAGCATCCTCCTGCTAAAGAAAAAAATAGAATATTAGTCAAAACAAATCAAATACGATAATCAAATGACTCATGATACGAGCGAAGTCGTTTGGCGCCAAAAAAGATCAACTTACATGATGGGCGACATCTTTTTCATGATGATCCTTTTCCTTGTCATGATGAGGAGATGAGCGCATACTATTGAGAAGAGAAATTATCAGTACAACTTGAAATCTAAAATTCTTTCGAAATCTTCTTCAGAGCATGTTAATATTGCACCGAAGAGGGCAATTCTGATGAAGCGACATGTAGACATGTATGTGTTCAAAATTTTTCATTCAAAATGATGCAACTCACCTTTTTCTGAGTAATCTTTTCAAGAAGGATCTAGGGGCAGGTGTTAGTTGTCCTTCTTCTGAGGTTTCCTCAGTATCTTCGGTTGGACTAGTAATCTGATCATCAAGAGAGCGTTGCTGATTCATTCGCCCATCGGTGAGATGCTCTGGAACCGGTTCAAGAAGTAGATGACGGAAGCGCTCAGGTACATCATCAACTGTAATATTTAGCAATGATCAAATAGGAAAAGAATTTTTCGATTAATAAGAGAGAAGCCACGATTGGTAAGAAGGAAGGAAAGAGCCAAAAGTTATAACTGAAAAAAACAATGAATGATGGCTCATTTACAATGCCATTTACTCACCAGGCTCGCCTCGCTGTTTCCTTGCCACATATTCCTTATATTCTTCCAATTCCTTATCAGAAACATCATCGAACGGATTTTTGGCATATGCACTTTTATATACCTTCGCATTGTGTTGGTATTCTCTTTGGATGATGCCCTTCGATGCTGCTCCAACAAGTACAACTTGGTCATTCTCCGATGGTTTGTGGCCAACGTCCTCCCATGTAACTCCTTCCAATATGTGGCTTTGAGGACCACTCGAGATCTTATTATCCATCCTAATTTGCTTCATCTAGGTAGAAGATAAAAATTGATTGAAAACTGATTGAGTATATTATTAATGGCAAGCGAAAGGCAAAACTAAAAGAGCCAAACACCATCAAGGACCCGATAATGGGTTTTCTTCAGTCTGAGCCAGTCATTTTTGATTTGTTGATAGTGCAACATGGTGCAAAGATTACACTGAATTTAGAAGACTCGAGAGGAGTGCCAATCACTTATGGAATAGAACTTTACCTCTTTTTGTTTTCGTCTGAACTCCGTGGGATCGGCGACGACAGGGACGAATTGATGAGCGTTTTCAATTTTTACAGGATTGCCGTGCGGGGGCGATGAGTCTTGAACCCACTGTAAAGGAGGAGCAGAAGATAAAAACAGGAAGATGAAAAAAAGGTGGAGCAAGAGTTTCTCTTGTTGTGGGGAGAGGGGGAAGAGTAGTGAGATACAACTTGTATCTCCAATAAAAAGCTTGACATCAAGTGCAATTTGTTTTGTACCCCAGAAAATTATCAAATTGAACATGAAAATCTAGCTTTGAGCAAAAATGGGAAAAAACAAAATTGACGATGAACACGAGAGACCATGAAGTTTTTAACAACAGTTTTGCAAGAATTAGAGCCATTGATGTTAATTTGAGGGCTCCCACGGTCTTTGGGTAGGGTGCTCATGTCTCATCATTCTCAGTAGTAGTGAAACTCGCTCTTTCTTTCTCTCACTCTACAGCTTATGCATGCTTTATTGTCCCTTCTTCCTTCCGGCAGAGAGCAAGAGAGAAAAGAAAAAAGTTAATGATAGCCTAGACTGTTTGATGGGGTTCGATAACCCCTCGAGTGTTTTAGGGTATAAACATTGAAGGGATGATCAAGCTATGAATACTGAGCATAAATCATACTAGGAGTGTATGTGTGTGTACGAAAGAGAGAAAGTTTTACATACTTTAGTAATCTTCTTTGGATCTTGAGTACCAGATTCAGGAATTTCCACTTTCTGGTAGGAATTCGGTGAGTTAACCCATTTCAATTTGTCTTGTGTCTTCTTTCCATCAACCAATTTTTTCAAGGGACTCAGCCACTTATCACCTTCAAAATATTGATGCAATGATGTAGCTGCGGGAGGTATTTCAACGTCATATTTGATTCGTTGCTGATCAGCACGAAGAAGTGGTTGTCGATACAAATACCCAGTTCGAAAACCCTAAAATCATGAGCAAAGAGTTAGTATCATTCAATTCTTCATCACCAAATAGCTCACAAGTCAAAGAGAAGATCTCTACATGCTCCCTAGTTTCCACTGACCTAGTTATTTGATTGAAGAGAGGGAGAGGAACAGTGTGCGTGTGTGTGAGCGAGAGAACGTTTAAATGCAAGAAGTGAAGGGTATTGTCTTTGGGATAGAACACTGTCTGAGCTCTTTTGAGAGAGACATATCAAAAATCCCGATTTGAATGTGAATTTGAAGAGAAAAGCTGAGTACTCAAGTGAGGAGCAGCTACTTGATGTGAGATAAGCAACTTATCACGATGCAAAATTGGTATCAAGAGATGGATGCTCAATTCTTCGTAACACAAATAATTGTATTGTCAAGTGTATTGGAAAAAAAATTCCATTCTAATCAAAAATATCCCAAGAATTTGCAACTTAAACTATTCAGTGAGAACAGACAGATTTGGAGTTTCTTCATGTCTCTCTTTCGAATTTGACCTGGATAAGAGTAGTCTATGTGTTTTCAACGCATCCAGAGACTGAACGAAAACCAATCATGCCGAGTCAACAAACAAACTCACTCATCATGGAAGATGAGTTGAGGAAAAACAGATCATGTTAAGTGTATAATTACCGCATTGTCGAGCATCCGCATCTGAGCCTCAAATTCTAAATCCCAAACTTTCCATTTGCGAGGACGATCTTTGGTATCTTCATCACCTGTTTGTTTGACTTTTGTTTCAGTGTCCTCAGGTTTTCCATGGACTTGGGATACTGCCATTTTCACAATCGATCGAACTTGGTCTACAGCTTCTTTTGACATTTGGTGGATATTATCAACACCAACGTGGATGAGTTTTGCTTGAGTTTCACAAGCAATCACTAGATTGTGCATTAAATGAAGGGCTTCTTCAATAGTTTCACCACATGCGATAGCTCCATGATTTCGAAGGAGTAGAACCTATTCGAGGGGAGAAGTTTGAGAATGAGTTTGAAGATTAGAAGATTATTCATCTGAGATAAATATCTGGAGAACAATGAAGTGAATGAAAAAATGTCTAAACAATAATCCCTGATGTCAATGAACAATCAATGGATAATGTCATTCAGGGCTAAATTTGAGTGATTTGAATGTTTCAATGTGACTTGACGGAAAAGGAAGTTTGCCCTTTATCGTTACGATACTATCTTTGCTCAAAATAAATTATCAAACGAGGTGATGTTCAAGAGCTCACCTTATTGAATGGGCCCAAATTGCGTGCGATGATTTCACGTTCCTCGGTATCAACGACAATACCTTTGTAATCATGATAACTAACATCTCCAATAATAGCTGCCTCTTGACTAATCTTCAATAAACCACATTTCATGGACGAAATAGCTACACACGTTGGGTGATGTATGTGTATGATTGCTTTGATGTCGGGCCGAGCAGAATGAATTGCTGAATGAAGCACCCAACCAGCTCTAAATGAATGAATGAATGAGTGAGTGAAAGAAAAGAAAAAATAATGAGCAAAAAGATAAAACAGTAGAACCGATGTGGATCATATGGAAAAGATTGGTCAAGTTCAGTAAGACAAGTGAGTAAAATGAGTGAGTAGAAAGAAGTGAGAAGTATAATTGAAGACTAAACCAACCGATTGAATCCGAAATTAGTGGATCCAGGGTTTACAAGGTTTCCCTGCATATCGACTTTTAGTAGCGATGAGGCGGTAACCTCGTGGTACTGAAGTCCAAAAGGATTCAATAAGAAATGCTCGTGGTCTTGATTCACTCTCACCTGCAATCGAAATCGGGTAAGAGAATGCAAAGTGTGTGATTATCATAATGAAAATTTTGGTGAGCATCCACTTCAAGTGTAGTGTGTGGCGCAATCAAATTATGCTCTCTTACGATATTTATAAATACATGAATATATATATATTAATACGTACCGAGATGTGGTTATATATACTTTGAGACCAACCATAAAGATCAACAAGCCTATAGACGGACGCAAGCTTGCATCGAAGCAGTTTTTCCCCTTTGTCATAATTAAAGGCATCAACTCCCCTAATATCATTTATTGGAATGGCGGAGGATCCTATTCGAGTCAACGATGAATTTCTAGCTGAATTAGGAAGTAATAATTCGGTAACCTGTTGAAGGGCTGATAAACTGGACGGCGCATAGCCCTCATTGATTTGAGATTCTATTATTCTTTCCAATTCTTCACGAAATAATTGACTATTGATCACCATATCTACCCTCTTACGTCTTTCCATTTCTTTTAGATCTTGCTCAATATCGGGTGGCTTGATCACTTGATTCATTGACGAGTCAATATCTTCCGAATCGGAAACAACATATCCGTTAGCTGCCGACATTTGAGATGAATGAATTGAATAAACAAATCAGATGAGCGAAAAAAAAATATATATATCGGAAGAGAGAGAGAGAGAGTGAAAGAAAGAGAGAAGAGAAGAGAGAGGAAAAAGGTGCCACTTGATAAATGCCGGAGCCCGTAAATGAGTAAACAAAAGTATCGGACACGAGGTAAACAATACCCAATTGCAATGGGTAAAAAAATTTACTTGATTGAATCACACACACACACAATTAATCAGGAGTAGTAGCGCATTAATTGCGCTACAAAAAGGCTGAGGCGAATAGGCTTGAATACAGTAATAGTGAGTAAGAGATGTCCTCGATTTTTTTCTTCTTCAACCGAGCCAGCGCCCATACATACACATTGCATTGCTGCTGCTGCTGTTGCTCTTGTATTGCAGATGCTGTACAGTGAAGAAAGGTGATTCATAACTCAAACTGTACCCTCTCACAGGTGGCACTACTGATGGAAGAGCGCGAAAAAGGTGGCATTTAAAATGTTGTGCATGTACACAGACACACACATGTGAAGTGAGATCACATTTTGTAAGCATGACGATGTAACGTTGCAAGTGTGTATCGGGAATATCGTTGGAAAGGTTGATAATTTACAGAATTTTGATAATATTTTGACAGTCTGATGGGATAATTTTGGATACATAATTTTAGGGAATGATGATTCGAGAGGGAAAAGTTTTCGGGTGCATAGATTTGTCTGGGCAAAATTACGTAACTTCTGAGGGACAAAAATTTCGTTGGGACGATTTTTTTGGACATGTAGAAATTTTGGAGTTTTTGTTGAATACAGTAATTGAATAAAGATAGCTCAGATAATCGGAACTTGATGGGATAGAAATCATGGTGATTGAAAGAGATTTTCCATGGTAATTTTGCTTTGCAAAAGTTTTGTTGGAAACATGATTGATTAACGTTAGGCGTTTCATAGCAGAGAAGTATGTTTATGAATCATTTCTGGAACTCGGAAATGAATCACACAGCTTTGCTTACTGGATTGATCTAGAGAGAGCTGTAGTAGCTTCTCTACCAAAATTTGTGTGTGTTGATCAGTTAATGAGGGGTCGTAGGGGAGAGGATATCTGATTTCATCGTATTTCATCATGTTTGATTTACTGTATCGCCCCTGAATGGAGTCATTGAGTTTTACTTCACCTTTTTCCACACTTTTCTAAATGGTAAAGTTTTCTCCAACTAATCTTATACGCATGAGATATGTCTGTGATAAATTTATGTGATGAATACAGATTTTTTCAAGAGAAAAACCAACATGTAAGGCAAGGTACTTTCACTGTTATTTCACTTGCTACTTAAAAAAAATTACTTTTTTCTCACTCTGTACCTTCACACTTGCAACGATACGAACTGGATTTTTGGTTGCTTAATCTCTGTATTCTTCAATGATTGATGAGCATTGAAGCAAATGAGTAAGTTATTCCATAGGAAACTCTACAAAACTTTGCTCCACAATACAAAGCTAATAATTTTTGTTCATAGAGGTGTTAAGCTGTGAGAATATAAGTTTACTTTCTAAAAGGGCGATGGAAAAGTAAAAGAAAATACATTGCTTCGAGCAAATAGAAATCAGAATGATAATTGAGAGTATTTTTGAATGCTCGATCGATTCGTACACTTGGCAATTGTATAGTATTCCCAGTTGAATGAAAGGAAATCCAACTGAGTTTCATAATTTAAGGCTTACATGAGAGAAAAAGTCGGTCTGAGAAAGCATCTCTTCAATCATCCTTTTCCGGTAGGGAAAATCTTCAAACTGAACTCTAATTAATGGAATATCTTGCTCTTTATGACACCGGAAACAATGTAGGTGAGGAATGTTGAGAAGATAATCAACTCAATTAGATCATAGCTAACGATGATATCGTATTGAAGATGAGCCATTGCTGAGACGAGATCGTAAATATGAGGCAGAAAAATAACCATTTCAAAATTCTTGATGTCCTACTTTGATCAGGGAAAATCGATTTCATTTGTATCCTTATAGTCCAATAGAGCCAACATATTGCCGACAAAATCTTTACCATCTCGTTCAGTTGGAAAATTTCGACATTCACCTTCATAACGGAAAGGATGAGATTGATGGCATGTCATACGAGGCCATACTATTGGAAAAACATCGGAAGCTAAGAAACTTTGATCAATGCCTCTGCCATCCTCCACAATATTAGTGGCATTGTAAATTTTGATGATGTCAAAAATTGATTGATCCACAATACCTCCCCACATTCCACCCAGAATTTCGGTCCCATGATAAGGATGATCACGCATCACATGGAACATTTTATTTTCACGAATCCAATCGTCCACAGCATCCTTGTCTCTCTGAATGGCAAATGAATCGGTATCACGAACTATGTAACGATGTACTTTAGGATCACTTGCTACGAAGAAACGCCAGATCATACCATGATAGTTATTATTGTGATCAAATCTTGCCAAAGCATACTTTGTGATTCGGACAAGTATTACCTCACACTGCAACTTTACCATCAATTCGACCGCTTTGGAAGGCACATCAATTGAGATGTAAAATCGTGGTATCCAACCGGGAAAAAATTGTCGAGCTTTACGAATGACAATATGCAAATTTCGATAAAAAGCTCTATTAGTACCATACAACGAATAGGATATAATATTTTTCGGATCACTTGATTGTACAATTTGAAATGGAATGAGATAAAAATCCTTGGTGGCAATATAATTTGCCTTCTGATCAGATTGAGCTTCACATTTGTCCAAACATTCCGATCGTTGATCACTTGATTTCATTAAACATTCATAGAGACAATGATCGAGAGATATATTCAGTCCATCATCGAACAAACTTTCTGGAGCTGAGATGTACAGTGACAAAGCATAAAACAATCAGATGGAATCATTGTTCATTGGAATGATGAACGAAAAAAAAGGATGTGAACTATTAATTATTGACACATAGAAATCAGATTGGCGCACATATGATCAGACCGGGAATGTGTATACTTACCATTGGTGAGGAAGAAAAATCGATCACTCGTTAGAGAATGATGTAGAATTATCAATGTCACACATAGTATGACGATGGCAAAGATTAAATTTTTTACACAAAAAGAACGAGATTTTCTCTTCATTTTTTAGGAAGAAAAAATGATTTCACTTTTCGTTCTCCGTTCTCAATATTTTTCATGCACACTTCAGCAATGAAAAGTGAGAAAAAAATGAAACGTCAGACAAAATGAATGGAAGGTAGAGAAATCATCTAAATTATTAGATGAAATACCACCTGTTTGCTCTCATCCAAAGTGATTCGAGTAAAGAAGTGTAAATCTATTCGTCTTGGACGATATGTTCCATGAAGCAGATCGTCAAAATTATCCGATTACTAATTAAACAGTGAAAAATATCACAACACATCAATTTTAAAATTTATGATTGAAAAGCTCCTACTCTACGGATGGTATAATTTAGTTAGTTTAAGATCCCTTCACTTCTCTACCCTCACTTTCCCTATCCACGTAAGACACATCAGCGCAGACTATGGCTAAACTAGTGATCCAAGCCATCAGATTTTGTGTGAGCCAAGAAAAAAAGAAGATGGACACGGATGTTTATTGTCATCTTTTTTGGTGGTGAGAGGACAAAGTTAGACTCAATTAAATGAACAATCTACTATTGATTTTCAAGACAAGGGTACAGAAAGTCTTCTCAAAGCTCTTTGTCAAAATTATCGATCTTCCTAGTTTTTTCTCATGAAAAATTTTCGAAGAATTCCCAAACCTCTTTTAGACTTATTCAAATAATTAACTCTCATAATTCATGGATATTAGTGGAAACATTGAGTTGGGAATCTACAATAGAAGATGGGAATAAGATAAGAGATGCGATTAGCAGAAAAGTTTCACATGACAGGTGTAAAAATGAAGAGACTCTCAATAAAAGAGGTCAAGACTTAATAGAAATAGGTTGATTGCAATTATGTCATGTATTTGGTCAAGAAGTGGTGTGATGATTTAATTTTGATATACTTTGAGAGGATGAAGATGTAGTCAAATAAATTAGTTCCAAATGGTGAGAAAAAATAAGTGACTCAAATGATATGGGAAGAACTATCACCAGCATCGACAAGTGCATAAGTTTTTGTCTTATCTTCATCATAGGAGCGAGCTCTGTTGTAGAAGAGAACACCGACGATCACGATAGATGTTCCGATCCAACTCAAGTATGTGACAGGATTGCCAAAGATAATCACAGAAAGCCATATGAGCACAGCTCTTTTGGCAGTGTTCGCCACACTGTTGAAAGATTGGAAAATTGATGAGAAGAATGTTGTTAGTAAAGAGAAAATCATCAAGACATACTGAACTCACCTATGAGTGACAGGAGAGATACATGTTAACAAAACATATTCGGATAAACTTTGAAGATGAAAAGACAGTCCAGCGAGTATAAAAGATAATACAATGTTGCTATCTTCAATCAAAACATTCCATACGTAAGGAAAATCTACCATAGCCAGTAGACATGGAATTTGTAGAATAAAAGAGGAAATGCTCGAATAAAATTGAATATCAACTGGTTCATGATTTCGGAGCAATTTTTTGGAGAAAACATTTTGTAGGCACTCTGATAGATTTGTCAACAAAGAAATCGCAAATCCTGTCAATGTGAAGCTTAATTCGTATGCGGAACAAATGACTAGTCCTGACATGACTGGTATCAATGAGATAGTGGTCAACAGTGTGGTCCTTTCTCCCAACATAATCCATGATATCAAAACAGTGAATACTGGCGCTGAGCTTTTGATGGTCTCAGCAAATGAGACAGGAACGTACCATAAAGCGTATAGACCCAATACTATTGTAGAAAATCTGTAAAGAAAAAAGAAGAGCCAAGATAGAGAGCCAATATCCTTATCTTACAAGCACACATAATACTTCAGCTTGTTGTTGACTGATTTGAGTGAAGATGTACATTATCTTCGAAAGCTTCATTGAGTGTATGAGAAGGTTGAATCACGAGAAGAAGAGGAATGTCTCTAATACTATAAGATCTCTATGTGATGTGATATCATACAATTAAGATACAAACCTTAAGCAACCTATCAATATCAGACTCTTGGTAAAATGAGCTCGAAAACTTGTCTTCACTTCAGGAACTTTTTTGACTTGAGATGATAAAAATCCGATAGGATTTTTGACATGAAAAAAGCCACATATCGAACAGGCAAGTAATTGGAATGAGCCTAAAGATGATAGAAAAAAAAGTAACACAAATGACATGAGAAAAATTTTTCACCATCATCAAATGTACTGATAATCTTACCTAATAAAGTTGGATCACCATTGAGGTAAGACAAAATATATTTATTCAAAAATAGTGTTGTAAAACTAAAAAAATACCAAACAATCACAGAATATATCACTTTAGCTCGATACGAAGTTGTGTTTACATGGAGGGTAACCATATTAATCACTAATCAGTCCACAATCACGGACTAGTCAATTGTTGTTGTTAAGGTGATCACTGAATTAGTATGAATGCTACCTTGTAATTTTCACTTTACGGCTTGATCACTAATCCATGTGTACATCCGACAGTATTCCATACCATCGTTTCAAGCTTATGACATCGTATCACAATCATAAATATGAATAGTGTCCCACAGAATGTTGTCCACAAAGTGTAATAAAATCATCTTCAAATGTTGTCACCATTAAATGTAACTGTTGTGTGCAAGAAAAAAATTACTCAACTACTACTAAAAATGTTTGATTTAATTTAACTTGTTCATATCAACACAGCTGCTGTAATGTTTCTCTTGCTTCACTTCACATGAACACGATGGCGCTGAGCTTCTCTAAACGTTGAAGAAGAAATAATATTCGAATATGTACAGCATTCAGAACTTTGGATTTCGAGTTCTGAATGTATCGAATTTGATGATTATCAAACTGAACAGTTGATGAGAGTGGGCAGTAACTGTGTGATCATGTCACTTTTACTCTTTTTTTTGAGTGGCGAAATGATTGCGGAAATCTTTTCTATCAAGTTAGGATTATGAAAATTGAAGGATTCTTTTTGATACTGGAGAAAGCTTTCTCATCGAAGTTATCTATGTGAAAGTGCGATTGATATGGATTACATGTTCATTGAAATTGACTATGATTAGCTCAAATGGCGTAGAAGGCTTTGACACTCTTGTTATCAGTCAAAAAGTGATAAACCTGATGTCAATAAACAATGCATGATGCAATGGCTATAGTTCTTCAATTTCCATGGTGTTGGGAATCTCTATTCTCTATTCTTTCATACAAGTTTTTGTACAGTTTCATGCCTCTCAGATGAGCGTTCGAAGCAATAAAGAGTGATCAATTTAAATTCTAAATCTAAGAAATCCGAAGAATTCTAAGAATAAGCGACCAGGAAGATAAATTTCTATGAAACGTTTGCCGACGATAATTGTCGGACAATCTTTACTTATTCCACCATAATTACACAGGTTCATCAGAATATTCCATAGTTACCCATCGAATATCGAATACTTCTCTATCTTATCAATTTTCAAGCATTTTTTCGCATTCATTCAAATGTTTTTAAAATACATTCTTAACTCACAATCCTCAGATTCAATTTCTCCTCCTCAACGAACATCATACACCATTGAAACTTATTCGCGCAAAAAAACGCCAAAAAATTCTTGCATGATAGTGTATTCAACAATATCAGTAATGATAATAGTCTCCCTCCAATAATGTAGCGATATACTTTGCTTAAAGATGGCAGTACGATTATTGGAACGAAAAAAAACTCTTGATTCTCCTTCTTCTTCTGATTTTGCGAAGCCAAAAACGAAGCAGAAATAGAGAAGAGAATCAAACGAATCAAACGTAAAGTATCAAAGCTAATCATCAAGTAATATAACAACACACAGTGTTACACGGTGTCTTCTCACAATTTTTTTTTTCATAGCACATTTGATTGTTTGTTTGTTATTTGTGTTTGTTGTGATTTTTCCAATATGCCTGGAAATTGTTCTCGCTGTTCGAAAGTAGTTTATTTCAATGAAGAGAAAAATGTTCTTGGCAAATCGTATCACAAATCGTGCTTTCTGTGTGGTAAGTGTGTGAATTCTTTCTTTTCCTTTTTTCTTGACTTTAATTCTATTATGTAATCATATTTTACTTCATCATTCTCATTGAAACGATTCCTCATTGTCTTGCAATTCATACTCTCATACTATCTATGTCATCACACGAATAACAATGAATCATGCCTCTCGAGGGAACCTCATTTTTAACATCCGTTCTTATTATTATCACTTGATACTAGCAAATACTTCCTGTAAACGCAAACTGGACAGTGGAAACTTGACCACACATGATGATGAAATTTACTGTAAAGTTTGCTATGGACGATTATTTGGACCAAAAGGTATTTGATGGACATCAAATTTGAATCTTGAATGCCTTGAAATCTGTGTGAAAATATCTGTAGCAACTTTTTCACTTATACCATATCATTTTACCCCCAAAACCTTCTTTTCTCTAGGTTACGGATATGGTGTTGGTGCCGGAGTTTTGAATATGGACAATGCAGCTAAAACAAATGGCACCACTCGCAATATTCCCGAAACTGCGAAAGCTTTTATGGCTCCAAAAATGGAATCAAGACCGGCAAGCTCCAATTCAAATCATTCTGATACCCCTAAATTCGGTGGTGCAGATAGATGTCCAAGGTGTGACAAGGTTGTCTACCTGGCAGAAAAAATGGCAGCTGGTGGAAAGGTAAGCCTCATATGCCCATTTTATTCGATATTCTCTCAGTTCAGTATCACTGATACACATTTTCTCTCTCTCTCTTTCTGTGTTTGGTGCACCTTACCAACCTACTACATTTATAAAAAATAGTCATGGCACAAGATGTCATGTTTCAATTGCGCTGAGTGTCACAAACGCTTGGAATCGACAACTCTTTGTGAAAAAGAAGGAGAAATTTATTGCAAAAGTAAGTACATAATACTTTAGATGAAAAAAAAACCTACGTTCCCAATCCTCTTATGGTCCCTATGTGTGGGCGACCGTTGCGAAAAAAATTTTTTTTTCGGCCTCACCTCAATATAAAGGCAGCCCAAAACGTAGGCATCTCTTGAAATTAGTCCCTCAGTTCTGGTTCCCTTTTTTTCACTTTCTCTTCTCTCTTCTCTCTTCCCTTTTCACTCTCCATAACCAAAATCTTGACAATTCCATGAGAATATGATATTACAGTGACGAGTAGGTGTTCTAGCCAGCTCATGTATTGTACCTACATCCTCTCATTTTCTTTCTCTCTTTCTCTCTCTCAAGAAGTATTCTGCATTTTTTTTTTGTATTCATCAGCATAGCTTGAGAGATATGCTAAACAAATTATACTGGCTTTGTACACTCTAATTTATTATCAAAGCGATTCGATTCACAATGACTTTTTCCATTGATGATTGAGTAGTTGGAGACTCTCATTTTGAACATCAAATCTTGATATATTCTATTGAAAATGTTGCTCCAAAATCTTTTCATTATGATGATGACTTCATGCGACTTGCATTCCGTTTCCATAATGATCTCATGAGCCATGAAGTTTGTAGAAAATTTTCTCAAATTAATGAGTCCACTCATACTGATTCATCTTCCTTTCCTCAGTTCGAACCAATTTGCAAATAATGATGTAGTTTCCAAGAGTAAACAATTTTTTATCAGCTAGATAATAACTGTTATCAGGGTATTTCACTTATGTCCATATCCAAAGAGCATCCTTTTCGTAGAGACTTAGCTCCAACTCTGTCCATATTTTGATCGATTGCTTTAAATCGACTCCTTGAGTCAATTCTTATCTTACTCTCTTATCTTGTTTGATATTTAACACATTTATTCGTTGAATATCCTATTAGGTTGCTATGGTAAGAATTGGGGTCCCAAAGGCTATGGACATGGCTTAAATCCAGTTGCCCAGAGGACTGAATAAGCTGCAAGAAACATGGTCTTCCATCGATCGGATTTATGGTCCTTTCCAAGACTTCATCGATCCTACTTCATATATATCGACTAACTATCTTGACTAACGTGGAATCATTCCGTACAGCATTCCTCCAAATATGTTTGCAAATAATTCTATTCCAAGTTGCTGAATCCCGTCAGTGGTCACCGCTTTTTTGGGAGTATTATGTTATTCTGATACGATTTTGTATGATCATTGGGATTGAATGGTGGCATCTAATTTATATACTTGGGTGATTCTCAGAGAAATGCCTCCATGAAATTTATTTATGATCTCTCTGACCCTATCTTCATTCTGTGTGGAGCTTCCTTATTCACAACAGTTCTGCCGAAGAGCTTACCGAATTAGAACAAACCCTAATAGATGTATTTCCTTAAACATTTTAGAACAATTTTTTGATCAAATGCTCTATTTTTCTGATCATGATTTTCATCATACATAGTAACATATGTATAATGGCTATTCTAAGTGGTTATCTATAAAAAGGAATTTTGGACAGTGATTTTTTGTGCAATTTTTTTCTTGAACTTGACATCAAAGAAGAATTGATTTGCTCAGTGTAAGATTGAAATATTTCAAAACACGATTCAATGCATCGAGAGTCTGCTTATTGGGAAAACAATATAATTAAATGAGGACCAGAGGAAATTAACAAGAAAATGAGATCAATATTGTAAGCAGAAATTCTATGTGTGTGTAATCTCAATGTGAATTCTTCCCGAAAAATTCAACAAGCTCTCAACTTTCCAGATTATTTTTCTCAGAATTTAAACGGAAGCGAAAAAATTTCGGCTATTACAAATATTTTGGTGGCTCTGAAATATGTCTACTAGACACAAAATTCCGTCATAAAATAAGGCCTTCAACGAATTAATTAGTAAGGAAATCCGTCACAATGAATCAGAAATGAGATTAAGATCAACGTTTAATAATTAACGTACAATTTCTTGGGAAATTTCATCCTCATCATGGAGAAAAAAAAATGTTATCATTAGTGATAAATAAATAAATATTCAAAACACAATGTTCATTCCAATATTTACATGTTTTCTCTGTTCCACCTACTTTTGATTGAATTCAAGAGCATACAATCTCAGGCTTCAGGAAAGGCTTGTAAACTGAATATATTTTTTCAGCAGTTGTTCGCGGAATGTTCATTTCACGAACACAATAGTCCACAAATCTTGGGCATCCAACCGGTACAAAACTGTAAATTTGTTTACACTTTCCATTCACAAAATCAGGCAAATATTCTGGATATATGTAATCGGAAAGCTGCTTGCGACTTATGAACCTTAATGCAAAAGTTCGCTTCTTGGGTAGCCAAGCTTTCACAACACTCCAGAAGGCACGTAAAAACCATGGAAAATCCAAACAGAATACATACGATAGAGATGATGGAAAGTAACATTTGAGTGAGAATACAATAAATTTTGCTAGATCCATGTCAGCATTCTGGATGCCAGCACCATCAAAATCAATTATTAGACCCCAACCTTGTCCATGAGCGTCTGTGTCGATGGCATTAAAATTGTAAGCAATAAATAGTTTGATCAAATCTTGTATAGCCGGTAATCTTCGAACCATTTTCAATCGAATGTAAAGAGTTGGAATTTTGTTTTGATCAACTGAGTATCGAAACAGAGCACCAACACGATAAAGTTCTTCTGGAAAATAATTATCGCGAATAGATCGAATTTTGATCTCTTCGCGCCACTTTAAACAATTAATCAACCCATCCAGAGCTAAATCGGGATCGCCAGCATTGTGAATTAGAAATCTTCTGATCCACCAATCGTCTGTGAGCACTTCTTGGACATCCGTTTCGTCAAACATATCTTTACACTCAGTCTCATACTGTATGAGAAATTCTTTGCGAACTTGTGGTATTAGTTCTTCTGGCCAAATATAATCACAATCAGGCATATTGAAATGTGTAAATTGAAAATTTGCAAAAGAATGGTATATTCTCACAGAAAAAAGCACAAACAAATAAACTTTATCAAGAAATTACGAACAAATAACGATAATTCTGTACCGGAAGTGAATAATATGAATCAAATTCGTGATCAAATGGACTGTTTTGTTTCACTAGTAAAAAGACTCGATAGTAACCTTGATAATCGAAGTTCATTTACACTTGAAACGAATATAACGAATTGTGGCAACCAAGTGATCACTGGAGGACGATTTATAAGAGAGAGAGAGAGAAAGAAAGAGAATAAACCAAATTGAATAGTCAACTTGATAAGTTTTCGTTCTTGTGTTCTTTCTATCCAAAATATTTACAACTAGCTGCTGGTCTCACTTTCACATTTCCACTTGTTGCGCTCCTTTTCGGAAATCATGTTTGGTCCACATAATAATTTTTATTTTCCTCTCTCTCTCAACACCTCCCATCCTTCTCACTTTCCCTCCCACCATCAAGTTTTCCAATCTTCCAACTTGGCTCGTTAGAACACTTTCGATCTTTTTGCAAGCCATGATCTTTCTCGAAAAAGGCGAACTCATCTCTCAAGTCCATTCCACTTTCAACTTTCTCTCTCTCTCTCTCTCTCTCTCTCTCTCTCTCTCTCACTTTCTATCTATCTATCTCTTGAATGAATGAATCAGCAAGTGAAAATGAATTTCTGAAGCTATCAGAAAAACCGGAAAAACAGATTTGTGTGTGTCCTCCTTCAGAAGATCTCACATGATAATCTTCGAAATGAGCTTCCTTCGGTGTGTACTGTCTGATCTTGTCTTGATTCGTTTTCGTTTTGTACAAATTGTACAGATGAAATGGAATTCCCCCCTTCTTGTAGCTAAATTATATGGATTTTGTAAACGAATTTGGCCTATTGAAGAATGCTCAATCTTCCAGTTAGAATTTGAGAGCAACCAATTTCAGCCAAAGCATGGAACATATGATAGTGGTATGATGATATTTGAGAATCTCAGAAAATTTAGATCAGCATTTCGCTGAAGATTGGCCACGAAATGGATGGATAAATAGGATAAACCAGTAAGCGGAAGACGAAGATAAGTTTTGCATGACAATGAGCTGTTATTTTTTAAACGCGTCCAAGTTTCATATGATTTTCTTCCAGGCTATTGTCATTACCATGTTCGTGACCATCGATAGCTAAGGTCCAGACTAATCATCTGATGATCTATTGAAGCATTTTCAAGACTATAGAGCATCTGACACAATTATTTATCATTTTTTCATTCACATTAATCCGAAAAACATTATAAAATTCCAACCCGGATGTTCACACACACACAACGAAATCTAGTTCTGTATAAAAAAGTATATTCCAGAATCATGGACAAACTATGATTATTGTGAATGATAAATCAAGAGTAATGAACTCTAAATTTTTTTGACCATCCTTAGTAAAAGATAGGATGACGATAACGTATTCATCGGTCCAAAATGAAATCAAATCTATCGTCTATAATTCGGTGCAAGATATCGGTCAGCATTTTCTCTCTCTCTCTCTCTCTCTCTCTCTCTCTCTCTCTCTCTCTCTCTCTCTTTGATGGCCGATATCCGCTAGCGTTTTTTGACTGTTTTCCGACTGTACACTTTCTATCATGTGAGACCTTCCTTGTGACCCTCCATCAATTCTTATTGAAACTTGAGTAAAGAAGGACAAAAACACACATATTCATAATATTTGTGTACACGAGGATGAGGATGAACATTGTAATCAATTTCAGTGAAAACCTCCCAAAAACTCCTCCTATGATAAGACTTTCCTTTTTTCTTCATATTGACGTCAATTGATGAAGAAGAAGAAGAAAGAGAGAGGAAATGCTGAATTTCTTGTGAGTAAGATACGTAACCATCATGTATCAAGGGAGAAGGATGAAATAGTCTGACGATATGTGTGTTACATTCACATTCCATTTTTAATATCTTTTGGAAAAGTAGTTCATGGGCTGTAATGATGACAAATTATTCAATGGCAATATACTTTCCGCACAGTATGAATACAGGTCATAGTGGTCAAGTCTAACGAATCAGTCAACTGGAGCGACCTTTGATTTTGATTGTTTGAAATTGTGATCAGCTTATGATTGTCATTAAATTCGATGACCTCGACTACTACTGCTCATCCACACCCTACAATGTGTCAAATATAAAGTGAAACAATTCGTTTCACCAAATATTTTTCAAATTGAAATGAGGCATGAAAATTTTGCGTCTGTATGCGAAAGAAAGATACAAGTTAACGGTAAAAAACGCTACTGTGGAACAAATGTCTTTCAACGACAAAAAAGTTCGTAACATTATTTCGAGAAACTTGATCGAATAAAAGTATGTACTGTTCAATGAGAAACGATTTTCCAAGTCCCTTTGAACCGAGTTTAGGATTTAGACATATCAAAGATTGTATAAAAGCTAGGTCTCTACGTGCTGCTCGTTCTCTAATCAATTTTTTGAATAATCAGATGAATGATTTGCAAAAAATTTGCACCATACAATCAACTTTTGACCACTCGAATGCCAGGCAAATACAAAGTTTTAGGCTCAATAGTAATGAAAAACATGAGAGCCTCTCGACAAGTTCTCAAAGGTCAAGAACTGTATCTTCCTGTCATGTTAATGCTGAGCTTTTTGCATGATTCTTTCCGATGAATATTGATCGAAAATGTTATGCTAAATAGTATGACATTCAAGGTTGATTGATATATGCTTCAATACTCTAGAATTAAAACTATATTGCTTTCAATGAATTCGGGTGAAAGTATTAGAACTTTACCCCTAACATGAAGAGTTCAGAGAGAATGATTGAGAAAAATTAAACACTCCACTAAAGCTGGGGGAAATAAACTTTGAATCACTCAATAAAATAGAATGCTGGAAAGCTTGGCAATATATCGAATTGAAAGCTACAAAGAATGAGTTTCATTTGACAAAAGCAAGAGTAGAACAAAATTTTGATAATATGCTTTATTGGCTTGTGTGCAAAATTTGCACACCAAAATGGCAAGAAAAAAGAAGTGCTTTACTCGATATAACTCATGCTGAAAAGTTCGAGTGTGAGATGAGCACATTATTAGATAGATAATTGGATATTTTTCATAATTTGATAATTCGGGAAAAATCTATTCATTGAACCGCTACAAACAATATACCATTGCAATACCCATTTGTTTGCATTGGTTGACTGAGAAGTCTTGGAAGTACACTACTCCATGGTACTGGAGTATTGAAATGATTATGAAAACAGTCAGCGGCAAGAGGTGATAATGATTAAATTATGCCTCCAGGCATCATAGTGTAAAGCTTACGAAATCAATGAGCGAAAGTGTGTGTGATGAAAAATCATTAGATTAAATGATGATTAAATGTACATATGCCAGAATATAGCTGATGATTATTTTGCCTCAGTTAGACTCGAAGAAATCAACTAAAGCCCACATTACATGAGATAAAATAGGAACCGACCAAGATTTGGAGAGAGCAGAAATTCTTTTGGCTTTGGAGAGACTATTCACATCGGTGTATCCTTTATGAAAACCAAGCATTTCCTCCAATTCACTTGGATCGATCGAGTCTGCATCTACATCAGATTTACTTGGTGAACTTTTTGAGCTATTTTTTCGTAAAATCATGGCGTCAGACAACTTGAGGTAGTCAGATAGTAGTTCAGGAGGCAATGGTCTAGGGAAGAGAAAGGAAAAATGTGAGATAAATAGGAGAAACATCTGGAGAATTCAAGGTTGACAATACCTATTAATCCCTGGAATATTCGACCAAAGATAACGATTTCGGACAGGTGACGAAATGTTTTTCGCACCAACAGTCACGGGTTTACACTTCATAAGAAATTTGTAGGAGAATGAAGGATTAGAGGTTTGATTGAAGAACTAATACAAAGCTTACCATCAATTGTTCAGAGATAATATCTCTCGTCGTCGTTGGGAGGGAGGCAATACTGTCGAACAAGAAGAAAACGTGACGACCCTTGTTGAAATGCCTCACCATATGAAGAATTTGATTGAAATTGAGAAATTGCTGTCCACCCGATTTCAAGTCTATCAATAGCATAAGTGTAAAATAAGAAATACAATAATTTGAGTGACTTCTTCTCAAGATGCATGTCCGCTTTCCTTACCGAAGACACCTTTTTTATCATGGCTTGAGGACGGTACATCTATACAGCGAGTACCACCAACTATCAGATCAATCGGGGCCATAGTGATGAGCTTTATCAGAAGGAATGAGGAAGAGATGAATTAAAAATTGAAACATAGCCACAAATTAAAACATACTTTCTCTAAAGCCAAGGAATCAACTCCATCAATGAGTTGTATCGAATCTTGATGATTATGCTTGAGAATAGAAACAGCTTCTTTGTCGCTTTCTACGCCATAATAGGCAGCAATATTTAAATTAGCTTTGGATAGCGCAACTTTCACTAGAAAATGAAGGAAAAGAAGAAGAGAGGGTAAGAACATGGGTTTGCAAATTAGGTCAATTATCTTACCAGTTCCGATCCCTTCACACAGTGAGAGAACTCTTAATGGACTCGTCGTGGTGCAGAATGGAGCGGATGCGAGAAAACATCTGAGGGGATCATACATTGTCATGACATGTTCTCGCCAATCAGCACGAGTTTTCAAAAGACAGCTGACAGGGAGAGTATGAGGCTTGCAAACGAAGCAATCCCAGCTATCAGCAGCTACAATCTACGGACAAGAAAATTGGTTAGTTAGATGGGAAAAAATTTCTACTATAATTGACAGGATCGCACCTCATTCTCAAACTCTGGGCTGGTATATAAGCCAATGCAAACGAAGCAGAATACACTGTAAGATGGAAAGTTAGTGAGCAATTGCTGATATCTATTAGGCTACGTGTCCTTACCGATGACATTTAGCATTGTCACATACTGCTAATTTACCAACTTGTCCACAAATTGCACAAAAAGACTGAGGATAAAATGATGAAATCAGTTTTCAAATCCAATTATAACGATTTTCCGAAGTAGTTTAAGCGTCAACTTACATTCTTATTGTCCACTCCTGGCGCATACATTGTGGTCTTCAGAGTTTCACGACATTGTTTACAAAGAAGCCCCTCGAACAAAGGATGGATTATTTTTTGACCATTCACCGTATCAGCTGCAGAATTATGATCACAGCAACAGGCAATACAAATTTCGTTCATTTGTATTTCACCATTTTTTATCCTATTAACTTGAGAAATTTTAAACTCAGGAATTTGGAAGGGCTCATCTTGCTCCGGAACTGTTTCAGCACTTTCTACTTCATAAAAAGCAATGTGTTGCAGTCTATCATCAGTTTTCAGAGATTCTTGTTGAAGGGCGTCCAGAGGTAAATAACAAGCTGCCAAAGGCGGAATAGGATTCATTGGGTCGGCAGCGAAAGGATTGACACCTGATTTTTGTTTTTCGGGAGGAATTTGGAAACCATTCTTGGCCCATTCGACCATTGGGTCTTCATCGCTGTTCATATCGACTGCGAATGTGAGTCCAGCTCGCGATGATAATACTTGAAGAGCTTCTCGCATGCGAGGACTTGTCAAACTGGAAGTTCCTTTACTGAATTCTTGAAAATGAGGCATAAAGGATTTGATCTTTGTAAGAGGTATTTCGGAAACTTTATGATCACCAAACCAGTATACCCAAGTATGGCCATTTCTTGGCGGCTTTTGGGTACAATATAAGTGCGAAAGAATAAGTGCGGGGAACCAGGTTTTGTAAGTTGGTAGAGTGGCCCAAACAATTTCTCCAACATTGAATACCTGTGATCAACGATAAAATAGAAATTTTCTGTCAATATACAAGCAAATGCAATGAGTGTAACAATGTTCGTACAGTTGGCTTTTCATCTTTGACTTGGCCTTTTCTTGATTGCGTACTAGAGTGGCGCCTTTTGGGAGGTGTTGCTCCATCTTCACTTCCCGCCTTCGCTGTTTGATCCTCTTCTTTCTTGGTTTTAGCTTTTCGTTCCTCAACAGATGACTGAAATCACAAATAAAAAAATAAATGAATAAATACAAGCAAAGATTACACTCTAATCAACCGTTTTGATACTCACTCTTACTTGATAATAATTAACCTGTTGAGGTACGGGTCTAAGTCCATACTTGCCTCGCTGGAGAGGACTGGCAGATGAATCCCCTTCTTCTGGGTCCACTTGAACTTGAGGTAAATCAGTTTTCCTTTTTCGCCCCTTCTTTGGAGAACTATCAACCGAATTGGAAGATTCATTGGCACCATCTTGCACCGTTCTGCTCACATTGTTGTCATCAGCTGTACTGCTTCCAGTATGATTATCGATAGAGCTTGCCGATGAGGGTACAGTTGTTGGAAGAGGCAAATCTTGTGATCCATTTGAACACATATCCATTGCAATACCTGTCCCAAAATACAAATGAACAAAACACAATCAAATAAATATCAAAAATGTATCTCCACATTATGATAAGTACACACTCTTATCCATCTCTCACACACAGACTCACACACTATGTCAGTATGCTTCGAAAAAAAGAGACATGATTCAAAACCACTCAATGTACATACCTTTTTTTGTTCGCTTAGTAGTCACTGGCTCATTCGTAAGATCTAATGGTGTTTCAGGTTGAGTTGCCATACCTTGTCATCCGATTGATGAACAATAATATGAAAGGTAAACAATATTAATCAATTGACAATTTGATTAAAAAGTGTAATGATTAAAAACGATAATAATATGTGTGTGTGTATGCCTGCCACAATCTTGATCAAGGCAAAGCGGCGGCGTTACTGTGTTTCTGGACATGAACACAGCGAGATTGGCAATGATAATGATGATGATGATGATGATAATACGCCACACACATATTAATCATTTTGAGTAATCATTTTTAATCAATACCCGATAACAATTCGATTTAATTAGATAACAAAAAAAATAGTGGACCTACCTTAGAGTATGAATTGATGGGATAGAAAAAATTTTGGGGATGAATACTGCGAACGGACAAAATGGCCCGCCTCACAATTTTGGATACTGAGTCCTTGGATCAACCTCTCCTAGATACATGTGCCTCTGGGGGTGGGAGGGGAAAAAAGAGGGAAAAAGTAGGATAATTTTCGTTGATCTAATGTTCGTTGGGCTAATTGTTGTTGAGATGTAACTGAGTTCTACCTTGTGGGTGGTTAACAGTGGTAAAGAAGGGTTTTTGAATTTGATGAAAAGAAAAAAGAATAGGAAATACAGTTAGTATGGACCCTGGGTGCTGGATTAATGCATCTTTGCCTCAATTGGGACATATCAAGTCTACTTTATTGCTACACATGTATCCACGTACAATTCTGGTGAATCTCTGGTACATTGAAGGGTCCATAATCGTAATTTCCACTGTTGCACAGGAATAAGCTTTACATGGTGGCTTACCGATTATCTTTGGAGAGAACATTTTGCAATTCGAGCCCTGAGCGGAAGTATTATGAGCCATAATCGAGAATGCTGAGTGGGCCCAGGGACTCAGCATACTGAAAAGTTTCAAACATTGAAAAGGACCAAAATGATATAGTAAGAAAAGTCTCAAGTGTGCTCCGAGCACTTCGATAGTTTCGCATCCACGACTGGATGCAAAGTATGATTGCATTATTCGGTTCATTGTATAAGGCCTTCGATATTATTCGAATAGGAATGGCTTTCATACTAGAATACACAAAAAAGAACTTAAGGATCAACGCTTGCTTGATCATATCTAATGATAATACTCTCGAACGAATTCGCGATGAATGTCCAGATATATGGCAGGCCAGCTGACTTGATCTGTTGGACATCATGATCGATCAATCACCACCAGCCACATACTTTACTCAGTTCAAAGAATGGAAGACACACCTCATCCGGAAAATGAAAATAATTGGCAACACAGTGGTGAGAGGCGAAGTGGATCATTTCATTGCAAAAACTACCACAGGTGCATGGCTAGAACTTCCAGTACATTGAATTTTGAACATGAACTGCTGGCTGACAATTTGTAAAAAGGAGAATATTCTATCAAGAAAAATATGCCTAAAGTTTCTGTACAGTGTACTGCCTGACATCTGCAACTGACCTGGCAGCAATAGTACACTTCATTTGCGTTCGTCCGAGCATCCACAATCTCAGGAAACGTCAAGATAAATTTCTACTAGATTTACTGTCAACAGATTTGTAGACTTCTCATCCCTTCGGGCTTGATATAACTTCATTCAGCTAGTCAAAGATCTAAACTCTAATAGAGTAACTAATTTATGACTTGTATGATATACGTTTCTATTCAGTAACAAGGTCCAATCTAACCATTATTCAGTGGGAACAAACTTGAGAATGAGTATAATACACAGCGAGAATTACTCTCTCTCTCTCTCTCTCTCTCTCTCTCTCTCTCTCTCTCTCTCTCTC